>CM038682.1:733185425-733278263 GCA_021605205.1 Aegilops longissima | reverse complement strand
CTTTGGATGTTGGTCACATGGCGATGTGACCTGTGAGTGTTAATCACATGGCGATGTGAACTAGATTATTGACTCTAGTGCAAGTGGGAGACTGTTGGAAATATGCTCTAGAGGCAATAATAAATTAGTTATTATTATTATACTTCCTTGTTCATGATAATCGTTTATTATCCATGCTATAATTGTATTGATAGGAAACTCAGATACATGTGTGGGTACATAGACACCACCATGTCCCTAGTAAGCCTCTAGTTGACTAGCTCGTTGATCAATAGATGGTTACGGTTTCCTGACCATGGACATTGGATGTCGTTGATAACGAGATCACATCATTAGGAGAATGATGTGATGGACAAGACCCAATCCTAAGCCTGGCACAAAGATCGTGTAGTTCGTATGCTAAAGCTTTTCTAATGTCAAGTGTCATTTCCTTAGACCATGAGATTGTGCAACTCCCGGATACCGTAGGAATGCTTTGGGTGTACCAAACGTCACAACGTAACTGGGTGGCTATAAAGGTGCACTATGGGTATCTCCAAAAGTGTCTGTTGGGTTGGCACGAATCGAGACTGGGATTTGTCACTCCGTGTGACGGAGAGGTATCTCTGGGCCCACTCGGTAGGACATCATCATAATGTGCACAATGTGACCAAGGGGTTGATCACGGGATGATGTGTTACAGAACGAGTAAAGATACTTGCCGGTAATGAGATTGAACAAGGTATCGGGATACCGACGATCGAATCTCGGGCAAGTACTATACCGGTAGACAAAAGTAATTGAATACGGGATTCATTGAATCCTCGACATCGTGGTTCATCCAATGAGATCATCGTGGAACATGTGGGAGCCAACATGGGTATCCATATCCCGCTGTTGGTTATTGGCCGGAGAGTTGTCTCTCCACTACTAGAAAAAGGGCTATAGATGGGATTGACACTAATGACGCACCAGAAAGTTGGTGCGCCATTAGTATATACTAATGGCGCACCACATGCTAATGCGCCATTAGAGTTGAAACTACTAATGGCGCACCATGCAAAGGGTGCGCCATTAGTATCAATTTTTTTTTTGAACTAGTGCGCCTGTCCAAACATACTAATGGCGCATCCTGCTTAAAATCGCCATTAGTAGTTGTAACTACTAATGGCGCACCAACAAAGGGTGCGCCATTAGTATAGAATTTTTTGAACTAGTGCGCCTGTCCAAACATACTAATGGCGATCCCGCGGCGCGCCATTAGTAGTTGTAACTACTAATGGCGCACCATGCAAGTGGTGCGCCATTAGTATAATTTTTTTGAACTAGTGCGCCTGTCCAAACATACTAATGGCGCATCCAGATGAAGTGCGCCATTAGTAGTTGTAACTACTAATGGCGCACCGCGCAAGGGGTGCGCCATTAGTATTTTTTTTATTTTTGCAAATCTACTAATGGCGCACCGCCAGGAGGTGCGCCATTAGTTACCTGGATTACTAATGGCGCATTTAGTGCTGGTGCGCCATTAGTAAGTGGGCAGCAACAAGATATTTTGGACAGCCTCTCCTACCCACACTCACTTTCTCCCCGCTTCATTCTCTCCACCTCCTCCTTGTCTCGGGTGCCTCCTCTTTTTCACCTCATTTCCACCATAGATTCATTCAAATTAAGTGGTTAAATTACCTTGTTTTAATAGGTAAGTAAGGGGGGAAGCTATATTTATGTTGTTCTCCCTACAACAATGTGCACATGCACTTTTTACGGCCTAGCTAGATCTATGTATGTTCGTGGTGTTGCATATGTTTGTGGTGTTGCATATGTGTTTGTGTTTGGAGGTGTACCGGTATTTGAAATGCGATAGTTGCCAATATTTTGCCGGAATGTTGATTCATTTCCGTTTCAAGAGAATTTTGGCATTAAGCATTCTTTTGGTCCTATTTTTAGGGAAAGTCATGCCAAATTTTTGTTTGGTTCTAAAATATCGCTTTTGCTCTACCCATGAGGCGACCATGGTCCGCACGATGACCGAAGGCATCGTGAATAAGTTTTTGAGGTCCGCGAAGGCGAGATGCTTCAAAAGAACGAGACGGAGATAAGATGTCCGTGTCGAAGATGCAAGTGAAGAGCCTTATTGCGGACCCGGATTCCGGCAGGTGCGGGACCACCTGCTCTTGCGTGGTTTCATGGATGGCTATCGGTGGCAAGGTGATGAAGATGACTACGAAGTCGCCCATGGGGGCCGGGCAAGAAATGAGGAAGGGCAGCAAGACAACCATCGCGGCTCGGGCGGCGAGAAGACAAAGAATCCCGTGAGATGATCACGACGGTGATGTTGTACACAGTCATCATGTAGAAGATGCAGGACATGATGATGAGGAAGTTGCGGAGCAGGCGACGGGCATGATCATGAAGATGATGATGCCGGCGGAGCGACGACGCTGGACCATCGATGGGCTGGGTGCAGGACCCTCATATTCAAGAGCTGCTTCTCAAGCGCACGGATAACGCCAGAGCTGCCGCCGAGAGAAAGCCAAGATGGATCAACTTGAGTTAGACGCGGTTACTCCATTGTATGAAGGATGCAGGCCCGAGGATACCCGCCGAAAGTAACGCTCATGGCTCGAGATGAAGGTAAAACACAAAATGACCGACGCAGGCTTCGACGAGAACATGTCATTCGCACGAACGCCTTCCCAAGGGGAACAAGTGCCCGACTAGTTTGAGGAGGCGAAGAAAATCGTGTGTCCTCTCGATTTACCGCACGTGAAATACCATGTGTGCATGAACAATTGCATCATTTATCGGGACGAGCACGCGAGTCTACCATATGTCCGGTGTCGGCGCCACTCGATACAAGAAGAGGAAGAAAGCTCCTCGAAAAGTGGTGTGGTACTTTCCGATCACTCCTCGTCTGCAGCGCTATTTCGCGGACCCTAAGGTAGCAAAGCTCCTGCGTTGGCATGCGGATAGGGAGGAGAAGAAGCGAGAAGATGACGCAAATGATCCGGAGATAGATAAAAAAGACAAGATGCCGAGTCACCCTAAGGATGCGAGCCAGTGGCAAGCGTTGAACTTCGAAGACTCGGAATTTGGGAACGATCCAAGGAACATCGTGCTTTGGCGCGAGCACCGATGGAGTCAATCCGCTTGGCAGCCGAGAGAAGCACACATAGCACCTGGCCTGTGTTTGTGTGGATGTACAACCTTCCCCTGGTTGTGCATGAAGAGGAAGTACATTCACATGAGTATGCTAATTGAAGGGCCGAAACAACCAGGGAACGACATCAATCTGTATCTGGGGCTGCTGAAAGAGGAGCTTGACACGCTGTGGAAAACGCCAGCCAATACGTGGGATGCCGCAGAGAAAGAATATTTCCCTATGAGAGCCGCACTGCTCACGACGGTGCACGACTATCTCGGTTACGGATATCTCGCGGGGCAGGTAGTCCACGGATTTTCTGGATGCGTAAGGTGCATGGATGACACAACGTATCGCCAGCTAGATAGAGATCCCGGGTCTTCGAAAACCGTGTTCATGGGACATCGAAGGTGGCTTCGCGACGATGACCCGTGGAGGAAACGCAAGGATCTGTTCGATGGTGAAACCGAACTCAAAACGCCTGTACGAGGAGCGGCGAGGAAATAGACAAGCTGTTGAAAATTGGAAAGACTGCCCACCGCCGAAAGAAGCAAAAGGCGCCAGAGCCGGAAAGAAGCGAAAAGCGCCAGAGCCGCTGCTGAAGGTATGGAAAACGAGGTCTGTTTTCTCGACTTGCCGTCTTCGAAGATCCACCGTGTGCCTCACAGCCTTGATGTCATGCATATCACGAAGAACGTGTGCGAGTCTGCTTGGTACCCTGCTCAACATGCCGAGAGGACCAAAGATGGGCCGAAAGCAAGGGCAGACTTGAAATCAATGGGCATCGGCAGGAGCTTCACGCTAATGATGATGATGATGATGATGATGATGATGAGGCGAAGCAGGACACGAAAAGTCATCGCAAAGGCAAAAGGCCAAGAAGACCGGAAATGACTACCTCCCGCGCTTTTCACTCTAAGTCGAGGAGATCGAGCAGTTTTTCACCTGCCTCCTAGGAGTAAAACTTCCTTCTGTTACTGTGGGAAGATAAGCGATACCTAGACCCAGCGAAGCGAAGTTCAGCGGGATGAAGTCTCACGACCGTCACGTCTGATGACGCAGATACTTCCAGCTTGCAATCCGTGGGATCATGGACACGCACGTCCGTGGAAACGCTATTTGGCCTATGCAACTTCTTCGACGTCATCTCTCGGAAGTCGATTGGCGTGAGGCAACTCGAAGGCTACGAGAAGAGATCGTGGTGATACTATGCGAGCTTGAGATGTACTTCCCGCCGCATTCTTCGACGTTATGGTGCATCCGCTGGTCCATATAGTGGAGGATATCATCCAACTCGGGCCGACGTTCCTGCACAAAGATGATGCCGCTCGAAAGGATGAATGGTGTCATCAAAGGATACGTTCGCAACATGTCACGTCCAGAAGGAAGCATAGCCAGGGGCTTTCTGACCGAAGAGTGCATCTCCTACTGCACGAATTAACTATCATGAATATTTTTTAATTTCATGGACACTCAACCGCCGCCGCCGACCCCCACCCTCCCCTACTCAACCCGCCCGACCCCCGCACCCTCCCTACTCAACCGCCGCCGCCGCCCCGCACCTCCCCTACTCAACCGCCACACCCCCCACCCTCCCTACTCAACCGCACCCTCCCCCGCCCCCCCTACTCAACCACCCCCGACCCCGCACCCCTCCCCTACTCAACCGCCGCCGCCGACCCCCCGCACCCCACCCCAAATATTACTGTCTTATAAAAAAATATTACTGTTATGATTTAAACAAGTTTGAACATATTTAAACACAAGTAAGTATCAAACAACATTTTTAATGCATAAAAAAATTGTGGAGCCTAGGAATCGAACCCAGGACCTCCTGGTGTGAGAACTAGCTGCTGACCAGTCGAACTAGTAGAGAAGACTTGATGTGTATCAGGTCTGGTGGTAGATAACCCTGTTGGCTCGGGCAGAAGTAAAAAAATACTAATGGCGCATCTGGGTGAGGTGCGCCATTAGCATGTATGTACTTATGGCGCACCGAGGGGTGGTGCGCCATTAGTATTGTGCCGCCTCATGTGATCGATCCCTCTCTCTCCCCGCCCTGCCCATGATCCCTTCCCTCTCCTCTCCCGACGCCGCCGCCCCGCCGCCCTCGACGCCGCCCCGACACCAGCGCCGCCCCGTCCACACCACACCACCGACGCCTCCCTCTCCCCATCCTCCCCTTCCTCCCCTCCGACCCCACCCCACTCTCGCCGGAGCAGCGCCGCCCCGTCCACACCACACCACCGACGCCTCCCTCTCCCCATCCTCCCTTCCTCCCTCCTACCCCACCCCACTCTCGCGGAGCAGCGCCAGCAGGCCGACATCAACCTCGCCCTCCACAGCAGCCTCATGCAACCTCCGCCTTGCCAAGTCCGGAGCTGCTCGTGGAGGAGACGTGGCTGGAGGCGATCTCCGGGGAGGTGCCCGTCTACCCGCCGCCTCGGCGCCAGTTAAATCCTCAGCCCGCCGTCGACCTCGTCTATTCAAGCTCGCCGTGCAAGGTATGACGCTACTTCTTCCCCTGCCTCCTCTTGTGCTGATGGCCAGATGGATTTGATTCAGATTGGTTCAGTAAATTAGGCTAGGGTTTGATGGATTCTAGTGATTTGTTCCAAGAACAAGATCGATTCCCCTATCCTGTGATTTAGATTCAATCAATTTGGTTAAGGTGGACATGCTTGTAGAAATCCCCATCTAGTGCTCTGAAGTCTGAACTTGAACTTACTGTTTAGACATTAGCATGTTGCCATCTGGTTTTTTTCTTGTTTGAGCAATGACTGTTGGGATTCAGAACTAGAACACTTGAATACTCCCTGCAGTTTTTTAAACTGTAGTTGCACTACAACAGGATACTTGTATTATTGTCGATTGCTCCATGCTAATATTTAACAGGAAAACCTCACCTCAATCTTAGTTTACAAGTGCACATGTGTCTTTGTTTCAAAAAGAAAAGAAAAAAGCAAAGTCCATGTCAACAATAAATTAGTTGTATCATCTCCATATTATGAATGGACAGCTGCATGTGGCCTATGGTTAGAAAGGGCAGCATAATACAACACAGCGGTGGTGATCATTGTCTGATGAATAATGAGTTAATAAGCTTAGAGAGGCCGCCACTGGTTGGTCTAGAGGAGACATAAGTTGTATCACTGGAATAGAAACACTTCTCATTTATATCAAACATATTTCAGTGCAAAATATGTGAAGCTGGTTATTTAAACAATGTGAAACTAGTTATTTAAAAAGAATGTGAAGCTGATTATTCCAGTCTTAAAAATAAGTGAAATCTATCTTTGAAACAAGTGAAATCTTTATTTCAATTTAGTGATTGTAATGTGTTTTTCTGAAACTAGTGAAATCTATCTTTTGCAATTAGTGTAATCAGTTTTTGAAACAAATGGAATATTGTATTTTAATTGAGTGAGTGTAATGTGTTTTCTGAAATTAGTGAAATGTGAGTAATAAGATACTTGAAAAAACTGAAATATGTCCATTGTTCTGTGAACTGTCTATTTCAATGTTTGAAACTGATTTTTGTAATGAGTGAAATACATTTCAAGATATTTCATAAATACGAAGTGAAATTGGTATCAGAGATTTCTTTTGAAAAGAGTGAATTGGTTTTCCAAATCAGTGAAATGTGTTTTTTAAACTAGTGAAATACTGATTTTGGAATGAGTGTGAATATATTATTTGAAATGACTCAAACCTATCTTTTGTGAATGGGTGCAATTTCTTTTCTGAAACTAGTGAAATGAGTTAAATCTATCTTTTGGAAAGAGTGAAATCTCTTTTCTGAAACGAGTGATACATAGTATTACAATTGAGTGAGTGTAATGTGTTCTCTTAATTTAGTGATATATAATTATGTAACTGAGACTAATATGTATGTATGTATATGGAGTGAGTTATGTATTTCTTGGATTTCTTTGCACGAGTTAACTTACTAAACAAATGCTTATGGCATCAAGTATTAGCTAGAGTTCTTTGCTAAAGATGTTGTCCATACAAGAATCTAGGCCATTTGGTTCAGTTTCTACCAGCAACAACACATCAAGTGGGTAAATAGATGCTGCTGCTGGACTATATATTCTGGACTATATGTTCATTGGTACTATATGTTCAGAATGAGTTAACTTGTTGTCATTTATCGAAATTCATAATGTGCTGGACTATATGTTCATTGGTACTACTTGTGATGCTGCTGATGTACTACTTGGGAATTTTGTCAACTTGTGATGCTGCTGTTGTACATTTGAGAAGCCCTTGAGTTTGCCGGAATGTCGATTAACTTCCGTTCCGCAAATTGGTACTCCATATGTCCTATTTTCAGCAAAGGTCATGCTGAAATTTTCCGTGAATTTTAGCATGACTTTGCTAAAAATAGGACATATAAACTTACTGCGACTAATGCATGGGCCAGGTATCTTAGTACTTAATTAAGTAGGATCAACTGCCCGCCATTCTTGTCGCATTAAACCATAGGTGGCAATAGAGCCAAGTGATTAGGCCCAACTTAGAATTCTCCTTCCTTTTCTTGATAGGGTATATTATTAGAAGATACCCATATATATCACCAACCTAGGGTGCCTCGGCATCGATAAACCCGAAATGATAAAAATTTACTTAGCATTTAGGGTGCCTCAGCGTCGACAAACCCTAAATTATAAAACCTTGGCTTTTAGGGTGCCTCGGTGTCGATAAAAACCGAAATGATGAAAGCTTAGGCTTTTAGGGTGCCTCGGCGTCGAAAAACCCTCAATGATAAAAGCTTAGATTTTAGGATGCCTCGGTGTCGACAAACCCTAAATGATGAGACCATGATCTTGTTCCTTGACAATAACTAACTTTTTGACCAAACTTTGTTTCTATTTAGAGAGAAACATGGCCCGCAACGATGAGGCCGGGGGTTCGAGCGGCAAGGCATTCTGGGAGCTGTCCCAGGAGATGGAGGAACAACTCACTTGTATGAGGACGCCGCCTTCCCCACCGATCCCGAGACCACCGATGCTACCACCGAGGATGACCCCATCGATGCCACCACCGATGGTGCCACCGAGGATGCCACCATCGATGATGGCGGCGCATTTACGATGGCAGCCAATGAAGAGACAACGGAAGGACGGCGCCCGACCGTGCTCCGCACCCTCAAGGAGGAAGTTATCAAGTGGACTCGGCGGAATCCAACGGCGCCCGAACGAATAGTCAAGGGTACTCGCTTCAGCTCGGGTGCATTCTCCGAGCACCGCCTCGATCAACACCGAGAACCCGAGGCATCCCGACCGAGGGAATTTGCGCAACCTCCTCTTCACGGCTGCACGAACGATACAAGTTCCCTGCTGCTTTTGAAAACACAAGCCTCAAAGGGAATAAAGTGAACAATGCTGCCCTCACGAAGATGAGCAAGGCCCTGTCTACTTGGAAAAGCAATGTGAAGAGAATGATCGAGAAAGGTGAGAGTTATGAGAAGATCAAGGAGAAAAATCCTTCGATCACGAAGATGACTACAACGACTTCAAGATCAATTGCTCGAGCACCGCAAACTCCCAATCAAGTGAGTGGGGAAACAAATGCGGAGCTGAACATAGGGGAACACACACTCGGTCCCGGCGGTTCAGAGTGGTGGAGCCTATATGGGACAAGGAGGAGGCGGACCGTGCGAGCAAGGCCTACCGCCTCTTCGATAAATCGGTGACAAGCAGACCAGGAACTTTGTCGGTGCCGGTACAAGAAGGACCCGAAAACAAAGGAGCTTACCACGGATCCAAGACCAGGGCGCTTGAGGTTGTTCAGTAAGGAATACCACCCCGGGTAATTAGCTCCATATGGTTGCATTCTAATTAATGAAGCCAAATTTCTAAATGGTTCACATTCCTTTCGCAGCGATCGAAAGCGAGAGCGCTGGGTCGACTAAGAGCAACCCTTGGGACACCACTCTAAATAGGGGTTGAATGTAATAAAGAACAAGGATAAGCTCGATGAAGTCGACGCCACCTGGTCGTGTGGCGGTAAAGGCTTGTCGACAAAATGGGGGTCATACTATACCGCTGGTGTGCGGAAGGAGAAAAAGACCAGCTCGGAAAGCCAGGCACGAGAGGTTCAAGAACTCAAGGCACAGGTGGCGCGGATTCGGAGATTGTCCAAGAGCAAGTGGAACAACGACTCGGGCGGCGATCACCGCCATTGTGCCTACCTTGATCCAGGGGTTGAGTCGCGGATTGCGGGCGCCAACAGGGCCGCCCGATTCCTAGCTTCACGGCCAGCAACTCGCAGAATGCGATGGCGGGCCATTGGTGTCTCCGGCGGAGGCGGCATTGGTGTCTCCGACGCCGCACGGAGCTTAATGCACCGGGTGTACGCCGCCGCCACCTCTGCAGCAAGCGGCCCCTCCGTCAATCTGCCGCCGCCGTTGGCGGTGCCTCGACATTAGCCGAGCTCGACGCCATCATCACGGTAACTAATTAAGCCTCTCTCGTCGAGGACTTCATCTCCTTGCCTTTGATGGGCATCCCGGACGCCCTACATGTTTTCGCAGGCGCCGCCGACGTTCGTGCACTCTCCGCACTTCGTGAACAACGAGTTGGTCGATGTCGCCAAGGGAAAAATCGTTCAACCGGGCAACCCCTTGTTCCACGGTACCCAGATGCCACCCAACTTGTTTAGGGTTCAACTGGTTTGGGTGCTGCCAGGCTGCGACGAGTTGTTACCTCCGATTCAACCCGTCGGGGCCGATGATGATGACGTGATGACCCTCAGCGCCTGCCTGAGCTGGCCCCTGCTTTGGCCGAAGAGCCAGATTCGTTTGGGGGCGGGGGACACCACCCCAAAGACAACACCGCCAGTCGTGCCGTCGCCAAGTCGGCCCCATGGTAAGACCGCCGCAACGGTGCCGGACATCCCTATGCCACTGGATCCAAACATGCATATGGCACAGGATCAGAACGACGACGACGATGACACATTTGCCAACGTCGATCAGTACTTTGCCGATCATGGGTACGGTGGCGATTTCATGGGGCCTCCTTCTCAAGAACCCAACCCAAGAAAAGACGTGCGCGATCTAGCTGGTACCGCGGAGAAGCCAAGTAGCAACAGGCGTCGTCTGCCGTTCAGCTCTCAGGAGACGCCTCCAGCTGCCGACTTCACCGAGCCTCAGATAGGCGAGGTGCGAAATATTATCAGCCCCAACACACTGAAGAAGGCGGTCTGTGAGCAGAACTTGGTCCCATTACAAGAGAAGAAGAAGGCACGCAAAAGAAAGACTAACAAGGGTGCGGGCCAGCCGGCACCGAGTACGATCCGTGCTTAGGACGGGCCACCTTCACCTGAGGATATCTCGAGGAGGGTGCATGTGGCGGGTAGGGCGATGCTACCGACAAATATGCTCAATGCTGCAACCGGTGCTATGCGGAGTCTGCATGACAGTGTTCTTTCTTTGGAGAAGCGGCGTCTCGAGAGAAGGATGTGGCATACCGGTTTTCGTGGCCAAGGTGCGGAGGGCAAGGGCTTTGTGGATAACTCCATCGGGCGTCGATCGTCCTGCGGTTTGATGACATCCACGCTATGTTGAACCTTCATCCGCTCCACTACACCTTCGCTCGCTATTTTCGCTGAGTATGGAGATGCGAATCATTCGCGCAAGACCCGGACATCATGATAGTCGACCCCTTCTACATGCGTGCCAAGATCTTGGGCAGCGCTGGGGACCGCAAGTCGCGAGTTCTTACCTCGAAGGCGTCATTCGCAAACCAAGATAAGGATAACTTCCTCGTGCCTTACTTTCCCGAGTAAGTCCTCCCCTCAACCGCCCGTAACATATGAATTCTTAGATTTCGATCGTTTTCTTTTAACATTCCGTGGTTTCTGCGGACACACATTGCACGCCATACTCCTAAGCCCCAAATATTCCATGGCCACGATTTCGACCCGGACCGTCGATCGAACGTAGACTACACAAATGTCAAGAAGGTTCTTGATGATGTTCTCCCAGCCACGCCCAATCTGGAGGCACCTTCACCAGGCCTATTCGTAAATCACGGCAAGCACGTGTTCTCCCACAATCTGACGTTACGCTGCGTCAAGCAGCCGCTGGCGGTCGAAGGGTGCCTACTACGCCATCCATCACATGCGGGCGATCGTACGGGACCATCATCAACTTCTGCTACCAAGTAAACTCCAAGATTGGTCCGCGAGCGTGTCGGCAATCCAGGACGCGGACATCAGACAAGAATTCTTTCACATCCAGTGGAGTTTGCGGAAATCATCCATCAAGATGTCCTTCGCACTCGGGGCAGTTCTACCTCGAAATCAACCGTCCAAAGGTGACATCGACACAATGCTACAAATGCAGGATGACAACGCCCGTTCTTTCATGACTCCCACGATAGACGGCGGCTTCATCCACGCCCGTCCCTTGAGTCGAGTTGTCTAGTTCTGAAACATCGATTGGCTCATGTTGTAATTAAACTTTAATGAACTTGTAGTATGTCTCTTTGGTTTGAGAGTCGCTCAACTTAGATGTAATCAATGCTATTAATGTCTTGCTTTTCTCTTCCGATCGTTCTGTTGCATACTTATATATTGCTTATGTATTGTCTCGTGAATTGGTACTAACGCTTACGCTTGGCTAGTGCATAGCGATGCCGACGTATGTCGTGTACAAGGGTAAGGTTCGGAGTCTCGATGACTGGGAGGAGTGTCGGAGACAGGTTCACCGATTCAGCGGTTACAGATTACAAAGGGTACACCACTAGGGCCGAGGCGAATCTAGATCGCCCGCTATCTAGCGGGAGAGGGAGGGAGCGTTGGAGGAACCGGATGAAGACGAGTTTCATCGTGATGATGCTCATCGTGATGACGCAGCTCTCTTCTATGTGATGGTAGTTTAGATGATCGATATCGACTTGTAATGTGAAGACAAACTCGCTACTCGCGGTCTCGAGACTTGTAATATAATGTTCTATCTTTGTTCGGTCTTTTCAATTCGGAGACTAATATGATGAATTGTATTCGAGACTAATATGATGAATTGTATTCAAAGACTAATCTTCTATTGTATTCGATGAATCTGTTGTTGATGTGTGCTGTCTATATTTTGTCAAATTATACATTTTGTAACCTGTGCAAAAACAGAAAACAAAAATAAAAAAAACCAAATATTCATACTAATGGCGCATCACATGACGAGGCGCCATTAGTATGACAAAGCATACTAATGGCGCATCACTGGTCAATGCGCCATTAGTATGCCGCGTTTACTAATGGCGATCTCGTGGTCGTGCGCCATTAGTATGCCAAAGCACTGGTATACATGGCCTGGGAGGCATACTAATGGCGCAGCGTAGTTTATACTAATGGCGCACCGGTGGTGCGCCATTAGTATACCAGATACTAATGGCGCACCACTGGTGCGCCATTAGTAAAAATTACTAATGGCGTGCTAGTAATGGCGCACCAGTGATGCGCCATTAATGGCCAAATTAGGTGCGCCATTAGTAGCGATTTTTCTAGTAGTGCTCTCATGTCTACGTGTCTCCCGAACCCGTAGGGTCTACACACTTAAGGTTCGATGATGCTAGGGTTATAGGGAAGGTATGCACACGGTTACCGAATGTTGTTCGGAGTCCCGGATGAGATCCCGGACATCACGAGGAGTTCCGGAATGGTCCGGAGGTGAAGATTGATATATTGGACGAAGGGTTTTGGAGTCCGGAAGTGTTCCGGAGGTACCGGGTGATGACCAGCATGACCAAAAGGTGTTTCGGGAGCCGCGACAAGTGTTGGAGGGCTTCATGGGCCAAGAGAAGGGGGAAAACCAGCCCATTAAGGGGCTGTGCGCCCCCCTCACCTATTCCCACGTGACCAGGGGGTTTGGGGCGCCCCATCTAGGGTTCCCACCTCCTGGCTTGGGGGCCAAGTAACCCAAGGGGGAGATCCCATCTGCCCTAGCCGCCGCCCCCCCTAGGGGAAACCCTAGGGCGCCTCCCCTCCCCTTTGCCCCTACATATAGTGGAGGTTTTGGGGCTGCCTAACACACGAGTCTCTCTCTTCCAAGGCGCAGCCCTACCTCTCTCCCTCCTCGTCTCTCGTAGTGCTTGGCGGCCTGCTGAGTATCAAGCTCCTCCACCACCACCACGTCGTCGTGCTGCTGCTGGACGGAGTCTTCCCCAACCTCTCCCTCTCCCCTTGCTGGATCAAGGCATGGGGGACGTCACCGGGCTGCATGTGTGTTGAACGCGGAGGCGCCGTGATTCGGCGCTTAGATTGGAATCAACCGCGATTTGAATCGCTACGAGTACGACTCCTTCATCTGCGTTCTTGCAACGCTTCCGCTTAGAGATGTACAAGGGTATGTAGATGCACTCCCCTTTCCCTCGTTGCTAGATTACTCCATAGATTGATCTTGGTGATGCATAGAATTTTTTTGAATTTCTGCTACGTTCCCCAACACCTGAGACACGGGACAAATGCGTCGGTGGTGCAGCTCCCTTTTCAGTGTCACACGCGGATGAACGGTTTCTCACGCGGTGTCACCGCCGATGCAAGTCCACAAAACGAAGCATCTCGCCCTGTGTCGCCCGTGCCTCTTTGGATGCTCTACCCGCCGTTTTTGAATTAATGCCCGCAATTAATTATGCCACCATGAACGGAGAAGAGAAAACGATCGATGGCATGGTGTGCATTGACTACGGCTGCAATGCGGCTATAAAAGGGCACCATTTCCTCATCCCTCTCACACTCATCTCTCAAGCCTCCTCCGCTTCTTCTTTTCGAGCCAAATCTACCACTCGAGCCACCATGCAGTTCTACGGCCCTACCTACCGTCGCCCTCGCACCGTGCAGGAGAGGGAGTACCCAACCGGAGTCATCGTCGAGAATAGCCTCAGGGTGTGGGCCATCTCAAGGTGGAGGGGCCCTAGAGAGTTGACTCGCTTCTTCCTCCAAGCCGGCTACCGCCACCTCCCTCCGGGCACTCCGCTCATGTTCCACCTCCACGAGGCAGTAAGATGGCGGCGTCAACGGCATCATCATCGGCCTCTACGTCACCTTCACCAACCCCTACGACGCTCACCACCTCCTCGGCCTGGTGTTCTGGTGTGGATGCGAGTTCATCACGTTCACCACCTACAACATATTCACCAACTTCCACCACAGCTTCCCCGAGCCCAACGACATGCACACCCCTCCCCTACCAGATGCCGGAGAACGACGAGTGAGGGGCGCCGGCTAAGGAGGGGCCAAGGAGTTGTTCGAGTGTTCTGCTGGCCGAGTCTTCCTATCTAGCTTGTGTTGTGTTGGTTGGGGCGTGTGTGCCCGTGTCTTCTAGCTAGTGTCTAGTTTTAATTATTTTCCTTTCATGTTTTATGCACTATATGTTGTAAGGGGATGCCCCTCTATATGTTCTAAGGGGATGCTACTAGGGTACCCGATGCCCCTCTATCGTGCTATCTGTTAATGTTTTTTCGGGCCTAAAGTTTCTTCATTGCATTTTATTTATGTGCCCATGTGAACTAAAAATGCACTTAAACATGATCCAATCATAAAAGTTGTTGTTAGCACGTGTCTAGTTAATTTTTTTCCTTTTATGTTTTATGCACTATATGTTGTAAGGGGATGCCCCTCTATATGTTGTAAGGAGATGCTACTTGGGGCACACTAGATGTCTTCTTTTTTTGAGAGGGGCACAACCTTTTTCGGTTGAAACACACGAGTAAATACTTTGGAAACACCATAGCACAAACCAAAAAAAATTAAAAATGGTGCTTGGTTGAAATAAACTAGAACCAAACAATTACAACTTTTTTGGTTCACAAAGACTGCAAGTTAGACTGCTAACTAGAACCAACCTTTTGCTTTAGCCGAAACAACACGGGACCCTACCATTGGACACGATAGCTTATGCATAAAAATAGCTCAAATAATTATCAGATGAGTTATCTCAAAAAAGATGACTGCATGAAGCTTAATTTTTTTGAAATAAACTAAGCCGAAAAGATTTATCGATGTCAATGACCGTGTGCACATTTTTTTGCACTATCTACACTTCTTTTATCAATGGGCCTGGATATGTTCTATTCGGCCCTGCCTACCTTCTATATGGGCCTGGCCTTTTCGGGCAACTGTCAACGAACCTTTTTTTTCCTTTTCTCCCTGTATCACTGAAACTGAAACTGATGACGAACTGAAGAACTGAAAAAACAGGGCCGAAACAGAGTGGAGAAGACATGCCGAATTCGTACAACGCAACACTTTTATTCAAACATCCATATCATTACGATTACAAATGATGCCCAATCTATTCACTAACGACTAATTATCATCACATAAACAAATGCGAGAGCAATTACACAAACATAAAAAAGTCCGGCCATCAAATTGCCCTGCTTCTTCAATTCGATGAGTTTCTTCATCTGCTTGTTCAACTTCTTCAGCTCTGCCGTCACTCCTGCATCCATCACAGTAGCACCAATGGAATGGGCGCCCCCAATGGAATTGCCAGATCCAGGGGCCCCAGATCCAAACGGGCCCGATCCAAACTTCTCCGCCTCCAACGGTAAATCGAGCTCCCCTGATGCACCCTCCAGTTGAATCTGCTCTATGTACTCATCTAGCCAATCAAAATGGGTGCATTGTTTCAATTTCTGAAATCGGAAAGATGAACCCTATATACCAAATCCGATGAAAAAAATGAAATTGGGAGACAAAAACCAAAATTGGCATATTGAGAAGTAAAATCTCACCTTTCCCTGCTCTGGTTTGCTCTCCCATTTCCCGAATTCCCGCCCAAGGTTGCCATTCTTGTCGGTCGTTGTGACTAGCCGCTTCAGGGGTGCGGTACATGGGCATGCAGGGCACCTTGTCATGGGCACTGCGCCATAGCGCGGCCATGAGCGGCAGGATGCTGAAGCGGAGCTCGACATTGCTAGGTCGTGGCCCGGAACGGCGTTGCTGCGCGTCGTCGCCGGAGAAGAAGAAGAACAACGGTCGGGGAGAGGGGGATGGGAAGGTCGCGGTAGGGCTCGGGTGCTGCACGGCTCGGGGCACGGCTCGGTGTCCTCTGTTGTACCAATGCTGAGCTGGATAAGTTAGTGGGTCCCATGCTGTGGGTCCCGATCACCTGACCAATGCTGAGCTGGATAAGTTAGTGGGTCCCACGCTGTGGGTCCCGCTCACCAGATTCGAGTTTTAAACATGTGTCTTTGGATTAGGTAGCAGTGTCGCATGTCAGCTATTTTTCCAACACAGATGTCGCATGAGAGCCATTTGAATCAACGACGTCGTTCTGTGGACAATACAACTCAAGATGTCGCATATCAGCTATTTGCCCGTGTGTATGGGCATTGTACAAGCATTGTCCGACTAGTGTAGGCCTCTGTGTGCGTGCGTGAGTGTGTCCACCGGTCAGGTCGTGGCTGGGCGAAAGCAGGGATGGCTGAGTCGCAGGCCGTTGGCGAGCATAGTGGAGGAGCGTGGCATGGAGACTGGGTCTCGCGAAAGAGCAGGCGGTTCACGTTCTAGAGAAGGCAGAGTCTCCAGGAGATCGTGTACGTGCGTGTGGAGCTCAGTGGACGGCGTTGCGTGGGCACTGCATCGCCGACATGCTATAACAACTCTTGTAATCCTTGTGTGTATGGTGTGCCAGCCAGTTTGATAATGGAAAAAGGCGTCTATGCGCCGAGGCGTTTGAGCGCCCGGAAAATCCACTGTTGTCTCCTCTTTCTTCTATATCTGAGAGAGAGGGAGAGGGAGAGGGAGAGGAGAGAGAGAGAGAGGCTCTGGCGCAAAGTGACAGCTAGGGCTTGGCGCCAACATTTGGCATCCGAGCTACCAGGTTCGGGGTCGTGGAGCATGGTGGCGTCCGCGGCGAGCGCGGCGGACATGGAGGCCTTGGCAGCGGTTCGCGTCGAGCGGGCGGCGACGGCGATGCCCGGCGTTTCCCGACGCAGCTCTGATGATTCAGGGTGAAAACCTATAATCTGGCCTCTAGTGGTTTGATTTGGCGATGACAATGCTTGAGCAGCATTCCCTTCCTCAAGAAGTTGCTGTTGAAGAACATTATTGTTCTTTTAGTGTCGATCGTTGTTTTGATCACTTTGATTTATTTTCTTTTTCTCACATGCGTATAGCTTTCTTATTGTATGAATTTGCTTTTTGCCGGTGTGTTTTGTGTATGTGTGTCGCCCGGGGGAGGGGGGGGGGGGCACGTAATGGTTGTGTGCATTCTAGCTATCTAGTGCGTATTATCTTGATGCTTCATTTTAAGTTCATAAAATTCGACAAAACTCTATGTCATTCATCTTGCAGCTTTAAAATGCAGGAAATATTTATGCACTATGGAGCGTACTAATATGGAAGGCAACCACTATTGTTCTACAAGGCAGTTGAAATGACATGAAGGAAGGACACTAAGAATATTCGTGGACGTAAGACCCATGAGCATGCGACGTATCTGCATAGGACCCATGTGAACAAGAGCCAATTTACCCTTCTATTGTCATAGGCAAGTCAGATTCTCCAGACCCGCGTATTTGTTTGTCCCCATGTCTCCCAAGCCAAACCAATGGACAGAGCAACGAGCTAGCAAATGATAATGCCCTCTCATCATTTTGGTTGTCAATCAAAGTAGGCTCTGTAGGCTGAGCAACTGAAGTGTCTGTATAGGAAGTTAAGAACTACCATGTTGTCAAAAATTAGACGGAAAGAGAAGGAGGCCTGCACATATAAGAAACTCAAACGGGTTAGGCAAATAATGATGGGTAGTTAATTCATACTTCAAGCATAACATCCTAAGGCCAGTAAAAATTGACGTGGGCACTGGGATTTCCAATGGCTACTCGGCAGCGCTCGACCATGGCACTTGGTCCGTATCCTTCGGATCACAAATTAGGGGTCAGGTCCTATATCTTTCAGACCAAACACTCGAGCTCACGCGAGAAGAGATCAATCATAGAGATTGTGCCGCATTCAACTTGTAGCTTTTCTGCTTCTATTCAGAGATAACAAACACTAACTGAAAAATAAACAAAATTCAATGTCCGTGTCGTGAGGATCATCATCCCGGCGCTCCCTGCACATCACCCGCGATGCGTTCTGACCGGTACATCCTGCCATCACAGGATCGGGTCAGAGCGGCGAGAGATTCTAACTAACTAGGCCGAGTGGCAGCTCAGTTTAGGTGTCATCGACGTTGCCAGTAGAGTTTGCATCACTGAACCCAACCAGCTGCGGCTCCGACAACCCGGCCCCCTCTTGTACATGCACTCGAAGTTCAGAGTGCCTGCAATATACGTGAGCATATGCCAACTGCCCGGTGCAATATCATGGGTGCCTCCATGAACCTGCTAAAAAGCCGACGACAAAGGTAATGTCTGGTCTCGTGTGCACCGATAGCAAAGACTGCCGACGATGCGGCGCTAGAGCTTGCTCTCCACTGGCGTGCTCGTGCTCTCCTGGCTCATCTTCAGCCGCGGGTCCATTGGTACATGCACTGGATTGCACCATGACAGCCCAGCCGAGTTTGGCGGCATAGCTCGCCTGCTTGAGGGTGATCACGTCAGCCCCTTTGTGCACCTCGATGCCGAGGTAGTAGCTCAGCAACCAAGATCACTCATGGAGAACGCACACTGCATCTGCTTCCTTGAACCGAGCGATGGCCGCCGTGCTCGATCCAGTGAAGGTGAGTTCATCGATGTACACCCCTAGCAACAGCCACTCGTCGCTGCGCATTGCATGTATACGGCATGCTCCGATGGGCTCCTCTGAAACCCAAGGGACACCACTGTGTCGTCCAGCTTAATCTTCCGGGCATGCGGCGCCTGTCTGAGCCCGTACAAAGCCTTGGAGAGGCGGAGCACCTTTTCATCTTCGCTGACACGCTCGAATCCGAGCGGCGGCTTCACGACGTACACCTCATCCTGCAATTCACCATCGAGAAATGCAGATTTGATGTCAAGATGTTGCACTTCCTAGCCTGCGTGAGCTGCAATGGCGAGCAGCAGGCGAACAAAGTCGAGATGTGCCACCAGAGTGAAGACCTCGTCGAAGTCCATTCCGCGCCGCTGCATATAACCCTTGGCAACCAGTCTCGCCATTTGCTTGACCACCTCAATGGTGGAGTTCTTATTCATTTTGAAGACCCACTTGAGGCCTATCGGGTGCTTGCCGGCGGGGAGAGTGGTCAGAATCCACGTCATGTTCTCCTGGATGGACCATAGATCGCCCATCATCGCCGCACGGAGCGTGCGGCTCCGCTTCCTCGAAAGTGTTTGGCTTATTTTAGTCCTTAGATATGGGATCAATGTTGGTCGCAGAATCATTTTATTTAATACTATGTTGGCAGGGTCTTGGACTCAAGACCTCTTGGTAAGGACATCATATTGAATTCATGCTCCAGCCAACTCATTCAAAAGTCCAAACTGATGAAAAGAGGCGGGCAATATATTTCAACAATCTGGAGTTGTGTCATCGAAGATAGTCTCGAGGACGCGGTAACGACGCGGCGCCTCCTCTTCGACAAGTTCGGCGTCAATCGTGGCCTCAGCTGGTGGTGAGACATATCCTTCCGCGACGCCTCGCCCCCTGTCACTACCGGAACAGGGTGCTACCCTGACGGCCAAAACAATGCCGACGGCCCCCGTCGGCCTATTCGGAGCTATGCCGACAGCCAGTCCCAGGCTGTCGACATATCCAGGCCGTCGGGCTACCCCAAGCTAAGCCGACGGCCACCGTCGGCACGTAAAGGTCGGCCAGACAAAAGGCCGTCGGCCTAGCTACGAAACACGCCGACAACCGCCGCGGCATCTGATGGCGTCGTCATACTCGTGGGCCCGGCGACCCCGCCCGTGACGGGCGGCTAACGTCGTCAGAACTATGCCGACGGGCGCCCGTCGGCATAGGTCCGCATGCCACGTCACCGATCCGGGGCGCATCGTCCAGCACATATGCCGACTGCTGCCGTCGGCATATCTGCCACGTCACCAATCCGTGGCACGCCGCCCGCTAAACCCTGGCCGTCGCTAGTTAAATTTTTTTCTTTTTCATATATAATTTTTGATGCTTTTTTATGTATTATTATTTGATTAACTGACATGTAGCATGTGTAAATATAAACATACATATGAACATATATGTTGTTTGTATTCTTTCCATAGATTATGAATATATATGTAGTTTGTATTTTTTTTGAGCACGTTAATAATGTGTCGTCATGTTCTTTTGAATATAGGTCCTTATATTTTATTAAAATCAAAAACAGCTATGCCGACATAAGTTTTGTGGCGGTTGCAAACACCCGGCACCCGTCTCCGGAGTCTGACCCCCCTCACGTCCGCGGTGTGCCCCCTCACGGACGGCGTCGCCGCCGACACCTGGAGGGCGGAAACAGCCGCATCGGGTCTATACGGACGGGACGTTGCTCCCAAGTGTTTCTATATGTGGGATGACCTACCACAACCGGGTGGTGTGGTGGCATGTCTGAAGAGGCAGCACGCGTCTCCTGGGTGTGGCCCCCATCACGGACGGCGCCGCCGCCGACACCTGGAGGGGGGAAACGGACGCGTCGATTTTACACGGTGGGGATGTAGCTGTGGGTTTGGCCCGAATGTTGCTCCCAGGTGTCCCTCTGGGCTGACCTGACACAACCGGGTGGAGAGGTCCACTGGTCAAAGCCCATCCGTGGGAAGTCAAAGGGCTAGATCTCGTGGTCAATCGCTCCAGGGTTAGGCGGGACGGGGGCCCTGGGGGAGTAGCAATGCCACCAAAGCGTCGTACCGGGACCTCGTACATGCCGGGTGGTGTTGCGGCATGTCTGAAGAGGCGGCACACGTCTCCGGGGTGTGGCCCCCCTCACGGACGGCGATGACAGAGTAGTAGACGTTCTGCGGTAACGGTGCGGCGTGAATATTATTAAATACTCAGATCACGATAAAATCATGAGTTTTTTACACGACGTGGGCACATGTGCTATAGAAATGATGGTAATTTTTCATAAGTTTTGGTGATGGAGAAGTATCCGAACACTTCCCTCTACGCGGATTGCCCTTCGCATGTCTACGACTATGGCCGGCGGCCTCCGGGGGCTAGCACTGTGACACCCGGATAATCAGGCTACAGTAATCTCACGTTAATGGTGCCATGTCACCTCGGTCACTGTAGTTAATCTCGGGTTGATTCGAAAACGTTTCAAATTCAATTTCAAATTAATGCCAAACATCAAAGTTTTCAAATGTTAAAACTAAAATGTCGGGGTGAGCCAAATAATGCATAGGTAAGTATCGTGGAGGAACCACACTTTTATAAAAGGTTTAAATACTCTAAAAATGTTTTAAACAGTAGCGAAAACAATTAGTTGAATGCCTTTTACCATAAATAAAATATTAAACTATTTTATTTAGTTACCCAAATTAATGTGCCAGTAGTATATATAGCACTACCAATTTAGGAACCCTTTGTGTATTTTGTAAAACTAAAATAGAAGGAAACTAGACATAAAACAGAAAAGAAAAGTAAAAAAGAAAAATAGTAAAAGAAAACAAAAGGGCCCCCTCTCTTCCCTGGACCAAGTGGCCCAACTGGTCGCCCGAGCAGGCTGGCCCACCTACGCCCCTCCCTCTCCCCTGTTCCCTTCCGCACCGTGGCCACTGCCGATGCCCGCCACGGCGACGAGCATCACCGTGGCGGCCATCCACCGGCGCCCCTCGTCGTAATTAAGCCGACCCCTCCCCCGGGCTGAACCCTAGCGACCCCCAATCCCCCCTCTCCCTTTGGCCTAGCCCCACCTCCAGATCCGCCAGCACCCAACGCCATCGCCATGGGCGCCGTCACCCGCGCTCCCCACGGGCTCGCCGTCGCCTAGGAGCACGCCCACGAGCTCCGACGTGCTCTGCTTTGCCTTCCCCGAACCCCCCTGACGAACCCTAGCTCACTCTCCCATATCCCTCACACCGCTCTCTCCTTCCACGCACGAGCCCGAAGCACTGCCGCCATGGCCTCCGTCGATCTCACGGCCACCATCGCCCCCACGCCTCGAGACCGCGCCTAGGAGATGCGTCGTCGTCCACTACGTCCTCAACGAGGACTCATTCAAGCCCTGCGCCTCTACATCGCCGGGATCAAGCGCTTCATCCTCTTCGATCACCGGCGCCTCTCCGCAAAATACACCGTCGCTGCTGCTCCTAAACTCCCGACGGGCCTCCGTGCGCCTACTAGGTGAGCTCCGCCGTGGATCCCCTTCCTCCGCCGCTCAATCCGCTGCGCGGTTGTTGCCGTCGGGCCTCCGCCTGTTCGCAGTGGCGGTGGCCTCACGCTGCGCTGCCCCAGCGTGTGCCCCGTTCCCCATCGCTCCGCCCTTGCAGCCGCCTCACCCGCAGCCACGGTGCCCGACCGCGCCGCTCCCCCATCTCCGCCGCCTGCCGCTCGCTCGTCGGCGGCGACCCACGCCCCGCCTCTCCTCCACGCGGCCTGCCCGTGCCCACTGTCGGCCACCACACCTCATGCCTGCTGTCGCCCCCCTGCTAGCTGCTTTTGGCTGCGGCTGCCGCTGGATACAGGTCCGGTGCCCCTGTTAGATTACGTGCTAATGCCCCCCTAACCCTAACACTAATTAGGCACTGACAGTAGGCCCCACTACTTAATTAGATTAACTAAACCCGTTTAGAACTCTGTTTAACATAATGTCCCACTGACATATGGGTCCCACTGCTAAATAAATCTAGTTAGTTAAATAGTTTAACTAGCAGTCCATGACATGTGGCCCCCTCACATGTCAGTTGGACTAGTCAAACCAGCCAACAAGTTGACTGTTGACTGCTGACTAGGCGGTCAACAGGGCCCACCTGTCAGTCAAATGGTCATATTTCTGGGTACACGTCTATGTACCCGTAGCATTTAGTATTTAATATATTTTCGAATTAAATTAATTTATTAAATCTAGAAAATTGATAAAATCTTTTAAAATTAATATAAAATAAACCGTAGCTCAGATGGAAAAACTTTGTACATGAAAGTTGCTCAGAACGACGAGGCGAATCCGGATACGCAGCTCGTTCGTCCGCCACGCGTCCCTAGCATAGTGAACCTGCAACATTTCACCTCCGGTTCATCTGTCCGAAAACGCGGAACACCGGGGATACTTTCCCGGATGTTTCCCCCCTTAACCGGTACCACCTCATACCACGTTAGGGCACACCTAGCACCGCTCATTGTCACGTCATGCATCGTCGTGTTTATGTTTGCATTGTATTCATTGTTTCTCCCCCCCTCTTCTCTCGCTAGACATCGAGACCGACGCTGCTGCTGCCCAGTACGACTACGGAGTTGACGACCCCTCTCTCTTGCCAGAGCAACCAGGCAAGCCCCTTTGATCACCAGATATCTCCTACTCTTCTCTATCTTGCTTGCATTAGAGTAGTGTAGCATGTTATCGCTTTCGCTAATCCTATACTTCTTGCATAGCCCGTCCTTGCTACTATCTGTTGTTACCTTTACCGCAATCCAATATGCTTAGTATAGGATGCTAGTATTTTCATCTGTGGCCCTACATTCTTGTCCGTCTGCGCGTGCTATACTATCGGGCCGTGATCACTCGGGAGGTGATCACGGTATATACTATATACTTTATACATGATACATGTGGAGACTAAAGTCGGGTCGGCTTGTGGAGCACCATGCAGTGATTCACGGATTGGGGCTGAAAGGACCTTTGTCCCGACGGCCCTCTGGATGGATCTTTGTGGCGGAGCGGCAGGCAGGTTGAGACCGCGCCTAGGAGAGAGGTGGGCCTGGCCTGTTCGGCGCTCGCGGATACTTAACACGCTTAACGAGATCTTGGTATTTGATCCGAGTTGGCTACGAGCCTATAAGCACTAACCAACTACGTGGGAAAGATATGGGCACTTTCGGCGTCGTGGTATCACCAAGCACTTCATGACGTCGGCCGAGCGGCGCGCCGGATTGGATCGAACGCCACTAGGCTAGGTCTGCTTCCGGCCGCCCACGCAACGTCTGGTGTGTTCAGGTGATGGGCCCAGACCCTGGCGCCTAGGTTTAGACCGCGTCTTGGCCTCTCTGTTGTGCCTAGGTGGGGCTGCGACGTGTTGATCTTCCGCGGCGGGCATGACCCAGAAAGTGTGTCCGGCCAAATGGGATCAAACGTGTTGGGTAAGTTGGTGCACCCTGCAGTGAAGTTAATCTATTCAATAGCCGTGATCTTCGATAACAGGACGACTTGGAGTTGTACCTTGACCTTATGACAACTAGAACCGGATACTTAATAAAACACACCTTCCAAGTTCCAGATACAACGGTGGTCGCTCTCTCTCGTGGATACGAGGAGGGATGGCGGGTAGGATTATTGCTATGTGATGTTACTTGGAGGACTTCAACCTACCCTCTTCTACTGTTGCAAGGCGAAGGTGACCAGCGTAGTCTTCGATAAGACTAGCTATCCCCTCTTATTCGGCATTCTGCAGTTCAGTCCATCGATATGGCCCTTTACACATATATCCATGCATATGTAGTGTAGCTCCTTGCTTGCGAGTACTTTGGATGAGTACTCACGGTTGCATTGTTTCCCCTTTTCCCCTATCTCTACTCGATTGCTGCAACTGACGATGGAGCCCAGAGCGACGCCACCGTCGATGACGACTACTACTTGGAGGTGCCTACTACTACGTGCAGCCACTACGACGGCGACCGTGAGTAGTTAGGAGGATCCTGGCGGGAGGCTGCGCCTCTTCGATCAGATCCCGTTTGTGCTAGCCATCTTATGACAACTTGTTTAACTTATGTCCGTACTCAGATATTGTTGCTTCCGCTGACTTCGTCTATGATCGAGCACTTGTATTCGAGCCCTCGAGGCCCCGGCTTGTATTATGATGCTTGTATGACTTATTTATGTTTTAGAGTTGTGTTGTGATATCTTCCCGTGAGTCCTTGATCTTGATCGTACACAATTGCGTGCATGATTAGTGTACGGTTGAATCGGGGGCGTCACAAGCACGCTGCCAATCTTGCGTACGCGGCTTCTCACAAGTCTGAAAGTGTTGTGGCGGTTGCAAACGCTTGCACGCGTCTCCGGGGTGTGGCCTCCTCACGAACGGCGCCGCCGCCGACACCTGGAGGAGGGAAACAGATTCGTCGGGTCTACACGGAGGGGATGTTGCTATGAGTTTGGCCCGGATGTTGCTCCCAAGTGTCCCTCTGGGCTGACCTGACACAACCGGGTGGAGAGGTCCACTGGTCAAAGCCCGTCCGTGGGAAGTCAAAGGACTAGATCTCGTGGTCAACCGCTCTAGGGTTAGGCGGGGCGGGGGCCCTGGGGGGTAGCAATGCCACCGAAGCGTCGCACCGTCTGCTCATACATGCTGGGTGGTGTTGTGGCATGTCTGAAGAGGCGGCACGCGTCTCCGGGCTGTGGCCCCCCTCACGGACGGCAATGACACAGTAGTAGACGCCGACGTTCTGCGGTAATGGTGCGGCGTGAATATTATTAAATACTCGGATCGTGATAAAATCATGAGTTTTTTACATGACGTGGGCACATGTGCTATAGGAATGATGGTAACTTTTCATAATTTTTGGTGATGGAGAAGTATCCGAACACTTCCCTCCACGCGGATTGCTCTTCGCATGTCTACGACTGTGGCCGGCGGCCTCCGGGGGCTAGCATGCCACCAATCTTGTGTACGCGGCTTCTCACAAGTCTGAAAGTGTTGTGGCGGTTGTAAACACCCGGCACACGTCTCGGGCGTGGCCCCCCTCACGGACGGCGCCACCGCCGGCACCTGGAGGGGGGAAACGGACGCGTCTGGTCTACATGGAGGGGATGTAGCTGTGGGTTTGGCCCGGATGTTGCTCCCAGGTGTCCCTCTGGGCTAACCTGACACAACCGGGTGGAGAGTTCCACTGGTCAAAGCCCGCCCGTGGGAAGTCAAGGGGCAAGATCTCGTGGTCAACCTATTCCAGGGTTAGGCATTACGAGGGCCCTAGGGGGAGGGGTAGCAATGCCACCGGAGCGTCGTACCGGGCCCTCATAAATGCCAGGTGGTGTTGTGGCATGTCTGAAGAGGCGGCACACGTCTCCGGGTTGTGGCCCTCCTCACGGACGGCGTTGACACAGTAGTAGATATTCTGCAGTAACGGTGCGGCGTGAAGATTACTAAAGACTCGGATCGCGATAAAATCATGAGTTTTTTGACGACGTGGGAACATGTGCTATAGGAATGATGGTAATTTTTCATAATTTTTGGTGATGGACAAGTATCCGAACACTTCCCTCTACGCGGATTGCCCTTCGCATGTCTACGACTGTGGCCGGCGGCCTCCGGGGGCTAGCATGCCGCCAATCTTGCGTACGCGGCTTCTCACAAGTCTGAAAGTGTTATGGCGGTTACAAAGCCCGGCACGCGTCTCCGGGGTGTGGCCCCCATCACGGACGGCGCCGCCGCCGGCACCTGGAGGAGGGAAACGGACGCGTCGGGTCTACACGGAGGGGATGTAGCTGTGGGTTTGGCCCGGATGTTGCTCCCAGGTGTCCCTCTGGGCTAACCTGACACAACCGGGTGGAGAGGTCCACTGGTCAAAGCCCGTCCGTGGGAAGTCAAAGGGCTAGATCTCGTGGTCAACCGCCCCAGGTTAGGCGAGATGGGGGCCCTTGGGGGGGGGTGTAGCAATGCCAACGGAGCGTCGCACCGGCCCCTCATACATCCAGGGTGGTGTGGTGGCATGTCTCAAGAGGCGGCACACGGCTCCGGGGTACGTGCCCCCCCTCACGGACGGCGCCGCCGCCTACACCTGGAGGGGGCAAACGGACGCGTCGGGTCTACACGGAGGGGTTTTTGCAGTGGGTTTGCCCCGGACGTTGCTCACGGACGTCTGCGGTAACGATGCGGCATGAATATTATTGAAGACTCGGAGCGCGATAAAATCATGAGTCGTGAAGGGATAGCTAGCCCCCGATGGCCCTGGACCACACCGGAGGGGGGAAACAGCTGTGTCGGCAGCCTTGGGTAGGGTCTTGTGCTGGGTTAGGCTACTGGATTTTAATAAATTAGTAGTAGATTTATTTTAAAAATTTAAATTTGTTGCTAATAAAAAAATATATGCTTCCGGCTAAGCCGTTGGCATACTTCACCTTATCCATCCGCGGGGCGCACCCCTCCACTCAGTCCTCTCATCTCGTCCCCGACCCGCGCCTCCCACCCCGACCCATGCCGCCACCGCCGCATTCGGCCCCGTCCCCTGCCGCCGCTCACTCCACCCCGCCGCCTCGCCACTGCCGCACTCTGCCCCGCCCCCTGCCACCACCCTCCCACTCCACCACGCCCCCTGCCGCCGCTGCCGCAATACGCTGCTCTCCCACTCCACCCCATCCCCTGCCGCCCCGCCTCCACACCCGCGCCGCCACCGTCTCCACCCACCGTCGGCCCCGCCTCGTCCCGATCGCGCGCCGCCTCCATCTCCACCCGCCGTCGCCCGGCCTCCCCGACCACGCCCGGCCGCAACTCCTGCCGGCCAGCAGCAGGCGCCTCCCTGCTCTCGGCTGGCCCCAGCCCTCCCGTCCCTGGCCGCCCCTGCCTCACCAGCCCTCCACTGCCGCCCTGCCACGCCCCTCTCGGTGAGCTACCAATTTTTAAATTATTTTTTTGCATTTTTTTGCTACTGTTGGATGGATGAATGGATTCATGGATGGATGTTGGATGTTTGATTGTTAGGTTAGATGTTGGATGTTAGGTTGTTTGTTTGATAGATAGGTGAATGCTGGATGTTAGGATATTAGGTTGTTAGGTTGCAATATTTTTATCATGATGATCTTGTCATTTGAGATGTGCTCCAAAATTGGTATAAGATGAGTGGTTATTTTTATCATGATGATCTTGTCGAAAAAATTGAACCGAACAAATTTGACACTTGACGAAATATGATTTTCCCCCATAGTTTTAAGTGTAAATGCTTACTGTTACGTAGCTATGTGAGATGTGCTCCAAAATTTGGAAAGGATGAGTGGTTATTTAATCATGATGATCTTACTAAAAAAATGAAGGACAAAATTTGACACTTGACGAAACATGATTTTTTTTTTCATAGTTAAAAGTGTCAATGCTTAATGTGAGGTGATGACCTAAATTTTTATCACTCGATGGAATTAACAGGATTTGTGGTGTTCCATCTTTGTGGAGTGATCGTCGACATTGGAGGTGTTGGTCTACGATCGTCCCTCCTTTAATCGACTACATCCTCTACATCAGAGGGTGAGCAACAATTCCATGACCTCGTCCATTTTTTTCCATGTCACTATATTAAATTTTCACATCAAGTCGCGTAACCTAGGCGTCTCCCGTCCGAAAGGGTTGCATTGATAAATATGCGTTCAATTGCATATTTATCACCGCAGCTCTTTCGGATTGTCCAGCACTTTCCACGGACAGCCCGAGGATGTGTAGATTGGGTACGTTGTTCATGCTCTACCCCGTTCTAGGACAGGATTTCGGCGGCTTCTCCCTGTTGTTCTCCGGATGCACATTCTCTCGGCATTTTGCCGAGACGTGTATTTGGAGAACAACGGGGAGTTGCTGCCGAAATTTTGTCTCGGAATGGGGTAGAGCATGGACAACATACTCAATCTACACATTCTCGGGTGGGATTAGGACCCATCTTTACCTATTAGAGATGTAGGTGGATTAAATGTTGTTTCTCGTCAACCTTGTAAAAAATAAAATATTGATGTGAGTAATTTAAATGAATCCTTAATTTTGTTGTGTGGCTTCCAATAAAGCAGAGATGGTAGATAATCAGTGGATGTATAGTGGGTTTTTTCGTCGGAATCAAGTAACAACAGAGTGGGTCGAGAAAACTGATGTGTTTTTGAAAGAGATATTCCACAGTCCAATGAGGATTGTTCCAGAATGCCCGTGTGCCAAATGTAAGAGACGTTTGCGCAGAGATAAGAGTGAGATGACTAAGCACCTTCGCACGCATGGATTTATGCCCAACTTTAATATGCCAATAAAATTTGCCCAGCGGACCCGTGGTAGAGAGGATGTGATACGACAACGCGTCGCAGGTTATGAGGACGATGGGGTTAGGGACATGCTAGATGATGTATTTCCTGCACGGCCGACACCTCCGTCACATTCAGCGAATGAACCGGAGGAGCCGGAGGAAACCGCAAAGGCCTTCCTGGATATCTTGGCCTCGTCAAAGGAACCTCTTTATGAGGGTGCCAAGCTGTCTGTGATGGGTGCCATATCGCAACTGATGGCGGTCAGGGCTGAGTACGGCTATAGCCGAGGTTGCTTCGAAGCATTTCTGGGAGTATGGGCTAACATCCTGCCTGAGGGCCATGAACTGCCGAAAACCATGTACACTACGAAGAAAATCATGAAGGCGCTCTCCATGGATTATGAGAAAAATACATGTTTGTCCAAAGAATTGCCTTTTGTTTAGGCATGAGTATGCAGATGACAACTACTGTAGGAAGTGCGGTTCCTCTCGGTATATTGAGGTGGTCGATGAGCATGGTCAGAAGCAGCAGATAAAAATCCCTATGAAGGTTCTTCGGTATCTTGATTTTATAAAAAGACTGCAGCGCCTTTTCATCACCGAGGAGTCTGCCAAAATGATGAAGTGGAACAAGGAAGGGAAAAGGTACAATCCAAAAAAAATTGTACATCCATCAGAAGGTGAAGCATGGAAGTCATTCGATATAGAGTACCCGGAGGAAGCAGTCGAGGCTGGGAATGTCAGATTTGCTATAACAGGTGGTGGGTTCAACCCATATGGTATGTCGTATAATCCATACAGCTGCTGTCCCGTATTAGTTATTCCGCTCAATTTTCCTCCCGGCGCCATAATGCAACGCAAGACCATGTTCCTGTCGCTTATAATTCTGGGGCCTGAATATCCGGGGAAGAATTTGAGTGTGTTTATGGAGCCGTTGGTGGATGATTTGCACCATTCTTGGTACTTCCTGAGGTTGACATACGAACGACATCTGCAGAAAAATTTCTTGATGAAAGTTTGGCTACAGTATTGCATGCATGACTTTCCCGGCTATGCCCTGTTCTGCGGATGGTGTACAAGTGGAAAGATGCCTTGCCCAGTGTGCATGCAGGCCTTGATCTTCATTTGGCTAAAGAAGGGTGGCAAGTATGTTTCCTTTGACCTCCATCGTCAGTTCCTCCGTCCACACCATCCTATAGGGAAGACAAGAAGAATTTTGCAAAAGGCAAAGTTTTCCATGAAGTAAACGAGATGTGCTTGCTCAGCTGAAAGCTCTTAAGCCTGCCGGCGAAGGGAAAGGCAAAGGCAAAGGCAAATCCTGGGGAAGACGAGGGCAAGGGCAAAGGAAAAGGTAAAGGGAAAACATGTTTTGAAGGATATGGTGAGACGCACAACTGGACTCACATTACCCCCTTCACGTAGCTTCCCTATTTTAAGGACCTCTAACTTCCATACAACATCGACGTGATGCACACTGAAAAGAATGCCGTAGAGTCCCTTTTTCACACGATCCTCAACATTCCTGATAAGACAAAGGATAATGTTAATGCTAGAGTCGATCAACAGAATATTTGTGATAGACCACGTCTACACATGCATCCTCCCATAGGTAGTCAAATATCTTGGTTCAAGCCAGATGCTGACTTCATACTTAAAAAGGATCATAAGATGGAGGCATTCAAGTGGCTAAAACACGTCGTGAAGTTCGCTAATGGTTATGCGTCGAATATAAGTAAGGGGGTCAATCTTTCAACATGCAAAGTGACCGGGCTCAAGAGTCATGACTATCATCTATGGATTGAGCGGATTATGCCGGTGATGGTTTGGGGTTATGTTCCCGAGCGTGTCTGGAGTGTGCTTGAGGAGTTAAGCCATTTCTTCCGCACGCTTTGTGCTAAAGAAGTATGTCGTGAGAAGATAAAAGAAATGCATAATAAGGCGCCGGAGTTGATATGCAAGCTAGAGAAGATCTTCCCGCCAGGCTTCTTTACTCCGATGACACATCTCATTTTGCACCTCGTGAACGAGGTATTGTTGGGGGGCCTTGTGCAGAATCATTGGCAGTACGGCCCTGAGAGACAGAACAAGCATCTGAGACAGAAATGTGGAAATAAAGCTAAGATTGAAGCTCTTCCATAGCCGAGGCAGTTATCCTAGAGGAGGTGGCAGACCTCAGGACAACCTACTATCTGGACCATGTTCCCACACTGCACAATAAGGTGTCTCGATACAATACAGAAGAACCCAAGTATAAACCAAATCTGCCTCTATTCATCGGGCAAGGTGGCAGGGCTGGATGCTCGACACCTTATATCATGCCACGAGATGAGTGGGAGGATGTCATGTTCTATATCTTGCACAACATCAAGGAAGTTGAGGATGAGTGGATGAGGTAATACCTTTGCACCATTCTTTTAGTCAATTCGTTATGTTCACTTTGCCTAGTTCTTATACCATTTTTCTTATTGTAGTCGATTCGTTGATGAAGAGTGGACGGGAATGCTGCCTCCTCCTGAAGCGGAGGCACTTGCTCTTCTCTGAAAGGGTGCTCATGGAAGGAAAAATTTCGTTGCGTGGTCATGGAGAAAGTAATTTTTCACACTTCCCTATTACCTATTTCACCGTACAATTCCAATTAAACTCATGCACCCTATAATTTCAATTAAACCTATAGGGAAATGATCCAAATGAATCAATGGATGAAGAATTGAGATGGGTTTCCATTGGTTTTGACCCTGCTGTCATGACATGCGAAAAGTATGATGTGAATGGGCATCACTTCCATACAGAGGAGCACCAGAACATTCGGCCTGATCCCAAAACCATAAATACAGGAGTCTTCACCGAAGGAGATAATAAAGTAGATTACTACAGAAGGGTAGGAAAAATATACGAGCTTACATTCTAACATGGCCGCGAACACCTAAGTCTCACTGTGTTCAAATGCTGATGGTTCGACCCCAAAAAGGGTCTGAGACATACGCCTTCTGTTGGTTTAGTTGAAGTTAAACCATCAACCGTCTATGCCGGAGATGATCTCTTTATCGCCGCTACCCAGGCCACACAAGTATATTATCTGCCTTACCCATGCCAGAAAGAGTACCTAAAGGGTTGGGAAGTTGTGTTCAAGGTGTCGCCACATGGTAAGCTACCGGACCCGACCGATGATGATTACTACAACATAAACCCCATGACATACGAGGGAGTGGTCTTTCAAGAGGAACATGATGATGTGGTCCGAAACAAGGAGAATGATGACTTGGGTTATGTTGACCTGGACCCAAACGACGACGACGCACAGATTGATGGTGAGGCATTTGTGAATCAAAGAGACATAATTATGCTTGAAAAGTTAAATGAAGACGCTGACAATGAGGAAGAGCCTCCACCTTCGTCAGACAACGAAGAAGATATGCGTGATAGTGATGATGAGACCGGTCGACAAATAGATTACAATAATGATGATTCATATGGGTTCTAGAAAATGTAAGTTCTTTTAATGATCATTACAATAGTATGATTAATGTGCTCTTCTGTTATGAATGTTCTTTCCTATATGCTTAATGTGCTCTTCATTTATTAATGTCTTTCCTGTATGCTTGCTTATTTGATATCCTTACTAATTGTTTATTCTCTTCTCAATGCAGGTTTGCTAATCATGGGCAAGTCCAGCGGCGCCAGTTTCCTCAGTAAATTCAAAGGACTTACTCGGAGTGGACGAGACCACAAGGTTCCCTCCCGACTACGCGAGGATGACATCTCACAGGGAGGTGGAGGGGTCGGTGGAGGAGACCCTAGAGGAGGAGGGGGTGGGGGAGAGCCCCTATAGGAGGAGGATGTGGGGGGAGAGGCAGCCAGGACAAAAAACTCCGGGCCGTGTCTGAAATAGGAGGGTCTTCTTTGATGCCCTCCTATACTGAGGCACCTTCTGAGTCTGAGGAGGAGGAGTATGTTCCTGATGGCAAGGAGGAGGAGGCTGAGGAGGAGGAGGGCGAGGAGGAGGAGGCCGAGGAGGAGGAGGCCGAGGAGGAGGGTGAGGAGGAGGGCGAGGAGGGTGGTGGAGGGGAGGTTGACCCAGAGTTGTGGGGTGACTTGCCACCGGGTGCTCCGCAGGAGTGGATGCGTGGTACTGCTAGAGTACCTACACCACCTCTATCGAGGCGCACAAGTGGCTCATTGAACCTGCGGGGAAGTGCTTCTCAATCATATTTCAACACATAAAAAACATTTTCTTATTGTACACATGGCAATCCTTTGATTCTTTTGCAGTACCTGGATCCTTCACGGAAAGGGCCGTAAACCGAACAGCCTTATCACTGTCCTGTTGAAGGAGTTTTGGCCGGGCCTATTCTTCCCGCGGACAGACAAGGACCCGCAGCTGCGGGTTTTGGCCACGAGCTGGGCCCACTACGAGGCTTACAGCCACGCGGAGTACGGGACGGCCGCTAAGGCCGTGATCACCAAATTTTGGGTAAGTTCTCTTCTGAATCACTTGTTTTCAGTTTTGTTCATAGTTTATCATTAAATCACTCAACTCATACCTTGTTTGCTTCTGGTTTATTCATGATTGCAGCAACTCTATAGAGTTCTTGACGAGCACAAGGCCAGAGCCGACGTGGTCTTGCTTGCGGCTGCAAAGAAGAAAGCTCATCAGTTACAGTACGAGGTGCACTGGGTTGCCGTCTCGCAGTACTACCACATAATCCTTAATCAAAAGATGACCAAAACTCAAGCGCAGAGGCAACGACTTACCTTGAGCATGGAGCAGTTCATGAAGGTAACTATTACTGACTTTTCATTGTTTCAAGCAGTCAACTATATGTTTCGTGCTCACATGTCATGCTTCCAAAATTTGCATAGGTTATTCCTCGTTGGTGCTATGGAAGGGATGACGAATGGGCGAGTTTGCTGGATAGGTGGCTCGGCGACGACGCAGAGTTTCCTGCCAAGAGCAGCAAGGCCCGGGTTAACCGTGGAAAAGACGGGACACACGGCCAAGGAAACAGGAACCACTGGGGCTTCAAGGCCATGAAGGTATATCTATATGCATGATGCATTTTTGTTCTTCTTTACCGTCATGTTTTTATGTATGGCTAACTTCTGTTTGACGTTGCAGGAGGACAAGTTGAAGAGGCCGCTCTCAGACGTTGAGTGGTGGAAGCTGGCCCGCGAGCGGAGTGATCGCAAGGACGACGAGAGCCATTACAACGGGAAGAACAAGGAGCACCTGGAGTCTTACACTCAGCACTTTCAGAGGTTGCATCCGGATGTTCCTGTTCCCGAGGTCGCCCAGTCTCAGATCGACGACACGGTGGTGGTGGCCATCCAGGGGAAGTCCCATGGCCTGTATCCGTGTTTCGATGGCTTTATCACTCCTTCGGTCTTGTACACACGACTTCGGGCTACCAACCCGAGCCCGTTAGAGAGTACGGAGCGTTCATAGCCTCCCTTAGCCCGCCAGCATGCTGTAAGTACTTCCCGTTTATCTTTTTTCTCTCTAACATTCTCAGTTTATTTTCAGCATTGCTCATTTAGAAACAACCTAAATTCTGTAGGCATATAAGGCCTTTGTCAAGCATAGGAATCTCGAGGTGCGGGAGTACTAGCAACGAGTGAAGGCAAACGATGATTACAACCGTCAGATGATGACGGTTAGGTTTGGCCTCTTAAAACCAAGCTAAAATTTTGCACTTTCATTCCTTCTGACCTTCTAGTTTGCTTGTTTAACTAACATCCAGGCTATGTTGGCATCTTGGAGTAACCGCACGGATCCACCACAAATGGGACCCCCACCACCACCTGTGGGAGAACCCCCACACGTGCCCACGTTCAATGAATGAGTGGCACTAGGCAGTGATGGCCCGGTTAGTACATTTGCCTAACAACTGACAAACTAGTTCTTGTTCATTCAACACTATCATATCATATTTACCGTTAGAATCTTCTCTCAAACATGTAGGGGAGCGGTGGCTCGACTCCTGCTTCGTCGACCCTAGTCACTCCGATCTGGCAGAGTGGTGGTGGTCTTGGCGGTGGCGGTTTTGGCGGAGGTGGTCTTGGCGGTGGCGGTTTTGGCGGAGGTGGTCTTAGGCCGACGGTGGCCACAGTCGACCAAAGTTCCGGAACATACTTTCCAGGTGAGGTTCCATAACCAAGACTGGATTTTCTACTCCCGGGTGCACCTACACTGCCCATGAACAGTATACTTGAAAGAAATACAAAAAAAACTTGAAAAAATCTGAAATTTTGGGACATCAAACTAGATCAAAAGTTTTAGCTTCCTTCAAAATTACGTTACCAAATAACATTCGAGGAGCCTTCAACTCAAATAACAAAATATGTGTTCAAAGTTTTGTTAACTTTTGAGGAGTAATTTTGTTTTTTTGCTGAGGACTCCTCGAATGTTATTTGGTCACGAAATTTTGTAGGAAGCTAAATTTTTGATCTAGTTTGATGTCCCAAAATTTAATATTTTTTATTTTTTTATATTTTTTTCGAGTTTACTGTTCATGCGGGTGCACCTACACCCGGGATCAGCCTCACCTTTCTCTACATTATACTATATATCCATGTACTAGCTGATGACATTCCCTCTTTCCTTCCTTCCTTCCTCATCATCAATATGTGTGCACATGCAGGATGACCCTTCTCCTTGGAACCCCAGGCTCTGGCAATACCACCCTTCTGCTAGCACTTGCTGGAAAGCTAACAAAAGTCTAAGATATCCCCGTCCCCATCAACTAACATTATTTCTTTTTTCCACTAGTCATTCATATAAGGTCCGAAACTGCACACAGGAAGCAGATAGAATATTGTATGCCGTGTATTTCAGTAGTACTTCCTTTACTCACATACTATGTATGTATGTGTGCATGCGTAGGTAACACGAGAAATTGACTACAATGGTGTCAAGCTGCAAAATTTTGTGGTGTGGACCATGGAGGAAACAGTAGCTCCCCTCCTCCCCCCTCTCTCCCTCTCCTTCCCCCTTGCCCTCGTGGCCTCGTCCCCTGATGGTTTCCCTCCGGCGAGCCGCTCCCCCTCGTTGCCCTCCCCTTCCTCCTTTGGTGCGGTGCTCTCTGGTATCGCTCCTGCGTCAGTGCAGTGGACGGCGGCCTCGTGGGCCCTCTGGACCTCGTTTTTGGGTGCTCGATAGCGATGGGGACTCCTCCTCCGATTTGGAGGCCGCTCCTTCCCTGGTTCCACCGGGGTCGGCGTTGGCTTCCAAGGCGGCGCCTCGTGCCAGGATGTTTGCCCCCGGGGCAGGGGCAGGCCGGTGGCGGCGTCAGAGGTCGACTCTGGTTTGCATCGCGTGTCTCGTCGGCGGTGTAGATCTGGTAAGTTCCCCTTTTTGTCTCCGGCTAAGGGGATTCTTGGAGCGTTGCCATCTGCGGAGAGGTCGGGTGTCTTTCCCTTGAGGTCTCCGGAGCCGCCCCGGGGCTTGCCTCATGCATCTGCTTCAGCCTTGTCATCGTTGTCTGTGTCGCCTGGTTCGTCGGGGGATGGGGGCTCGGCGGCGGGGAAAACCCTAGATCGGGCCTCGGGGACTGCTGGGTTGCTCATGTCGTGGGCCAGTCTCGGGTGGGCGGCCCGTGGCCCCCTTCCTTTTTTTGATGTCTGCTTTTCCCCTCCCTCCCATGGGCCCTGGACAGCAGGTGGTGGCCACTATTCCTTCCCCCTCCTTTCGGCCCATGCGGCCTGCTCGGCCCACTTGGGCGTGGCTCGTTCGGGCTATTTATGGGTGAGGAAAGGATCCCTTCCCCCATTTTTAGGGTTTTCGGCCTCCGCCGCTGATCTACGCAAGCGCCGCGCCCCCATCCGTCGCTTCCTCAGATTTACTCCTGCTACACTTGTTCTCTCGTTCGCAGAGTCCCTTGCCATGGACAAGTCCAGGGGCTCCTTGTGTGAGGCGTTGTCGGGCAGTAAGCGCCGGCGCGAGGACTCGCCGGCCACAGGTGTCGATCTGGAATATGAGGCTTTCCCTTTGCTCCAAGTTGGAGGCCGAGTAGGCGGCTCGCGAGTAGGTGGCTCGCGATCGTGAGGCGTGGGCGGCGGGTCCGGAATGGCTCTAGCATGATGAGAGGGAGCGGGCGCTGGCTGGATCTAGCCCCCGGCCTCCGGATTTGTTGGTGCAGGGTCGCCGACGGTGAATCCCTGGGAGTTTGCTGCGTCTGGTGGTGCGGGTGGCTCATCCTCTTCGGGGCCGCGCCCAGCTCCCTCTCGTGGCCCGGTGACTCCGCCGTGAAAGCCTCCCCGTTCCTCTGGTGTTGGAGCTGGTTCTCGCCCTCCCCCGCGCAACTTCTCTGTCCCTCCACCCAGCAGTTCAAGGCGCGCCCCTTTCCTGCCTCAGGCCCTGGCTCCTCTTCGTGGGGGCTTGGGGACGACATTCTCCCTCCTTCACCACTTCCCCCTCCTCGTCAGGCTACCAATGCTTCGAACTCCTCCTCCTCACTCACATGCTTCACATGCCACGAACCAGGTCATTTCCAATCAAGGTGCTTCAAACCCCCCTTCTGTCTCATATGTAGATCTGAGGGTCATCTGACAGTAGACTGCCAAAACCGCATCAAGCCACCTGCCTTTGTTCACTTCGGGACGGGCCTCCCTGGATATTCTTTCTTCTCCCTAGATAGTGAGGTGCCCCTGGTTGCCGCATCTCCGTCCCTCTCTAATGTTGCCATCGTTGCGGTCCAGGACCAGAAGATTTCTCCTTAGACCTTACTAGAAGGTCTTCGGATCTAGGATGAGGGAGGTTGGGATTGGCAAGTTAACCAACTTTAGGAGTATGAGTTTCCGGGGGTGTTCCCCTCCAAAGATTGCTTAAGAATGACATCCTCTTGTACCAGCTTCACTTTGCCTTACAACCAACTGGTGGTGTCTGTTAAGGCTGCGACGTGTGGTGTCAAAGCGGTGGGACCGCTTTCCCAGGTCTGGGTTCTGGTTGATGATGTGCCTGCTGGTTTGCGCTCGTCTTATTGGCAAGCCGATTGAGGTGGATTATGAGTCTCTGGAGAAGCTTAGTCTGGTTCAGATTAAGGTCTGGTGCGTGGACCCGCTTTGCCTGCGTGGTGTGGTTGATATTTTACCTTCCTCTGATGGTGTTCGGCTGCGGGTGCGAGTGGAGGGGGCTGAGGCGTTCTAGGCCCCTCCACCTGCACCTCCTCCTAGTTCTGCTAACCCTGATAATCATGGTGATGGCTCTGCGGGTGGGCAAAATCCTAGCGGTGGCACTGATACTCATTTCACTCAATCTGAATAGGACGTCATGGAACCAGAGGTTTGTGAACTATTCAGGACAAATGCTCTGGTGGGTGCTACTCAGAAGGAGGCGGCGGAGGTGCCTGCGCAAGGAGTTGAGCGCTTGGGGGTCGTTGGCCAGGGAAAAGTTGTGGCCGCAGGCACCCCCATCTCGGGGGTCTGCTCCAATATGACGACCCATCCCCTTTCTACTACCTTTTCTGGTATTGAAGATCTACCTCTCTCTCCTCCTCTCCCTACTGAGATGGCCACTGCCAAGAAGAATAAGTCTACTGTCAGGAAGTATTCGGCCAAGAGAAAGGCTTCATCGGGCTCCAAGCAATCCATGACGGGTCTCTGTCGGTGTCTGGATAAGGATTTGGGCTCTACGTCGAGCTTTGGTCCCGTGTCAGCGTCTCCAATGGCTCGCTTCTCCCTGCTCCGTTCGCCCGCCTCCACGACTCGCAAAGGACAACGTGTGCAGGATTCTGGTGAGCCGGTGGCTCTGCGGGTGGAGCGCCGTGCGGCGGCCAAGGAACTCCCTCCCTCAGGTACGGTGCCCATTCCCCCTCCTCCGCCTTCCCAGATTCGTCTAGTTTTGCCTGCTCTTTCGGACGAACATCTCTTGCATATCTTGTTGTACGTGGGTGTTTCCCTCTATCCTGGTTATGGGCCTCCTTCATCTATTTTGTCCACTATTAGGGCCAATGAAATGGCCCAAGTGGCCATCACCAAGGCCAAAGAGGCTGCTGCCGCTATGGCCAAAGGGGACATGGCTGTGCCATCCGGGGATGGGGTTGTGGATGATGGTTGTGGCCAGTCTCACCCCCCTCCCCCCAAAAAGCGCCCTTCGAAACGCTCCAATTCCTACGTGGCCCCGAGCAGGTCTAGCCTTCGTATCAAGATTTTTTCTTTCAAATGAAAGCTCTCTTCTGAAATATTAGAGGTTTCAGAGCTAGGGGCGCCGACACCAAATTAGGGATGTCGTTTGAGGAGAGAACATTGGCATTTTAGGGCTGGTTAAAACCTTCAAAGAATCCTTGTTCCCTAATGAAATTTTAGCGGTTGGGGGTATGGATATATTTGACTGGAATTTTTTGCCGTCCTCAGGCAATTCCGGGGGCATACTTATTGGCTCCAAACGGGACATGTTTGATTTTGTGGCCTTTGATCATGGTATTTTTTGGGCAAGCACTGTTGTGTACCGTCGGCGGCTTAACACTATGGGAATTTATGGTAGTTTACGGCCCAGCGGATCATTCCTTAACTTCTATCTTCCTTGATGAAATATCTACTAAAATTGAGGTGTGTACGTTACCTATTGTATAGAAGGAGACTTCAATATTTTGCGCACCCCCTCTCATAAGAATAATGGTAATTTTGCTTGGCCCCTTGCTAATGCGTTTAATGGTTTTATTCGTGACTATGCTCTACGCGAGCTACCTCGGGTGGGTACACGTTTTACCTGCACTGATCATCAGACTAATCCGGCCTGGTTGGTGCTGGATCAAGTTTTTCTCTACTTGAACTGGTACTCCTTATTGCCTCGTGCCTTCCGAAAAGCTAAAGCGATTGTGGGTTCGGATCATGCCCCACTCATCTTGGACGCTGGCCTTGACCACTCTAGGGTTACCTCTCTCTTTCAATTCGATGCCTCTTGGCTTTTAGTTGAGGGTTTCATCGATATGATGGCTACCAATATATCTGGTCTGCTCACCTCTTCTCACAGGTCCTTTGGTCCCATGGATGATTGGCACAAATGCTCCTACAAGCTCCGCAAGTTTCTTCGGGGTTGGTCTCGTAACAGAACCGCGGAGGCCCGCCGGGAGAAAACTTCTTTAGAGGCCTAGATTGCTGGTCTGCACCTCGTGGCTAATGGGACTGGCCTCTCGGGGAGCTAGTGGCCAGTCCATTACAACCTTGAAGATGCCCTGATGCAGTTGCACCAGCAGGTGGAAATCTATTGGCGTCAGTGTGGCACCCTAAACTGGACTCTTAAAGGTGACTCCCCTACTTCTTACTTCTTTGCCATTTCCAATGGTAGAAGAAGAAGATGTTTTATTGATAGCCTCATCATTAACGGAGTTAGGACCTCAGTGCAATCTCTCATCATATCTCACGTAGTGGATTTCTTCTCCTCTCTTTTGGGTGCGAAGTAGGAGGCTGGCCTTTCTATCTCCCCCTCCTTGTGGGACAACCATAGTATGATCTCGAACACCGAAAATGAGGACTTAATGCTACCTTTGTCTGATGCTGAGATCTTGGATGTTATCAATTCGGCTAACCCTAATGCAGCCTCTGGCCCTAATGGGTACTCCATACCCTTCTTCAAGAAGTTCTGGCCCCAGCTGCGCCTGCTGGTGTGTCAAATCATTCAAGCTTTCTGTTTGGGGACAGTCGATATCTCTCGCCTTAACTATGCTATTATTACCCTTATTCCTAAAGTTAAAGGAGCCAAGCTGATTTCCCAATTTAGACCACTTGCTCTAATTAACAATTTTGCTAAGTTCCCAGCGAAGAGCTTTGCAACTCGCCTGTCCCCAATAGCTCACATAACTATTAGTCCTTCCCATTCGGCATTTATCAAAGGTCGTTTTATCCTAGATGGGATCCTTTGCCTGCATGAGATCATTCATGACCTCAGAATTCTTAAATCTAAAGAGGTAATATTAAAGTTGGACTTTGAAAAAGCATACGATTAGATCAGCTGGCCTTTCTTGAGAAAGGTCCTCCTTGCCAAAGGCTTCGACGGGGCTTATGTTCACAAGATTATGCAGCTGGTCTTGGGGGGCCACACTGCGGTTTTGTTAATGGTCAAGTTAGTAATAAATTTTCCAACGGTAGGGGCCTGCGGTAGGGTGATCCCGCTTCTCCTATCCTGTTCAATTTTGTTGCATTTGCGATGTCTCATATTCTATCCAGAGCCGCTACGAATGGCCATATATCTCCTATTATTTCCCACCTTGTTCCGAAAGGGATCACTCATCTTCAGTATGCGGATGACACTATCATTATGGTATAATTATCTAACTCTTGCATTGCCCACCTCAAGTTCATACTTCTCCGTTTTGAAGCCTTGTCGGGGCTTAAAATTACCTTCTCTAAGAGCGAAGTCATAGTCACTGGTGTTGACGACACGGAGGCCTTAAGGGTGGCCCATCTTCTGAATTGTAAGCTGGGATCCTTTCCATTCAAATATTTGGCCTCCCAATTTCTCCGGATATGCTTTATGCCAAAGAGTTTGCTCCTGTTGTGGCTAAGGTTGGCACTAGGGTGCTTCCTTAGAGAGGCAGATACAACACCAGTGCTGGGAAAGTGGCGCTGATTAATGCTTGTTTGTCTTCCTTACAAATGTTTATCATGAGCTTTTACTTACTCTCTCCTGGCACTCACGCTGGTTTTGATAAGCATCGGGGCGCTTTTTTCTGGAATGCGGCAGACAATAGACGCAAGTACAGACTTGTCAGGTGGAAACTTATGTGTAAAACCCAAAACCTCGGAGGGTTGGGCATCATAAACACTGCTATCATGAATAAATGCCTCTTGGTTAAATAGTGGTGGAAAATTATGACCACGGGTGCTGATACTTTGTGATTTTCTATACTTAAAGCAAAAATATTTCCCTCTTTCTAGCCCCTTGTTCATCTCTGCTCGCAGAGGCTCGCAGTTTTGGAAAGATCTAATTAAAGTTCGGCCTCTGTTTTTGGCTCATGTTAAGTCTGTTAGGGATGGGACTTCCGTTCATTTTTGGCTTGATTGGTGGTGTGGAGACTCACCTCTCTCTGTGAGCTTCCCCATGCTCTTTTTTCCTATTTTGCCCTAACCCGAATATCTCCATCGTGGAGCTCTCGGCAATGGTTTAATGCCTTCTTCCCTATGCTCTCGGAGACCGTAGATATAGTGGTCTGGCCGCTTTACGGTCTAGTCTTTATATTCCAAGCTAATTGGTGGTTCCCCCACTAATAGATTTACCCATGTGTGGAGGGCTCGTATTCCCCCTAAAGTTAAGATCTTTGTTTGGTAAGCTTTCAAAGGTCGTCTCCCGCGGCTGACCAAATTTGTAAGAGGAATGGCCCGGGCTCAGAGTTTTGCGCCCTATGTGGAGCCTTGGAGGATTTTTTCATTGTGTTTTGGCCAAGTTGGTCTGGAGCTGTGTCTGAACATGGTTCCAGGTATCCTGGGATCCATCTTCTTTCTCTGAGCTTCGGGCCCTTGCTAATTCTTTGGTGGGTGTTACAAAGAGAGTCTTTTGGGTAGGACTTGGAGCGATCTATTGGTCCCTGTGGACTACTAGAAACAAGTTTACAATCGAACATGTCTTTCCTGCTAAACCTGCTGATTGCTTATTTAAATCTTGTATGTTGCTGTAGCAGTGGAGATTATTGACTAAGCTGGAGGACCGGGATGCTCCTTATCTTCTGATATCTAAAATGCGGGCCTTGACGTCTTCCTTATCCAGACAGGAGCATGTTGCGTAGTTTCTTTTAGGTCTCTCTGGCCTGCGTGCCGTGTTGGTGGCTTGGGTGCCCTGTAACTCTTACTCTAAAAGTCTGGGTGGGTCCTCGTCTGAGACACCGTTGTGTTCGTGGCTATGGTTGGTTGGTTGGTTGGTTCGGAACACTGCCTGGTGGCTTTATTTATAAAGTTAGGTGCATGCCTTTTCTCTAAAAAGTTGCAAAAGTTTGTTCCAGAAAAGACAACATCTTACTGATACGCCTCCTATGTACCTATAATTTTTTATTGTTCCATGCTATTATATTATCTGTTTTGGATGTTTTATATGGATTTATATGCTATTTTATATTATTTTTGGGACTAACCTATTAACCTAGAGCCAAGTGTCAGTTCCAGTTTTTCCCCTGTTTTTGAGTTTCAAAGAAAAGGAATACCAAACAGAGTCCGAACAGAATAAAACCTTCACGATGATTATTCTTGGATCAGAAGACAACCAGGAGACTTGGGGATGAAGTCGGAGGAGCCACAAGGACGAAGGGCGCGCCTAGGGTGGTAGGGTGCGGCCCCCGCCCTTGTGGGACACTCGTGCACCCCCTAACCTAATTCTTGCGCCTATATATTCCCATCTATCCCCAAACCAATAGAGGCATCAACTAAAACACTTTTCCGCCGCCGCAACCTTTTGTACCCGTGAGATCCCATCTAGGGACCTTTTCCGGCATCCTGCCGAAGGGGGATTCGATCACGAAGGTCTTCTACATCAAGTTTATTGCCGTTCCGATGAAGCGCGAGTAGTTTACCACATACATACGTGTCCATAGCTAGTAGCTAGATGACTTATTCTCTCTCTTTGATTCTCAATACCATGTTCTCCACGATGTTCTTGGAGATCTATTCAATGTAATACTTTTTTGCGGTGTGTTTGCCGAGATCCGATGAATTGTGGATTTATGATCAGCTTATCTATGAATATTATTTGAATCTCCTCTGAATTCTTTTATGCATGATTTGATATCTTTGTAATTCTCTTCGAACTATCGGTTTGGTTTGGCCAACTAGATTGGTTTTTCTTGCAATAGGAGAAGTGGTTAGCTTTGGTTTCAATCTTGCGGTGTCCTTTCCCAGTGACAGTAGGGGCAGCAATGCATGTATTGTATTGTTGCAATCGAGGATAAAAAGATGGGGTTTTCATCATCTTGCTAGAGTTAATTCCCCTACATTATGTCATCTTGCTTAATGCGTTACTTCGTTCTTTATGAACTTAATACTCTAGATGCACGCTGGATAGCGGTCGATGTGGAGTAATAGTAGGTGCAGAATCGTTTCCGTCTACTTGACGCAGACTTGATGCCTATATTCGTGATCATTGCCTTAGATATTGTCATAATTCTGCACTTTTCTATCAATTGCTCGGAAATAATTTGTTCACCCACCGTATTATTTTCTATCTTGAGAGAAGCCTCTAGTGAAACCTATGGCCCCCGGGTCTATTTTCCATCATATAAGTTTCCGATCTACTATTTTGCAATCTTTTACTTTCTGATCTATAAACCAGAAATACCAAAAAATTTACTTTACTGTTTATCTATCTCTATCAGATCTCATTTTTGCAAGTAACCGTGAAGGGATTGACAACCCCTTTATCGCGTTGGGTGCAAGTTGTTGGATTGTTTGTGCAGGTATTCGGTGACTTGTGCGTTGTCTCCTACTAGATAGATACCTTGGTTCTCAAACTGAGGGAAATACTTATCTCTACTTCGCTTCATCACCCTTTCCTCTTTAAGGTAAAACCAACTCAAGCTCAAGAAGTAGCAGGAAGAATTTCTGGCGCCGTTCCCGGGGAGATCTACGCCAAGTCAAGACATACCAAGTACCCATCATAAACCCTCATCCCTTACATTACATTATTCGCCATTTGTCTCTCATTTTCCTCTACTACACTTCTAAAACGATTTTGGAAAAGATTTGCTGTTTTATTCACCCTTCTCCATTTCGTCTTTTCGTTTGCCCTTATGTCTTACTTTGTTTGTTTGCTCGTTTGCTTGGTATAATTGTGTGTTTATTGAAAATCCAAAGCAAAGATTATGGATCCTCATCCACTTTCTAATCTTTTTAAGAGATCCAATCATGATGAACCAATTGCTAGTGAGTTTTGTGCACTAGATTATCTTTATGAAGTTTTGCTTGAAATTCATGAATCTGAAAATTGTGATAAAGAAATTTATGAAGTGATTCACGATAGCTCCTTGAACAAAAAGTATGATTGCAATGATGTTATTATAAATTCCACTAATGTTAATTGTGTTAATGATATGCAAAACCCTAAGCTTGGGGATGCTAATTTTACTATGTCTACTACTTGTTGCAATGATTTTGATTGGGTGATTCTTCTTACAATCTTGAAAATTTATTTAAGCCCCATGATGAATATGAGATTGATAATAATGTTTGCAAAAATACTGAAAGTGGGTTTGGAAGATTGTCAAATTTAGATCCCACATATTTGGATAATGTTCAATATTATGAAGTTTTTGATAAAAGTGGGTTTGGAGAGGTCATGACTTTAGTTAATGATATTCCCACTATTTTGGAAGAGTGTCAACTTTGCATGCATGTGGATCATGTAGAGAATTTTATGTGATAGCTATATTGTTGAATTTGAATATGATCCCACATGTAATTATTATGAGAGAGGAAAATATGGTTGTAGAAATTTTCATGTTACTAAATTACCTCCCGTTATGTTGAGATTGCTATTGTTTCTTTCTTCTTCCTTGCATATGCTAGTTTTTGCTTGTATTGATAATTTATTTGCTTATAAAATACCTATGCACAGGAAGTATGTTAGACTTAGATGTGTTTTTCACATGCTATATGATGCTCTCTTTGTGCTTCAATTCTTGTCTTTCGTGTGAGTATCATTAAAATTATCAATGCCTAGCTAAGCGCGTTAAACAGTAGCGGTTGTTGGGAGGCAACCCAATTTTATATTTCTTTTTTATTTTTTAGGTTGTGTTTTGCAATAACTAATTCATCTAGCCTCTAGTTAGATATGGTTTTATGTTTTAGTGTGTTTGTTCCAGGTAAGACCTTTGGGATAGCTTACGGTGATAGTTGATTTGATCTTCCTGAAAAACATAAACTTTTGAGCTCAGAAAACAATTATCATTTTTAAGAGAAGCATGATAAAATACTGATTATTTTTGCAAAAGATTAATAAGAAAATTCTTAGGTTGTTCTATTTTTTCAGAATTTTTGGAGTTACAGATGTATTCGAGAGTTACAGATTACTACAGACCGTTTAGTTTTTGACAAATTCTGTTTTCCATGTGTTTTTTGTTTATTTTGATGAATCTATGGAAAATTTGGAATACAGTAGACATTACACCAATATAAATAAATAATGAGTTCACAACAGTACCAAAAGTGGTGATTTATTTTCTTATATTAATGGAGCCTATGAAATTTTCTGTTCAGTTTTGTGTTATGAAGTTTTCAAGTTTTGGGTAAGGATTTGATGGAATATGGAATAAGGAGTGGCAAGAGCCTAGGCTTGGGGATGCCCAAGGCACCCCAAGGTAATATTCAAGGACAACCAAGAGCCTAAGCTTGGGGATGCCCCGGAAGGCATCCCTCTTTAAATCTTCGCTCTATTGGTAACTTTACTTGAGGCTATATTTTTATTCACCACATGATATGTGTTTTGCTTGGAGCGTCTTGTATGATTTGAGTCTTTACTTTTTAGTTTTCCACAATCATCCTTGATGTACAGACCTTTTGAGACACACACACAAGAATCATGATTTATTAGAATACTCTATGTGCTTCACTTATATCTTTTGAGCTAGGCAATTTTGCTCTAGTGCTTCACTTATATCTTTTTAGAGCACGGCGGTGGTTTTATTTTATAGAAATTTATGAACTCTCATGCTTCACTTATATTATTTTGAGAGACTTTAAACATCTGGTAATTTGCTATGGTTATAAATTTAGTCCTAATATGATAGGCATCCAAGAGGGATATGATAGAAACTTTCATATAAAGTGCATTGAATACTATGAGAAGTTTGATTCCTTATGATTGTTTTGAGATTTGAAGATGGTGATATTAGAGTCATGCTAGTGAGTAGTTGTGAATTTGAGAAATACTTATGTTGAGGTTTGAGAAATATTTTTTGATTGTGTTCCTTATGAGTGGCGGTCGGGGACGAGCGATGGTCTTTTCTACCAATCTATCCCCCTAGGAGCATGCGCGTAGTACTTTGTTTTGATGACTAATAGATTTTTGCAATAAGTATGTGAGTTTTTTATGACTAATATTAAGTCCCTAGATTATACACACTCTCACCCTTCCACCATTGCAAGCCTCTCTAGTACCCCGCAACTTTCGCCGGTACTATAAACCCACCATAGACCTTCCTCAAAACAGCCACCATACCTACCTATTATGGCATTTCCATAGCCATTCCGAGATATATTGCAATGCAACTTTCCATCGTTCCATTTATTATGACACACATCATCATTGCCATATTACTTTGCATGATCATGTAGTTGACATCGTATTTGTGGCAAAGCCACCATTCATCATATTTATACATGTCGATCTTGAGTCATTGCACATCCCGGTACACCACCGGAGGTATTGATATAGAGTCATATTTTGTTCTAGTATCGAGTTGTAATTTTGAGTTGTAAGTAAATAAAAGTGTGACGATCTTAATTAGTAGAGCATTGTCCCATGTGAGGAAATATATGAAAATAATTGAAAAGTCCAAAAAAGAGAAGGCCCAAAAAAAGAGAAAAGAAAAACAGAGAGAAGGGCAATGTTACTATCCTTTTACCACACTTGTGCTTCAAAGTAGCACCATGATCTTCATGATAGAGAGTCACCTATTTTGTCACTTTCATATACTAGTGGAAAATTTTCATTATAGAACTTGGCTTGCATATTCCAACGATGGGCTTCCTCAAATTGCCCTAGGTCTTCATGAGCAAGTAAGTTGGATGCACACCCACTTAGTTTTTTCTTGTTGAGATTTCATAAACTTATAGCTCTAGTGCATCCGTTGCATGGCAATCCCTAGTCCCTCACATTGATAGCTATTGATGGGCATCTCCATAGCCCGTTGATACGCCTAGTTGACGTTAGACTATCTCCTTTTTGTTTTCTCCAAAACCACCTTCTATTCCACCCATAGTGCTATGTCCATGGCTCACGCTCATGTATTGCGTGAAAGTTGAAAAAGTTTTAGAAAATCAAAAGTATGAAACAATTGCTTGGCTTGTCATCGGGGTTGTGCATGATTTGAATATTTTGTGCGATGAAGATGGAGCATAGCAAGACTATATGATTTTGTAGGGATAAATGATAACCCACAAGTATAGGGGATCGCAACAGTTTTCGATAAGTAAGAGTGTCGAACCCAACGAGGAGCTAAAGGTAGAACAAATATTCCCTAAAGTTCTATCGACCACCGATATAACTCTACGCACGCTTAACGTTCGCTTTACCTAGAACAAGTATGAAACTAGAAGTACTTTGTAGGTGTTTTCGAGTAAGCTTGCAAGAAAGTAAAGAGCACTGAAATAAAACTAGGGGCTGCTAAGGTAAAGACACAACTAAAGTAAATATAGAGAGTGTGGAAAAGTGATGATAGGTGTGGCGAAATTGTCCCTTAAGCAATTGACTACTTTACTAGACCGATAGCAAGTTTTATGTGGGAGAGGCCACTGCTAGCATGTCATCCCTTACTTGGAATTCTATGCACTTATGATTGGAACTATTAGCAAGCATCCGCAACTACTAACGTTCATTAAGGTAAAACCCAACCATAGCATTAAGATATATTGGTCCCCCTTCAATCCCGTATGCATCAATTTCTATGCTAGGTTGAAGCTTCTGTCACTCTTGCCCTCCAATACATAGTCCTATCAACATACAAATAACCCTATGGTGTGATCCACGCACGCGCTCATATGATGGGCACCAAAGGTCAGAAACATAACCAAAAGAAAATTAAATCAATCATAGCAATTCATCAACCACCGATAGGACAACAAAAATCTACTCAGACATCATAGGATGGCAACACATCATCGGAAAATAATATGAAGCATAAAGCTCCATGTTCAAGTAGAGGGTACAGCGGGTTGCGGGAGAGTGGACCGCTGTTGATAGAGGGGGGAAGGTGATGGAGATGTTGGTGGAGATGGCAGAGGTGTTGGTGAAGATCGCGGTGATGATGATGGCCCCCGGCAGCGCTCCGCCGCCACCGGAAGCAAGGGGGAGAGAGGCCCCCTCCTTCTTCTTCTTCCTTGACCTTCTCCCTGATGGGAGAAGGGTTTCCCCTCTGTTCCTTGGCTCCCATGGCTTGGGAGGGGCGAGAGCCCCTCCGAGATTGGATCTATCTCTGCTTCTTCGCATTATGTTCGGCTCTGTTTCACCGTTTCGCGTATATATGGAGATCCGTAACTCCGATTGGCCTGAAACGTTTTCTGTGATTTTTTTCCGAATATTAGCTTTCTTGCGGCAAAATAAGAGCATCAACCGCCTTACGGTGGGCTCACGAGGGTAGGCGGCGCGCCCAGGGGGGGCGCCCCCAGCCTCGTGACCACCTCGGGCACCGTCTCGCGTGGATTTTTCTTCTGGAATTTTCCATATTTTCCAAAAATAAGCTCCGTCTGTTTTTATCCCGTTTGGACTCCGTTTGATATGGATATTCTGCAAAACATAAAACATGCAACAGACATGAACTGGCACTGGGCACTGGATCAATATGTTAGTCCCAAAAATAATATAAAAAGTTGCCAAAAAGTATATGAAAGTGAATAATATTGGCATGGAACAATCAAAAATTATAGATACGGCGGAGAAATATCAGCATCCCCAAGCTTAATTCCTGCTCGTCCTCGAGTAGGTAAATGATAAAAAAGAATAATTTTTGATGTGGAATGCTACCTAGCATAATCTTGATCATATGTCTAATCATGGCATGAATATTAAGACACGAGTGATTCAAAGCAATAGTCTATCATTTGACATAAAAACAATAATACTTCGACCGTACCAATAAAGCAATCATGTCTTTTCAAAACAACAAGGCCAAAGCAAGCTTATCCCTACAAAATCATACATTTTGGCCATGCTTCATTTTCGTCACACAAAATGCCCCCATCATGCACAACCCCGATGACAAGCCGAGCAATTGGTTCATACTTTCTAACGCGCTTCAGCTATTTCAACCCTCACGCAATACATGAGCGCAAGCCATGGATATAGCACTATAGGTGGAATAGAATATAATGATGGAGGTTATGTGGAGAAGACAAAAAAGGAGAAAGTATCACATCGACGCGGCTAATCAACGGGCTATGGAGATGCCCATCAATTGATGTCAATGCGAGGAGTAGGGATTGCCATGCAACGGATGCACTAAGAGCTATAAGTGTATGAAAGCTCAACAAAAGAAACTAAGTGGGTGTGCATCCGACTTGCTTGCTCATGAAGACCTAGGGCATTTGAGGAAGCTCATTGTTGGAATATACAAGCCAAGTTCTATAATGAAAATTCCCACTAGTATATAAAGTGAAAGCATAGGATACTCTCTCTATGAAGAACATGGTGCTACTTTGAAGCACAAGTGTGGTAAAAGGATAGTAACATTGCCTCTTCTCTCTTTTTCTCTCATTTTTTTCTTTTTCTTTTTTTTTGGCCTTCTCTTTTTTTGGCCTTTCTCTTTTTTTTTTATTTTTCTTATTTTTTTCGTCCGGAGTCTCATCCCGACTTGTGGGGGAATCATAGTATCCATCATCCTTTCCTCACTGGGGCAATGCTCTAATAATGATGATCATCACACTTTTATTTACTTACAACTCGATACTAGAACAAAGATATGACTCTATATAAATGCCTCCGATGGTGTACCGGGATGTGCAATGATCTAGCGTAGCAATGACATCAAAAAACGGACAAGCCCTGAAAACATCATGCTAGCTATCTTACGATCATGCAAAGCAATATGACAATGAATGCTCAAGTCATGTATATGATGATGATGGAAGTTGCATGGCAATATATCTCGGAATGACTATGGAAATGCCATAATAGGTAGGTATGGTGGCTGTTTTGAGGAAGATATAATTAGGCTTATGTGTGACAGAGCGTATCGTATCACGGGGTTTGGATGCACCAGCGAAGTTTGCACCAACTCTCGAGGTGAGAAAGGGCAATGCACGGTACCGAAGAGGCTAGCAATGATGGAAAGGTAAAAGTGCGTATAATCCATGGACTCACATTAGTCATAAAGAACTCATATACTTATTGCAAAATTTTATTAGCCCTCAAAGCAAAGTACTACTACGCATGCCCCTAGGGGGATAGATTGGTAGGAAAAGACCATCGCTCGTCCCCAACCGCCACTCATAAGGAAGACAATCAAAGAAACACCCCATGCTTCAAATTTGTCACACAACGGTTACCATACGTGCATGCTACGGGACTTGCAAACCTCAACACAAGTGTCTCTACAATCCACAACCACCCACTATCATAACTCTAATATCACCATCTTTATATCGCAAAACTATTTCAAGGAATCAAACATATCATATTCAGCGATCTACAAGTTTATGTAGGATTTTATGACTAACCATGTGAATGACCAATTCCTGTCATATCTCTAAATAGATATAAGTGAAGCAAGAGAGTTTAATTATTTCTACAAAAGATATGCCCACGCACTAACAAATATAAGTGAAGCAAAAGAGCATTCTACAAATGGCGGTTGTATATGTAAAGAGAAACATGCAATCCAAACTTCAAATGATATAATTGAAGCACATGAAGCATTCTATAAAGCCATACTCAAAAGATATAAGTGAAGTGCAATGAGCATTCTATAAATCAACCAAGGACTATCTCATACCAGCATGGTGCATAAAAGAAAAATAAGAACCTAATTGCAAAAGACGCTCCAAGACTTGCACATATCACATAAATGAAACGAATCCGAAAACATACTGATACTTGTTGAAGAAAGAGGGGATACCTTCCCAGCATCCCCAAGCTTAGACGCTTGCGTCTCCTTGAATATTTACTTGGGGTGCCTTGGGCATCCCCAAGATTGATCTCTTGCCTCTCTTCCTTCTTCTCACATCGAAACCTTCTCAATCAAACACTTCATCCACACAAAACTTCAACAGAAAACTCGGTAAGATCCGTTAGTATAATAAAGCAAATCACTACTCTACGTATTGTTGAAAACCAATTCATATTTTGTTTTTGCATTGTGTCTACTGTAATATAGCTTTTTTCATGGCTTAATCCACTGATATAAATTGATAGTTTCATCAAAACAAGCAAACTATGCATCAAAAACAGAATCTGTCTAAAACAGAACAGTCTGTAGCAATCTGAACATTCACCATACTTCTGATGCTTTAAACATTCTGCCAAAATTATGAAAAATAAACAATTTGTACGGAAAGAAAGTGCAAAAAGAACCAGAACCATTTGACGTTCCAGTAAAAAACTAAAATTCGCGCACTACAGCCAAAGTTTCTGTCCTGCACCACAAACCAACAAGCATTGTAAACATCCTAAAGGCAAACCTTGGCACATTATTTTTATAATACAATGGAATTGTACAAGGGGATAATTATTTTTATTGAAAAGTTTCTGTAATTAAGATTCACAAAGTTCCCATGAGCCTGAACAAGTTTAAGGACGTCCCCCACTTCCACAATGCTCGTCTCTCTCACTTTCACTTTTCTTTTTGAAAAGTTTTGGGTTCCCCTCTTTATTTTTGTTGTTTTAAACTATATGAAAGCACTCAACAGAAATAAATGACTCTCTAAAACTTCCGGGTTGTCTCCCTGGCAGCGCTTTCTTTAAAGCCATTAAGCTAGGCATATAGTGCTCAAGTAGTGAATCCACCCGGATCCCAAGGTATATCAAAGCCAATTTTAATTAACAATGATTTAGCATTTAGTAGTGAGCACAAAGCAACATATATCAAGAAATGACGAAATCTAACTCTCTTCCTATGCATCGGCATGTCATAAAAGAACAATTCATGCACACAAAGTAAAGGCCAATGCATAGTATAAACAGTTTCTTGCAATTTTATCGTGTTGGAAACATAGAGAGGTGGACATATAGTTCCTCTCTCATAATAATTGCAAGTAGGAGTAGCAAGCACATGCATATTATATCTATCAAAATCATCATGTGCAACGGTAAAAGGCAACCCATCAATATAATCCTTAATAAGAGCAAACTTCTCTGATATAGTGTAGTTGGGAGAATTCAAAAAGATAATAGGACTATCATGCGTGGGTGCAATAGCAACAATTTCATGTTTAACATAAGGAACTATAGCAAGTTCATCTCCATAAGCATAATTCATATTGGCATCTTGGCCACAAGCATAGCAAGCATCATCAAAAAGGGATATTTCACGATAATCAACGGGATCATAACAATCATCATAGCAATCATCCTTCGATAAGCACGAAGGGGAATTAAATAATATATGAGTTGGAGGGTTACTCTCATTAGAAGGTGGGCAAGGGTAGCTAATCCGCTCTTCCTCCTTTTGTTCTTCGCTCTCTTCATCATCTTTTTCATCCAATGAGCTCACAGTTTCATCAGTTTCTTCTTCCATAGCTTTCTGCAAAATATTAGTCTCTTTTTGGACAGCGGAGTAGTTCTCAATATATGGTTTAACATAAGGATTAGAAGCATAATTATCATAGCAATATTTAAGTATGGCAAAATTTTCAGATTTGTAAAGAGTAGCACCATACTTTTCAATCAAAGAAGCAATTTCGTAAGCACCCTTAAAAGCAACAAATTCTTCAATTTGTTGAACATCATAGTAATTATAAACACCCTTAGCATACGAGGATAAGATTCCATTATCAATCAACTCACATTGGTAGGGAAGGTGTTTCTTAGGGTTTTCAGAACAACAAGTAAAATCATAATAATAGCATAAATTCCTGCATAGCATTGCAAGCGTTGAATTTGATCCAATAAATGTTTCCCTTTTCAGATATACGGTGTCGCACATAACAAGCATGCTAATCTAAAGATTTGCCCTCAACTAAGCTAGTTGGGGTTTCAGCACGAGCACATAGGGATCGAAGATGATCCAAGTAAAAAGCTTCAGGAGTGTGATAGATTTTGAGTGGTTCTTCAACCATTGGAGCAGTAGGTACAACTAATTTTTTTGGTATTTTGCGTTTCCTACACATAACTAAAGATATAAAACAACTAAGAACAGCAAATAAAAATTACTTAGTGATAAAGCAAACAAGCACACACGAGAATATTCACCCCATGCTATTGCTCCCCAGCAACGGCGCTAGAAAAAGGTCTTGATAACCCACAAGTATAGGCGATCGCAACAGTTTTCGATAAGTAAGAGTGTCGAACCCAACGAGGAGCTAAAGGTAGAACAAATATTCTCTAAAGTTCTATCGACCACCGATACAACTCTACGCACGCTTAACGTTCGCTTTACCTAGAACAAGTATGAAACTAGAAGTACTTTGTAGGTGTTTTCATGTAAGCTTGCAAGAAAGTAAAGAGCACGAAAATAAAACTAGGGGCTGCTAAGGTAAATACACAACTAAAGTAAATATAGCGAGTGTGGAAAAGTGATGGTAGGTGTGGCGAAATTGTCCCTTAAGCAATTGACTACTTTACTAGACCGATAACAAGTTTTATGTGCGAGAGGCCACTGCTAGCATGTCATCCCTTACTTGGAATTCTATGCACTTATGATTGGAACTATTAGCAAGCATCCGCAACTACTAACGTTCATTAAGGTAAAACCCAACCATAGCATTAAGATATATTGGTCCCCCTTCAATACTGTATGCATCAATTTCTATGCTAGGTTGAAGCTTCTGTCACTCTTGCCCTGCAATACATAGTCCTATAAACATACAACTAACCCTATGGTGTGATCCACGCGTGCGCTCATATGATGGGCACCAAAGGACAGCAACATAGCCACAAGAAAATTAAATCAATCATAGCAATTCATCAACCATCGATAGGACGACGAAAATCTACTCAGACATCATAGGATGGCAACACATCATCGGAAAATAATATGAAGCATAAAGCACCATGTTCAAGTAGAGGGTACAACGGGTTGCGGGAGAGTGGACCGCTGTAGATAGAGGGGGGAAGGTGATGGAGATGTTGGTGGAGATGGCAGAGGTGTTGGTGAAGATCGCGGTGATGCTGATGGCCCCCGGCAGCGCTCCGGCGCCACCGGAAGCAAGGGGGAGAGAGGCCCCCTCCTTCTTCTTCTTCCTTGACCTTCTCCCTAGATGGGAGAAGGGTTTCCCCTCTGTTCCTTGGCTCCCATGCTTGGGAGGGGCGAGTGCCCCTCCGAGATTGGATCTATCTCTCTGTTTCTGCGTTCTGTTCTGGCTCTGTTTCACCGTTTCACGTATATATGGAGATCCGTAACTCCGATTGGCCTGAAACCTTTTCTGTAAATTTTTTCCGAATATTAGCTTTCTTGCGGCAAAAGAAGAGCATCAACCGCCTTACGGTGGGCTCACGAGGGTAGGCGACGTGCCCAAGGGGGCGCGCCCCCCTGCCTCGTGACCACCTCGGGCACCATCTCGCGTGGATTTTTCTTCTGGAATTTTCCATATTTTCCAAAAATAAGCTCCGTCGTTTTTATCCCGTTTGGACTCCGTTTGATATGGATATTCTATGAAACATAAAACATGCAACAGACAGGAACTGGCACTGGGCACTGGATCAGTATGTTAGTCCCAAAAATAATATAAAAAGTTACCAAAAAGTATATGAAAGTGAATAATATTGGCATGGAACAATAAAAAATTATAGATACGACGGAGACGTATCAATAAACTTCTTTGGCCATGTTATTTTGAGAAGACATAATTGACTTGTTAGTATGCTCGAAGTATTATTGTTTTTATGTCAATATTAAACCTTTGTTTTGAATCATACGGATCTGAACAATCATGCCACTATAAAGAAATTAAATGGATAAATATGTTAGCTAGCATTCCACATCAAAAATTCTGTTTTTATTATTAAAATACTCGAGGTCGAGCAGGAATTAAGCTTGGAGATGCTAGATACATCTCCAACGTATCTATAAATTTTTATTGTTCCATGCTATTATATTATCTGTTTTCGATGTTTTATATGCATTAATATGCTATTTTATATTATTTTTGGGACTAACCTATTAACCTAGAGCCCAGTGCAAGTTCCTGTTTTTTCCATGTTTTTTGTGTTTCGCAGAAAAGGAATACCAAAGAGGACACCAAACGGAATAAAATCTTCGCGATGATTTTTCTTGGACCAGAATACAACCAGGAGACTTGGATATGAAGTCGGAGGAGCCACGAGGCGGCCACAAGGACGGAGGGCGCGCCTAGGGGGTAGGGCGCACCCCACACTTGTGGGCCCCTCATGCACCTCCTAACCTAATTCTTGCGCCTATATATTCCCATATAACCCCAAACCAATAGAGGCATCCACGAAATTTTTTTCTGCCGCCGCAACCTTCTGTACCAGTGATATCCCATCTACGGACCTTTTCTGGCACCCTCCCAGAGGGGGATTCAATCACGGAGGGCTTCTACATCATCTATTGCCCTTCCGATGAAGCGTGAGTAGTTTACCACAGTCCTACTGAGGGATCCCTAGACTAAGGGGTCCTCGGGCGTCCGACCTGTTAGACATGGGCCGGACTAATGGGCCGTGAAGATACGAAGACCGAAGACTCTCTCCCGTGTCCGTATGGGACTCTCCTTGGCGTGGAAGGCAAGCTTGGCGACCAAATATGAAGATTCCTTTCTCTGTAACCGACCTTATCTAACCCTAGATCCCTCCGGTGTCTATATAAACTGGAGGGCTTAGTACGTAGAGGGGGAATAATCATCATAACCATACTCATACAGGCTAGACTTCTAGGGTTTTAGCCATTACAATCTCGTGGTAGATCAACTCTTGTAACACTCATATTCAGTAAGATCAATCAAGCAGGAAGTAGGGTATTACCTCCATAGAGAGGGCCCGAATCTGGGTAAACATTGTGTCCCCTGTCTCCTATTACCATCAACCTTAGACGCGCAGTTCGGGACCCGAGATCCGCTGGTTTTGGCACCGACATTGGTGCTTTCATTGAGAGTTCCACTGTGCCATCATCAAGAGGTTTGATGGCCCCTTCAATCATATACAATGATGCTGTTAAAGGGGAAGTCTTCCTCCCCGGACAGATCTTCATATTCGGAGGCTTCGTACTGCGGGCCAACTTGCGTGGCCATCAGGAGCAGATCGAAAGCTACGCCCCTAGCCATCAGGTCAGATTTGGAAGCTTGAACTACGTCGCGGATATCCGCGAGACTTGATCTTCGACGAAAGCTCAACCCCGCCACGGATGTCGCAGCCTCAGCGGCATAAGAGCCGCGCACAGACCCAACTTCGAGTGGAATCCATGTTACTGGAGCCTCGGACTCGCTTCCGGCTACAGGTTCCGAACCATGTGCGTCCACATGCGTCAAGCTCGATCAGTCATCGATCATTGAATTCAGCTCCACGGACATCTTCCGGCACTCACCCTTGGGCGACGTGCTAAACTAATTAAAAAATCTATCCTTAGCGGGGGACTCATAGCCGAATTATATCCGGTTCGAACTGGAGGCTGATGACGGAGAATTTCGTTTCCCACCCACCGCCCACTTCATAGCCACTGTCGAGGACCTAACCGACACGCTAGACTACGGCTCCGAAGACATCGACGGTATGGACGACAATGCCGGAGAAGAGGAGGCCCAAAACCCGCCATTCACCGGACGATGGACGGCCACCTCCTCATATGACGTATACATGGCGGATGCACCAAAATATAATAGCTGCGATGACAAGGAAAATCCGGTTGAGGATGAGCCTCCTAAGATACAACCAAAGCGCCGGCGTCAGTGGCGCCGCTCTAAATCACGCCGCAGCAAGGACATCAACACCGGCACAGGAGACGATAGCACCCCGGACGGTGCCGAAGACAGAGAAGACCCCGACGAACAAGCTGCCGAACAGGACGATCGGGAAGATGGGCAAGTTAGCCCTAACGAACAGGCCATGAATGAAGACTCGGAGGATCGTAATTATCTTCCGCTCTCCAAGGAGGAGGTGAGCCTCGGCAACGAGGATTTTATCGTGCCTGAGGAACCTCTCGAGAAGGAGCGCTTTAAGCGACAGCTAATAGCCATTGCAAGGAGCGTGAAAAAGAAGCAGCAGCAGCTTCAAGCTGATCAAGATCTGCTCAACGATAGATGGACTGATGTCCTGGCAGCCGAGGAATACGGCCCCAAGCGCCCAGCCAAAAGTTACCCGAAGCGTAAATTGCTACCTCAGTTCGGTGATGAGGCGTTGGAGTCCGTACCATCTCGCGCAATGCGGCTGACCGACCACCACGTGGTCGGGACAAAGCGGCAACTCAAGCCGAACACCAGCCCGCTCCACCTCACCATAAAGGCAGGGCTTGGACAATAATTGCACCAATCGTTCTAAGGAAAGGTCTACCAATAATAATAGGACATGAAGGATTGCAATCTATATCAAGAATGATAAAATCTACGGGCACATAATTCCTATTTGCAACAATAAGAACATCATTAATTCTTCCCATAGGCTTTTTAATAGTGGAATCCGCAAGATGCAAGTTTAGCGAGCAATCATCAAAGTCACGGAAATCTAGAAATCACACAAAGTTTTGGGAATAGTAGAGACACTAGCACCCAAATCACACAAAGTATTAAACTCATGATCTTTAATTTTAATTTTGATAGTAGGTTCCCACTCATCATAGAGTTTCCTAGGGATAGAAACTATCAACTCAAGTTTTTCTTCATAAAATTGCATCAAGGCATCAACAATGTGTTCGGTAAAGGCCTTATTTTGACTATAAGCATGAGGAGAATTTAGCACGGTTTGCGACAAGGAAATACAATCAATTAAAGAGCAATTTTCATAATTAAATTCCTTGAGATCCAATATAGTGGGTTTAGCAACATCTAGATTTTTATTTCTTTCAATCCCACTTTTATCAATTTCATCATCAAAATCTAAAAACTCTGAATTCTTAGAACGCCTTCTAGGTAAAGGAAGATCATATTCAGTTTCATCAAGATTCATATTGCAAAACAAAGATTTAATAGGGGACACATCAATAACTTTTAGATCTTCATCTGGATTTTCATAGGGATTAGAAGAACACGCTTTAATAAAGGCATCTTTGGAAGCACGCATCCTAGCGGTTCTTTCTTTGCACTCATCAATGGAAATTATCATAGCTTTGAGAGACACATTGATAACATGCTTAGGAGGAATAGATCTAAGCTTTAAAGAATCAACCTCAAGAGAAATTCTATCAACGTTCCTAGACAAATCATCAACTTTAAGCAATTTCTCTTCAAGCAAAGCATTAAAATTCTTTTGTGAATTCATAAACTATAGCAGGAGCCCCACCTCCACCGTCAGCGACGGTAGCCTTCCAGACGCAATAGCAGAAGCACACTAGGTCCATAGGCCCACATGCCCGGCCGAGCCCTCGTAGGCCCGTAAAGCTCCCGTCTTCGCGCTGCTGCCGGCACGCCGTCGGTGCCGATGCCCCATATCCGAGCCGCTCCTCCTCCTAACCGCGCAGTAGACAGCGAGGCCACGCTGGGGGGCCGGCCTGCTAGGGCCCAGATGGGGCCCATCGGGCCCAGATCTGGGCCGGGGGCGCGTCGTCGGCCACCCGGCACCACCACGCCACCCCGCCGCCAAGGAGCGGCGCCGTCACCACGCTTGCCGCCCGCCGCCGCGGAGGGCCGCCGGACCGCAGCCAAGCCGGGCTGCACCGCCGCCGCCTTCCTGCCCGAAAGGCCCGCCGCCGCGGCACCACCAGTCCAGCGCCGGTGGCGCCCCAAGGCGGCGGGGAAACGGGGAGGAGGGGCCCAGGTAGGAGCTCGAGCTCCGCCCGCCACCTTCCAGGAGGCGGCGCGAGGCGGATCTGGACGGAGGAGGGGGGAGGGCGGAAGGGGGGCGGAGGCGGGCGCAGGCAGCGGCGGCGGGCGGCAGGAGGGCAGCGGGGGGAGGAGGGGAAACCCTAGCGCCTAGTCGCTTTTGACTACTACCACATATTCCAGCTTCATCTTACAAAACACACACCACAACTATGTCCGGATTATCAGCACTTCAGCAGAGCACTGGCTCTATTCTTTCCGCAAGTCCTTGGACATATCACCCCACTTGGAATTGCATGAACATAACAAATAACTCAGGAGAACAATGAATAGTTGCTATAAGGAGTGCATATGCATAAGAGCCACTAAACTACCAGCTCACTTCTTCTCTAAAGGAATGGAATGTTTCTCATTCATGATCTACTAAAAGTCCATATCAGTATTTATCACATAATGTATTAGTACTTGCTAAGTTGGAAAACGTAAAGCTAGCACAGTGGTATAATTTAGTTTAAAGTCTGACTGCCTTTCTATGGAACCATCTGACGATTAGTTAACAACTGCATTTGCACTGATGAATTTGTTACCATTTGTTTTCTTTCTCCAGTCTGTTCTCATAAATTGGTCTGCAAGTCCTATTTACAGAGAGCTATGACCCACAGTAGCCACATGTTCAAACTAAGAATATGTGCAAACTACAGATATTTCTCTGATAGGTTTTGGATGGGTTACACTGAATTGGCTTGATCCTTGTGGTGATACGTGCTGCCAAGTACATCATACAATGGCACTAGGTGCCCCATATGAGCGAGCACATATAAATCTATGAAGTATGTGGCATATGCTCTCTGAGTAATTAAAACTATAGGGCACATGTCATATGCCATTGATTTTTGTTGGTTCGACATATTTTTCTGATAAGAAACCAGTCTTCTTCACGGAAGACAAAACAAAAATTGTTGTACTATGTGTTGCAAGTCACCTGGTATATGTATGTACATTCTTTCTAGACGAGATTTCACATGGGTTTCCTCTTGTATCTTTCCTTATTGTTCAAATAATATCTTGGAAAAAAGTGGTAGGCCATGTTATGGTGATTGATCATGCATTGGTTATAACCATCAATTAAGCAAGCACTTTTTCGCCAAAAAAGGGCAGTGTTTCGCATTGTTCTAAATATCATCCAATTAATCGGCATATTGGTCAGTTAATCACGATTAGGTGGGTCACTGAATAGCTGATTAACTGATTTATCGACCGAGTACCTGATTTATGGGCCGATTAACTGGAAAATTCACCTATTTATACCTATTGTAATGCAAGAAACTTTCTACAATAGTATTTTTTGACAAAATTAATGTCCAGTTCTGCATTTCTTATGATCTCTTTTGTGATAGCTTGTGCTTTATGCCCACACCCTGTTTTCTTCTGTTCGACTATGTTATATGTGGCACTATGCACCATGTATGGTTCAGCAAATGAGAAGTTTTAGTGTATGCCCAATAGGATCACCCTGGCTACAACCGAGGCAGCGAAACGCGTGAAACGCTTCTAGTAACGGACTAATCTCAAAGGCAGTCGACCACCATCACCCCGAAAGGAAGTTAGAAATGAACTGGGAACGACTACAATAGAAGAAGGGCCACCAATGCAAAAATAGAAAAACAGCCATGAGCCATTGGATCGTAGGTGGATGGCATAGATTCTAGTGGAAGAATCTCAGCCACTTAATGTACATTTTACGAAAACCCCCTACTAGCAATTAATTATAAAATAGAACTTTTGCAGCAACCACCTCGAGTATTTCATCTCCCTCTCCATTCATTTTGTTCAAGGACGGCTTATAGCACAGATTCAGCCACCATTTGAAGCATAACAAAACATCAGACTGTTCCTTCGCAGATTGAGCATATCACAAGCATACATATCTTGATGAGACATGGTAGCACCATTTTTAGTACATGGCCAGCAAGACAGAGTATTAAGGACTAATATCTTGATAGTACATAATAGAAATGCTCTAGCCTTTCCCTCCAGTTCTACTACTTGCTCATGAGGCTTCTTGTTCTAGGAAAGATCAAGATCACACCAAGCAAACCATATTCAGTTGAGTGCAGCCACATACAGATGCATGATCAAGAACATACTTAAATTTATCTTGCAGAGAAATTCTCTCAAGTGTCAGAAAGGGAAGACTTTGATAAAAGCTTCTTCTATCCATCTGTAGTCCTGATGTTTCCGGTAGTCAGAGCATCATGCATCTACAAATACAAGCAAAAATAGTTTACATTACAAGGACAGAAATAGGAAAACAATTAAGAATGCAATTCAAGTTCTTCTAATAACTCGTTGATGACAAAAGTAAAAATTTGATGTTGCAGCACAAAGTCACATGTCAGACTAGTGAAGAGACAAGGAAAGAATATCATATGGCAAAATATAATCACATCTTGACAATGACAGATCACTTGTATCAATTTTTGCAACTCATCATCCCAGTAAGACTTGCTTAACGCAAATAGCTTATGACCGGTTGTTCTGCTGTATTGATATTACATTATGGCTCAATGGCTGGTTAGCAACCGAAGGTCTATCCCAAATCAAGCTCAATACACAGAAAAAGTGTCTTCTTTTCTACATACACAGAAAGAGTATCTTCTTTTCGACATATACACAGAAAGAGTGTCTTCTTTTCTACATACAAAAGGTAAAAAAAGTTGTCTTTTTACAATTGTAATGTCATAAAAGCCGAATGAGGAAGCCCAAAGAGCCAATACAATTGTTTCACTAAAGCAAAACTATCACGATTTTAGTTTCAGTGGCATTACTGGACAAATAGACAGTGAACTCCCAGAAATCAGTGAAGTGGCACATATTGCAAGTGTAACGAATTTCAGTCTTGTGCCTACAAGCACTTCACATGCAGGTACTTTAATAGGTAGATGAGATTAGTATGTGCTCATGTACAATATCCGACAAGAGGATGAAATTCCGCAATACAAAACTGCTCGAAAATCTAGTATAAGCAAAATGGTCCGGTGATTAATTTTTCTATGCATCGATATAGAGAGATATCCCTGTTGTTGCTCTCAAGTTGAAAGCAAGCATATCCCAGATGAGCATAAACTAGTTGTCCAGTCAAAATTTTGAAGTAAGCAAACATTATGTTTTTTTGTTATGGCTAATCAACGCCGAACAAAGGTCTCTCTAAATTAACTGAATCTGGTACAGGAAAGTATCAATGCATACTAAACTAAGTGTTGAACCGGTATGGGCCCTAGCCCATCATGATCTGTCTCTTGGGCCCAAGCCCATGAGAGGTGCTGACCTAGAAGAGGAGCCCCTCTTCCCCCTGCCCCTGAGCGAGCCGCCATACACGAGAGGAACCTCACGCGAGTCACGAGACACCACCTGCTCTCCTCTCTGTAGGTACTCCCCCTCTCGTCTCAACATGGTATCAGAGGCCAGCGACGGCGGGGCCTAAGGAGACGGCGGCGACGTCCGGCGAGGTGGCGGCGGATCTGGCGTGCGTGCAGGAGGCTGCGGTGAGCTGCACGCACGAGAGACGCGGGGAGCGGCCCGGCAGAGCTGCGCGGGCGGCTACTGCTGCTGCTTCTTGGACCGGAGGCAGAGCCCCTGCTCGAGCTCTTCCTCGTCCTCGGGCGGCTGCAGAGGAAGAGGAGCTGCTCGGGATGGTTCTTTGGCGTCGTGTCTTTGGCGGCGGCAGCAGAGGAGCGAGCAGGAGGAGCACTAGTGGAGAGAAGGAGTCGTCGTCCTGCGTCTTGTTGTGGTGCTGCTGAGCGGGGAGTAGAAAGGGAGAGATCGGCGGAGAGGAGCTGATGCCGGGCGCTGTGGTCTGGAGGCTGTGTGTTTGCTGCTGCTTGACTCTGTTGCTGCTCTCTCTTTGGTCTTCTTGAGGGGAGAAGAAAGAGGAGGTCTTGGAGCTTGTTCTCTGAAGAGCTGCTGCTGGTTGGAAAGAGAAGAAGAGGTGTTGGTGAAGCCGATCTGCTGCTGGTTGGAAAGCGAAGAAGAGGTGTTGCTGAGTTTTGCTGTTGCTGCTTATCCCGCCAAACGATGGCTGAACCAAGTGGTCTTGCCGAGGCTTTGGAGAAGCTCGCTAAGATCCTCGCGGAGTCCAACTCTGGGGCCATCGTTCCTCGACAGGAAGTGGCTCAAAAGCTTGAAATGTCGCCCGTGGACATGAAGCTAGAGGGGGCAACAAATTATTTGAGCTGGTCCAGGAGGGCTTTGTGGGCTGTGGAGTAGAAGGAGCTTGATGGATATTTGTTGGGCACCGTTGTAGAACCAAGGGACAAGAGTAGTGCAGAGGGCAAGAGGTGGAAGGTCATCCACTCTGTACTTATGGTGTGGTTGTTGAACTCCGTGGTGCCCTCCATTGGACGCTCTGTGGAGGGGCTATCCTCACCTGCTGAGATATGGAAGATTCTGTCCACTCAATACTCTGGCAAGGGCAATGTCATGCTCATTGCTCAGATTGAGGACAAGATTAGGTTCTTGCGTCAAGATGATGGCATGTCGGTGATGACATACGTGGCGAAACTACAGGCTCGTGGGCTGACCAGATAACTGTGATCCTTGGAACTCTATGATGCGACTTCAATCGAGTCGGGGCATAAGTGGATGGCACGCATGCGTGTGCTGAAATTTTTGGCTGGCCTCAAAGGTTGCTTTGATGGCAGGAAGGCTTCCCTGTTGCATCAACCTAGTCTACCTACCATTCCTGAGGCTATTGCAGCGATGACTCAAGAGGAGGTGCGCCTATCCCTTGAGCATGCGACATGAAGGTTGTGCCACTTGACATTTGCGATCCTTGGCGCATGGAGTGGGAGATCCCACCAAATGTCATATCTGTGGGGGTAGGTCACCGGAAGAGAGAATGTCCAACTCGTGGCGAGGCGGGGGATATAACGAGAGGAGAACAAGCGAGGTAGAAGTGCTAGAGGCGAGGTGGATACTCGGAGACCTCATGGGGCCAGCTTCTAGAGGTAGAGGTGGCTACTCAGGACACTCAGGGGGTCAGAGGGCTCACATGGCCGTTGCAGGAGACACTGGGACGTCCAAAGGCAAAGATGTAGATGATGTTGTCTATGGAGACTTTGCTCACTGGGCCTCCACTGATGAAGGTAATCCGGAAAGATCATCTCTTGCTACTAATGAGAGTGCTCAGTGGGTTCTTGACTGGAGCATCTAAGCATGTTGCTAGTAACTCCTGTGTTGAATCTTACACTAAGCATCCTCCCTCTCACACGGGCACTATACAAGCGGTGATGGCACAAAACAATCAGTCATAGGGGTTGTACGATAAAGTGTACTCCGACCATTTCCCTATCGTCGATTTTACATGTGCCAGCCTTTCTGTCAATTTGGTCTCTTCGGTGCACTCATTGATCAAATGGACTGTCATGTGATCCTTGACAAGTTCGGTTGCTTGATTCAAAGTGACAGACGAGCGCAGAGAGTTGGGGCCTGCACCAGCGTGGGGGCTCTGGTACATGGACTAGGAGGTGCGGCGGACTTGGTGTGTCTTTGCGACCATGGAGGATAAGGAGAAGCGGCGATGATCCATCACTGTAGGATGGGGCATGTATCTTTTGATAAGATGAGTAGAATATTTCCGGATGTTATGTGTGGAATAGGCAAAGGCAAGCTGACATGTGATGCTTGTGAATATGCAAAACACAAACGGCCTCATATGTGAGTAAGGGGCTCAGGAGCATATCTCCTTTTATGCTTATTCATTCGGATGTATGGACTAGCCCAGTGGTGTCAATGAATGGGAAGAAGTATTTTGCTACCTTTATTGACTGCTATTCTCGCATGACTTGGATTTACTTGATGTGTCACAAGGATGAGGTGTTTAGCTGTTTTCAGAACTTCCATGCTCTTGTAAAGAACCAGCTTCAGGTACAGGTCAAGGTGCTCAGGATGGACAATGGAACGGAGTATGTGAACAACATTTTTGGGGCTTTCTTGGCTGACCATGGGATTCTTCATCAAACTTCATGTCCGGACACCCCCCCGAATGGAGTGGCCGAACGGTAGAATCGTCATGTTCTTGAGGTTGCTCGGTCGTTGATGTTTACCATGAATGTGCCTAGGTTCTTGTGGGATGATGCAGTTATGATAGCCACATACTTGATCAACCGAACACCTTCCAGGATACTTGGCATGAAATCTCCGTTTGAGTTGATCGTTGGAGATAGTAAGTTTGTTGTTCCCCAAAGTTGTTTGGCGATTACACTGCTTTGTTCGTGATCACCGACCATCTGTTGGCAAGCTTGATCCTCGGGCGAAGAAGTGTGTCTTTCGGGATACTCATCTAGTCATCGGGGTATAAATGTTGGTGTCCCTCTGAAAATGCAGGTTTGTATGTATGGGCGTTACATTCAGGAGTCTGAGCCATTCTATGGTGAGCCGGTGATCTCGATCTCTTTGTTTGCGAGCTTGACCACCTACACCATGTGCATGATGGTCAAGAGGGGAGAAGGATGTGTCTCATACTCACGGTGATTCTATGGACATTAACACCGATAATGATGTGCGGGCTCGAGTTCAACCAATAGTTGGTGCAATTCGGTTAGTACCATTCTTGGTGATGATGTGCGGGCTCATGTCGAGCCAACTGTCGATACACTTAAGATTGGTGCTCTCCGTGTTCTGTTCGGGATCGATGGCGCGAATACCTGGTGTACTCTCGGCGGCAACCACAAGTGCGGGGGAGCAGCAAGGCGGGGAGGCAAGAGTGCGGGGGCAGCAAGGCGGTGAGGCAAGAGTGCGGGGGAGCAAGAAGGCGGTGAGGCAAGCTCATCGACACAGTGGAGCTGCCCATTGCGTTGCGAAAACCTACACGTGAAGCGGCAAGGAAGGGTGAGGTAGCAAGGAAGGCTCTGCCAAAGGATGATGCTTGTGATGACCTTGATATTGGCAATTTTGTGTCTTACAAGGCTTTGTCACCTTCATATAAGGCGTTTGTTGCCTCTCTGCAAACTGTGTCTATCCCTAGGGATTGGAAGGCTGCAAAGCAAGATCCGAAGTGGCGTGAATCGATGATAGAGGAGTTAGAAGCATTGAAAAAGAACAAGACATGGGTGCTAACCACATTGCCGGCAGGAAAGAAAGAAGTGAGTTGTAAGTGGATTTTTACTGTGAAGCAGAATCCTGAGGGCAAGGTGGAACGATATAAGGCTAGATTGGTCGCCAGAGGATATAGTCAAACTTATGGAATTGACTATGATGAGACATTTGCTCTAGTTGCAAAGATGAACACGGTACGGGTATTGGTCTCGTGTGCTGCAAACTTTGGGTGGAAATTGCACCAGTTAGATGTCAAGAATGCCTTCTTACATGGTGACTTGAAAGAAGAGGTATACATGGAGATACCGCTGTGTTTTGGCACGTAATGCACTACGGGGAAGGTATGCAGTGAAGAAATCCTTGTATGGTCTTAAGCAATCGCCGAGGGCATGGTTTGATAGGTTCAGACGAGCTGTTTGGAATATGGGGTATGGCCAATGTAATGGTGATCACACGGTGTTCTATAGACACACTAATAAGAAGATCACCATTGTTGCAGTGTATGTTGATGATATCATCATCACTAGAGATGATGAGGAGGAAATAAAGAGAGTGAAGGGGTGTCTGAGCAAGGAGTTTGAGGTAAAAGACTTAGGAAATCTAAAGTACTTCCTTGGCATAGAAGTGGCTCGGACAGAGAAGGGAATATCTTTGTGCCAACGAAAATACACCTTGGATCTTTTGAGTGACATGGGCATGATGGGATGTCGTGCAGCCCCTACTCCAATTGAACAAAATCATCAAGTAACAGACAATCGGGTGAGCTAGTGAATAAGGAAGATTATCGGAAGCTGGTTGGGAGGTTATTGTACTTGTGTCATACCAGGCCCGACATTACGTTATGCCGTGGGGTGGTGAGCGGATACATGCATGAACCAAGGAGTGGGCATCTTGATATTGTTCACAAAATCTGAGATACTTGAAGGGACTCGGGTAAAGGGTTGTGGTTTGCGAAGAGTGGACATCTTGAGGTGGATGGCTATAGTGACTCTGATTGGGCTAGCTGTCAAGATGATAGGCGATCAACTTCAGAGCTCTTGTGTGTTTGTGGGAGGAAATTTGGTATCATGGAGAAGCAAGAAATGTAATGTTGTGTCTAGATCAACAATGGAAGCTGAATATAGGGCATTATCTCAAGGGTTGTGTGATATGCTCGGGTGAAGCACCTACTATGCGAGTTGAAACTCTTGAGGAAGGGACCCTTAAGGGTGTGGTGTGACAATCGATCGGCTATAGCCATTGCTAATAACCCGTTCAACTGATAGGACGAAGCATGTGGAAATTGATCGCTTCTTCATTAAAGAGAAACTTGATCTTTGGGATCATCACCTTACTCATGTCACTCTGGGCAGCAGTTTGCAGATTGCTTGACAAAGGGACTGGGAACAAAGGATTGTAACTTGGCGTGTGACAAGATGGGGATGATAGATATCTACCACCCATCTTGAGGGGGAGTGTTGAACCGGTATGGGCCCTAGCCCATCAAGATCTGTCTCTTGGGCCCAAGCCCATGAGAGGTGCTGACCTAGAAGAGGAGCCCCTCTTCCCCCTGCCCCTGAGCGAGCCGCCATACACGAGAGGAACCTCATGCGAGTCACGAGACACCACCTGCTCTCCTCTCTGTAGGTACTCCCCCTCTCGTCTCAACACTAAGATTCTGCACTATAGTTTGTGGTACAAACATTGAACAAAAATTATTTCCTACATAAATGCTACTCCCTCCGTCCCAAATTACTTGTCACTGAAATGGATGTATCTAGGACTAAAATACATCTAGATACATCCATACGTGCGACAAGTAATTCGGAACGGAGGGAGTACATAATTAACTAGGGAAAATTGGTAGCAACCTCACAGGCAAGCATACAGAGAGATATCCTTGTTATTGCTCTCAAGTTGAAAGCAAGCATATCCCAGATGAGCATGAACTAGTTGTCCAGTAAAAAAATTGAAACAAGCAAACATTTTTTTGTTATGGCTAATCAACATCGAATAAAGGTCTTTCTAAATTAACTGAATTTGGTACAGGAATGTATCAATACATAGTAAACTAAGATTCTGCACTATTGTTTGCAGTACATACATTGAACAAAAATGATTTCCTAAATAAATTCTACATAATTAACTAAGAAAAATTGGTAGCAACCTCACAGGCAAGCATACAGAGGGATATCCCTGTCATTGCTCTCAAGTTGAAAGCAAGCATAACCCAGATGATCACAAACTAGTTGTCCAGTCCAAATTTTCATGTAATCACACATTGTGTCTTCTTGTATGGCTAATCAATACTGGATAAAGGTCTCTCAGAATTAACTGAATTTGGAACAGAGAAGTGCGTGTATATGCCAATGGGTTTGCTACTGTACTACTTAAGCATACTTCTCTGAATATAGCCTTTGCGCAAAAATAATTGTAAGCTTCCAAGCTACTGCTACTCATGTTAAAAATATGTTATCTAACCTAAATGTGCATTTGCTTAGAATTTTCAAAATGTTGTCATTCATATCATTTCCAAATATGCAGAATTATACAACATCCAACAACGATACAACATACTACTATGCTCCAAGCACACTTTTAAAGCAAGAGTACTTTCAGGAATGAAAGACCAAAATATGGTGTAGATGATATGGATTGTTGAACAAAATATTTTCTAAATGAAATGCTACAAAATTAACTATGTAAACTTGTAGCAACCTGGCAGACAAGCATACCTGAAGGCTAGCTGTAGTTTTCTTCTCAGGCGTTACCAGATGGCGGAGCTAGAGTCGCAGGGGTGCAGGCAACATGTGGAGAATGGTCTGGTTGGGTAGGACAAAGGATGGAGCGAGGTTGTCCTGTGGACGTCGGAGCAGAGTACCTTGGAGAACTTGTCCACACAAGGCTGCAACTTTGAACACGGGAGGTCCGTCGGGGCAGCCAGACCGCCGGCGATGAGACGGTCAGGTGCTGGATCTGGCCGCAATCGCCCGGCTAGGCACCGGATCTGGCCCGCTGCCACCGTCGGCGGGGCTTGTCAAGTCTCCAAGAGTTGGCGGCCATGCGGATTGGGGTCTGCTCTGCTGCGTTCCTACGGTAGAGAAGATGGTTCTGAAAGCAAAACGACTATAACCAGGGGTGTATTTTTGCAAAGGACCTAGCACCTGTGCGCTCGAATTCATCCGCTAGAATCTGGACCATTCATCCCGGATCTGATGGCCTAGACAGATTTTTTCTATTTTTGCACCGGTGGCCCTTCTTCTATTGTAGTCGCTCCCGAATGAACTGAACAAAGGTCACTAAGCATGGTATTTCTATCACTATGACCTCTGTCGACAAGAGCCCATTTACCCTTCTATTCTCCAACCTACTAAACTAAGTTGGAGTATCCATTTCTACACATGTGTTTTTCCCTATGCCTGCCAAGCCGAACTAATGGATATGGCAACATGCTAGCAAATGGTAGCACCACTCTCATCATTTTGGTTTTCGGTCAAACTAGGCTATATAGACCGAGCGAGCAAATGAAGTATCCGTGTTAGATCTACCATGTGGCTGAAGACTAAATGAGAGGAGAAGAAGACTTGTATAGATAAGAAAGGCAAGTACAGGGTAGGCAAATAAAGATAAGTGGTTAATTCACACTTAAAGCATATGGGACCCTAAAGCGAGTAAAAATCGATGTGGCCATTGGGATCTACAATGGCTCCTTTGCAACACTAGCAGATGTCACATGCGTGTACATGACACATATCCATTGAATTATTAGCTAGACGTCAAGTCGTATATCAGGATAAAGGTTTTTTCCCCCACTATTCAATTTTTTTGGTAGGGAACGGAAAATCTCGGAATTTTCAGAATTTTTTCGCCTGAAATTTCAAATGAAATTTGAATTCGAATTTTTCTTGCTACAGAATATAAAATGTGTTTAACCCAGTTTAACACAACGTTGCACCTCGCTAAGGGCTGGGCTGTTTATTTTTTGTTATAAACATGAAAACACTTACAAAAATTCAGCTGGCAAAATGGAGTTTCGATCCTGCGACCTGGTGAAGTAACAGGAAGGGAATTACCACCAGGCCAACAAATATATTCTTCAAAGTTAGCCATATGAGCTTCTAAACGATGTGTTTGGTTGAGGACAGGTCACGGTTTCAGATTTGTAATCAGAATGCGCTGTTTTAGGCTGGTGATTAGGTGAGTACGTGATGTGTTTGGTTCAACCAAGGGTTGGTTTCCCAATTCAGAGCACCCGACAAAGATAGGAGGAGGGATATGTCTGGCCGCTGTGTCTGCTCGCGATGGGGATGGTGGCAGGTCCAGCCGGCGTGGCTATTCAGATGGCGAAGGGGAGGTCCATCTGACGTTGCTGTTCGCGACGGCAAAGGGGGATGTCTGGCTGACATTGCTGCTCGTGGCGGGGAAGGCGACGGTCTGGCCGTCGTTGCTGATTGTAGCGGAGAAGAAGAAGTTCCGTCTGGCCTTGCTGCTCGTGGCTGAGAAGGCGACGGTCTAGCTGGTGTTGCTGATCGCAGCAGAGAAGGGCGAGATCCGTCCGGAGTTGCTGCTCACAGTGGAGACTGGAGAAGGGGGGCGTCCGAATGGCGAAGGGAGAGATACCGGTGGAGGCGAGGTCAGGACGAGCACATGAAGGAGAGATCGAGCATTTTCAGTTTCCACTCGGCATATACCGTTTTCTGTTATCTGAAGCGTTGTATCGGAGTATAGGGTGATCGGAACCGGCCCAACTGATCCAAACGCCAGTAGCATCTTCGCTAAGCGGGGTAATTGGAAGACGGTGAAATATTGCCGAACCAAACGCATCGTTATTTAATATCAGTAAAACATTTAAATTCAAAATTTTCAGGTGATATTTAGATTTCTTGACTGGTCATGGGAAGGCTGGTTTTCGTCCAGTTTCCGAAAATCTCGGCCGAGACTAAAAACCCTGATTCGGGATAGAACACACATGACACAAATAAAAAAATCTCACTGCCGTAATAGAACACAACTCGCTGCATTGTAAACGATGGCATTGCCACCAGGGTATGACTACTCCCTCCGTTTCTAAATATAAGCCTTTTAGAGATTTTAATATGAGTTACATACGAATGTATATAAACATATTTTAGAATGTTAGATTCACTCATTTTGCTCTGTATGCATATTCATATTGAAATACTAAAAAAAAACTTATATTTAAGAATGGAGGGAGTAGTTCTTAAGTTCTAAAGGAGACGCGGCCACCATATATTCAACTACAGCATGACCGTTTGAATTCACAATTTTAAAAATTCTCAACTTTTTTTGTGTGACTCACGATTACATGACGCCCACAGCCGTCGTCCCATCGTCCGCCTACACGCCTGGTCATGGCGCCCGCCGCCGTGGGCCATGGCGCTAGCCTAGGGTTCTTGCTGCGTCTGCGGTATTGCGGAAAGGATAGGCTGGCTGCTTCTCTTCGTTTTTTCTTCTTGAGACAAAAATGATGGGCTTCCTTGTTGTTTTTTGGAGGAGGAAAAGGATAGACTTGCTGCTCCTCTTCGTGCGTGTAATAGCTCCTGCCTCTAGTGGGTTTATTGAGCCGGCGTGCTTTCGCGAGTCGCTGCCCAACTAGGCTGGCTTCATGGCCCATATAAGTGATATAACTAGAGAACGACCTCTCTGTATTAGTGATTTCCAAGAGAACAAACAGCGCGACAAACAAGGTAGGGCTGGCCAGAAGGAGTCCTCCGTCAGTGTTTGTCCCAATGTCTCCCAAGCCGAAGCAATGGACAATGCAACGAGCTAGTAGCAACTAGCGACACCACTCTCATAATTTTGTTTGTCACTTAAACTAGGCTAGGCTGAGCAACTGAAGTATCTGTGTTAGAACTACCATGTGGTTAAAGATTAGGGGAAGGAGAAGGAGACATGTATAAATAACAAGGGAAAAGTAGAGAGTAGGCAAACAAAGATGGTAGTTAATTCAAAGTACCTCAAGCACAAGACCATAAAAGCGAGTAAAAGTTGATGTAGGTGCTAGGATTTGTAATGGCTACTTGGCAGCACTAGCACATGGACTTGGGCAAGGGACTCATCAAAGTTTGAGATTGTGTTTTCCAGGGCAAGTCTCCTTCGCCCGGATTCTTTGAGAACATGAAGGAGTAGAGACGGCAACAATTGTGGAGACAATTAGTGTTGACTAGTTTAATAAAGCTGTGAGTTTTTTTTTATAAAGGAATATTATTTAAGCATGTGCACATTACTCATTTTCATATAAAGAGATACAAATGGTTATAGACATCGAACCCATATCCTTTGGATCATTACTTACGGGCCAAGTCCTATATTCAAAATGTGTATCAATTAGCAATTAAGCAATAATTAGAACATCTTACCAAGCAAGCAATGCAAAATCAAACTGCAACTCTTTTTGGAAATGGAGAAACTACTTTTCCGATATGTTATCTCCCTCATTCGTCTTCACTGGACCATGTCCATCTACTCCCAAATGTCTTACGCTGTGCCGTTCGGTTGGGCCATCTTCATAGCGATAGTTACCAAGTTTGTCCCCGTCCTTCCTTGTGACCCCAAAAGAAGCAAAGCATTTTCCTCTTCAGCATTGATCGCATGAAGCAATTTAGTACCACTAGTGAGATGTTAGTTTGGGAGTATGAGCCATATTTGATTTTAATTTGTAGCTGGTTTTGTAGACGGCCAGAAAGGCAAGCTACCTCAGCTGAGGATCATTACGGTCTCGCAGCCACGGAAGACTGTCCAAGTGCAGATAAACAACGCAACAACTAACTAGATCGGGGTTCAGAGTGATACTGTCCGAACTGCATTTACACCTTTTTGGTAGGATTCAGAAACTGCTAAACAAATTGTATCATATATTTCTTTGAAAAGGAGGATAACGGCTGGCCTCTGCTTCGAACAAATTGCATGATATGGTCTGTCATATCATGTCATGTCGTGTTAGTTGGAGATAAAGATAGGGATCCCAATAAATTGAAAGGGAAACGTATATTTTTCGTCCCTAGACTATTTTGAAAGTGTAGAAATAGTCCTCCAATTTCAAATCGAGCAAACCTTAATCCCTCAACTTTTAAAACCAAATAAGTTTAGTGCCTCGACTTTTCAAATCGGATTAATTCAGTCCAAGGGCTATGCCAAATAGCGGCGGTCCTGCATTATACACTACTAGGAAAACCACTACTAATGGCGCACCTAATTTGGCCATTAATGGCGCATCACTGGTGCGCCATTAATAGCACGTCATTAGTAATTTTTACTAATGGCGCACCACCTGGTGCGCCATTAGTATCTGGTATACTAGTGGCGCACCACCTGGTGCGTCATTAGTATATGCCAGGTGCGCCATTAGTATGCCTCCTGAGGCATGTATACCAGTGCTTTGGCATACTAATGGCGCACCACCTCTGGATGCGCCATTAGTAATCACAGATACTAATGGCGCACTACCCATGATGCGCCATTAGTATGACTGTCATACTAATGACGCACTGTCATGGGATGCGCCATTAGTATGAATATTAGGTTTTTTTATTTTTTATTTTCTGTTTTTGCACAGGTTACAAAATGTATAATTTGACAAAATATAGACAGCACACATCAACAATAGATTCATCAAATACAATAGAAGATTAGTCTTTGAATACAATTCATCATATTAGTCTCCGAATACAATTCATCATATTAGTCTCCCAATTGAAAAGACCAAACAAAGATAGAACATTATATTACAAGTCTCGAGACCGCGAGAAGCGAGTTTGTCTTCACATTACAAGTCGATATCGATCATCTAAACTACCATCACATAGAAGAGAGCTGCGGTCATCACGATGAGCATCATCACGATGAAACTCGTCTTCATCCGGTTCCTCCAACGCCCTCCTCTCCCGCTAGATAGCGGGCGATCTAGATTCGCCTCGCCCTAGTGGTGTACCCTTTGTAACTGTTACCGCTGAATCGGTGAACCTGTCTCGACACTCCTCCCACCATCGAGACTCGGGAACCTTACCCTTGTACACGACATACGCCGGCATCGCTATGCACTAGCCAAACGTAAACGTTAGTACCAATTCACGACAATACATAAGCAATATATAAGTATGCAACAGAACGATCGGAAGAGAAAAGCAAGACATTAATAGCATCGATTACATCTAAGTTGAACGACTCTCAAACCAAAGAGACATACTACAAGTTCATTAAAGTTTAATTACAACATGAGCCAATCGATGTTTCGAACTAGACAACTCGACTCAAGGGATCGGAGCGTGGATGAAGCCGCCGTCTATCGTGGGAGTCATGAAAGAACGGGCGTTGTCATCCTGCATTTGTAGCATTGTGTCGATGTCACCGTTGGACGGTTGATTTCGAGGTAGAACTGCCCCGAGGTACGGACATCTTGATGGATGATTTCCGCAAACTCCATCGGATGCGAAAGAATTTTGTCGGAGGTCCGCGTCCTGGATTGCCGACACGCCGCGCTCAATCTTGGAGTTTACTCGGTAGCGAAGTTGATGATGGTCCCGCACGATCGCCCGCATGTGATGGATGGCGTAGTAGGCACCCTTCCGACCGCCAGCGGCTGCTTGACGCAGCGAACGTCGTGTTGTGGGAGAACACGTGCTTGCCGTGCTTACGAATAGGCCTGGTGAAGGTGCCTCCAGATTTGGCGAGCCGGGAGAACATCATCAAGAACCTTCTTGACATTTGTGTAGTCTACGCTCGATCGACGGTCCGGGTCGAAATACGTGGCCATGGAATATTTGGGGCTTAGGAGGATGAGCGTGCAACGTGTCACCGCAGAAAACACGGAATGTTAAAAGAAAACGATCGAAATGTAAGAATTCATATGTTACGGGCGGTTGAGGGAGGACTTACTCGGAAAGTAAGGCACGAGGAAGTTATCCTTATCTTGGTTTGCCGAATGACGCCTTGAGGTAAGAACTCGCGACTTGCGGTCCCCGCGCTGCCCAAGATCTTGGCACGCGTGTAGAAGGGGTCAACTATCACGATGTCCGGGTCTTGTCGCGAATGATCCGCATCTCCATACTCAGCGAAAATAGCCGAACGAAGGTGTAGTGCAGCGGATGAAGGTTCAACATAGCGTGGATTTCATCAAAACGCAGGACGATCGTCGCGCCGATGGATTTATCCACAAAGCCCTTGCCCTCTGGCACCTTGGCCGCGAAAACCGGTATGCCACATCCTTCTCCCCGAGACGCCGCTTCTCCAAAGAAAGAACACATGTCATGCAGACTCCGATAGCACCGGTTGCAGCATTGAGCATATTTGTCGGTAGCATCGCCTACCCGCCACATGCACCCTCCTCGAGATATCCTGCGGTGAAGGTGGCCCGTCCCGAGCACGGATCGTATTTCGGTGCCGGCTGGCTCGCACCCTTCTTAGTCTTTCTTTTGCGTGCCTTCTTCTTCTCCTGTAATGGGACCGAGTTTTGCTCACAGACCGCCTTCTTGAGTGTGTTGGGGCTGATAATATTTCGCACCTCGCCTATCTCGAGGCTCGGTGAAGTCGGCAGCCGGAGGCGCCTCCGAGAGCTGAACGCCGACGGCGCTGTTGCAACTTGGCTTCTCCGCATGCGAGCTAGATCGCACACGTCTTTTGTTGGGTTTGGTTCTTGAGAAGGAGGCCCCATGAAGTCGCCATCGCACTACCATGCTCGGCAAAGTACTTGATCGACGCTGCCAAATGTATCATAGTCGTTGTCGTCGTCGTTCGATCCTGTGCCATATGCATGTTTGGATCCATGGCATAGGGATGTCCGCACCGTTCGGCAGTCTTGCCATGGGTCCGACTTGGCGCCGCACGACCGGCGGTGTTGTCTTTGGGTGGTGTCCCCGCCCCAAACGAATCTGGCTCTTCGGCCAAAGCAGGGGCCAGCTCGGGCAGGCGCTGAGGGTCATCACGTCATCATCATCGGCCCCGACGGGTCGATTCGGAGGTAACAAGTCGTCGCAGCCTGGCAGCACCCAAACCAGTTGAACCCTAAACAAGTTGGGTGGCATCTGGGTACCGTGGAACAAGGGGTTGCCCGGTTGAACGATTTTGCCCTTGGCGACATCGACCAACTCGTTGTTCACGAAGTGGAGGAGAGTGCACGAACGTCGGCGGCGCCCTGCGAAAACATGTAGGGCGTCGAGGATGCCCACCAAAGGCAAGGAGATGAAGTCCTCGGCGAGAAAGGCTTAATTAGTTACCGTGATGATGGCGCCGAGCTCGGCTAATGTCGACGCTTACCGCCAACGGCGGCGTGCAGTTGACGGAGGGGCCGCTTGTCAAGAGGTGCCGGTCGGCGTACACCGGTGCATTAAGCTCCCGTGCGGCGTCGGAGACACTAATGCCGCCTCGCCGGAGGCACCAATGGCCCCGCCATCGCATTATGCGAGTTGCTGGCCGTGAAGCTAGGAATCGGGCGGCCTGTTGGCCGCCGCAATCCACGCACTCAACCCCGAGATCAAGGTAGGCACAAGGGCGGTGATCGCCGCCCGAGTCGTTGTTCCACTTGCTCTTGGACAATCTCCGAATCCGCGCCACCGTGCCTTGAGTTCTTGAACCTCTCGCTACCGGCTTTCCGAGCTGGTCTTTTCTCCTTCCGCACACCGGCGGTATAGTATGACCCCATTTTGTCGACAAGCCTTTGCCGCCACACGACCAGCCGACGTCCGGCTTCGAGCTTATCCTTGTTCTTCAAGACATTCAACCCCTATTTAGAGTGGTGTCCCAAGGGTTGCTTTTAGTCGACCCCGCCATCGCTTTCAATCGCTGCGGAAGGAATGTGAACCATTTAGAAATTGGCTTCATTAATTAGAATGCAACCATATGGAGCTAATTACGCGGGGTGTATTCCTTACCGAACAAGCTCAAGCTGCCTGGTCTTGGATCCGTGGTAAGCTCCTTTGTTTTCGGTCCTTCTTGTACCGGCCCCGACAAAGTTCCTGGTCCGCTTGTCACCGTATGTATCAAGAGGGCGGTAGGCCTTGCTCGCACGGTCCGCCTCCTCCTTGTCCCATATAGGCTCCGCCACTCTATAACTGCCGGGACCGAGTGTGTGTTCCCTATGTTCAGCTCCCATTTGTTTCCCCACTCACTTGATTGGGAGCTTGCGGTGCTCGAGCAATTGATCTTGAAGTCGTTGTAGTCATCTTCGTGATCGAAGGATTTTTCTCCTTGATCTTCGATAACTCTCACCTTTCTCGATCATTCTCTTCACATTGCTTTTCCAAGTAGACAGGGCCTTGCTCATCTTCGTGAGGGCAGCATTGTTCACTTTATTCCCTTTCGGCTTGTGTTTTCAAATTCAGCGGGAACTTGTATCGCTCGTGCAGCTTCGTGATGAGGAGGTTGCGCAAATTCCCTCGGTCGATGCCTCGTGTTCTTGGTGTTGATCGAGACGGTGCTCGGACAATGCACCCGAGCTGAAGCGAGTACCCCTTGACTATTCGTTCGGGCGCCGTTGGATTCCCGTTGGAGTCCACTTCAGTAACTTCCTCCTTGAGGGTGCGGAGCACGATCGGGCGCCGGTCCTTCCGTTGCCTCTTCGGTTGGCTGCCATCTGTGCGTGCGCCGCCATCATCAGTGGTGGCATCCTCGGCGGCACCATCAGTGGTGGCATCAGTGTGGTCATCCTCGGCGGCACCATCCGTGGTCTCAGGATCGGTGGGGAAGGCGGCGGCCTCATACAAGTGAGGTTGTTCCTCCATCTCCTGGGACAGCTCCTGAATGCCTTGCCGCCCAACCCCGGCCTCATCGTTGTGGGCCATGTTTCTCTCTAAATAGAAACAAAGTTTGGTCAAAAGTTGGTTATTGTCAAGGAACAAGATCTCTAAGTTGACCAAATAACCTAATTCTCGAGGAATGTCGCCAAAAAGTTGGTTATTGTCAAGGAACAGTTGAGAGATGTTTGTGATATTGCCTAGGTGTTTTGGGATAGAACCTGTTAGTGTGTTGTTGCTAAGGTCCAAGTCCACGTTCTCAGGGTAACCTAGTTCTTGAGGGGTGTGTCTAGAAAGTTCACTCTTCTTTTTAGAAGACAAGCGTCTGAAATGGTATTGCCTTTCCTTAATTTGTACTATTTTTTCATTGTGCTGAATACTTATGTGGGTGAGTGTATCTGTAATTACTCTTTACTACACCGCAGAACTAATCCTGAGTGTACCCTGTTATTGCTTTTTCAATCTATAGCTGAAACATATTACACCATAGATGGTGATACTGTGTTTGCATATGAAAATAGCACCACATGCGGTCGATAGTCTTGCGCCCCTAGCAACTATTGAGTTTCTGAAAAACTCAACACTTCTACATTACAATTCTACTGGAATAGCTGCAGTGTTTTGTCAGTCAAGAGCTGGATGATGTTGTTTGCTCTATGGTTTCCTGTATGTAAACTTGCTGTATTTATTCTGTAAAAGGTGTAAAGTTCGCAGACCCAAAGAAATCTGAAGGCAGACCAGCTAACCATGTCAAATTGCTAGAGCAGTGGTTGTACTGACACAGAACATTGCTACACCAGGATAGTGTATCTGTAATTACTTTTTACTACACCAGGATTTGTACTATTTTTTCATTGTGTTGAATACTTATGTGGGTGTGTGAATAAAATACTAAACTAATCCAACCACTAAAGCAAATTAATTTTTATTTCGGTTGAGAATCGGGCACCTTCTAGGTCAAGAAAATTGGGCATGACCTTTGCTAATTTTCTTGACCTAGGAGTGCCCCATTTCTCAACCGAAACGGAAATTAATCAACGTTTCAGGAGAAAGGGGTTATTTTTTGGCACAAACAGAGATGTTCTAACTATTTTCAGTATCAAGGCATTGCAGTTTGAATCATCTTATCAGTGTCTCTACAAAAATAGCTCAGAATTATGATTCCATTTCCACATTGATCTTTGAGCAATATGGTGCATTGTTTTGCTTCAGGTGATCTGTCCCGGAGCAGCATCCGGACCAAAGCTTTGCAACCTTACAGCGGTGCGTGCACACACGCACGGCGAGTTTCAAAGAGCTAAATCATGCTATTAGCTGGGCATATGCAGCAGGAACAACCAAACTTGAAGAAACTCATGCTAAAGAATTTAAAAGCTTCTGCAATACAAAGATGACAATTCACAATTCTTGCTAGTAAATGCATCAGATTTAGAATTCTTGTCAGAAGCACGGATACATGTTTAGAATTCCATTTTACTCAATCTTTGCTACAACTTTCAAGATGCCTTGAAAAAATTTACAAGGACACACTTGTGAAGCTTGTGACCACATTATGGGTACAAACATGTTTACCACAAACTCCACGTAATTCATAGTACTTGAAACTAAAAGCTAGTGGTCGTATCCTGCCAACCACTAATTACAAAAACACAATTCAAAGATTTGCAGTTAGATTTCTGGTCAAGAGACTTGAACTGGATCGTACCACGTGCTCTCACCAGAGAGAATATGCTTCATATATCCTGACAGAGGGAGTAGTTACTAAATTGATAGTTAGTTCTATACATTGTAGAGACTAGTTAGGTGCCATGAGTTGCTAGGGAATAAAATGGAACATATGGTATTATCAATCAAGTGATACTTATATTTGGTGAACACACCTGTCAAGTGCAGTTTTTCACAGGGTAGCAACAAACATCGCCGTTCTTCTCTACTTTCCTATTTGTCTCAGCATATATACTGACCAAACTGTATTACACAAAGGAGAATATTGCTGTTGTTTTTTGCTAAATATAAATTTCTAGTTCATTTTATATATCAATAGCACTATAACTTCTCTGACACATACATGACAGAAACTGTCTAAAAAAAGAACAACGATCTATGTGTGAGCTTAAGAATTTGAGTAGCAAGCAAAGATACACTGAAACAGCTCTGAATTTCGGGGAAAGATTCACAAAGACATCTGATGAAAAGTAAATCATATGCTTACATGTAGACAAGAGAAATGAATGCACAAAAGTGAGAAAGTGAGTTAAGGCACCTAAATAGCTTAAGAGCTATCAGAGGCACGGGTGTGGCACCTAAATAGAATTGGTACCTACGGCGTACAGGCAAATGCCAAATCGGCCAGCAAGTACACATGGATCCATATACCCAACCAATCCAATTCATCATTGCTAATACAGTACCACTCATGGACTAATTTAAAGATCAGTACCATTAGAAGAGAATTAAGTCGATTTGTTAAGCTACAGCAGAACCAGTCGTAGTACAAGATTAGATCAAATTAGTATCCCCTACGAATTTCAAGAAAGGTACATTTTGGGGCTTGAAAACATCGGTAAGGACTGGTACTTGGTGTCTACAGAATCCAATTGAAAATTCCTCAAGTACATTAAACTCCTACGGTAAAGACAAATATTCATTCGAATCCATTCCAACATGATGCATGATCTACAGCAGAAACAGTTGTACCCTACAATAAATCAAATTATTCTCACAATTTCAACCAGGGCACATTCTGGGACTTGAAAGCACCAAAAGGACTGCACAAAGTAGTCAAGAACATCCAGCAAGTACCCATCGATCCACACATCCAAGATATCATTGCTAATACAGTACTACTACTAGTAAGTACTACTGATCCACTAATTAAACATCAAATCGAGATTAGCAACACACCGACGATCATTGCTAATAGTACTCCAGCACTAGTACAGCACTACTCATGGATGGATTAATTAAGGATCGAATCGAGACTAGCAGCAGCAGCAGCAGAATGTAGGATTAACTGAAGTAATAACCGACGATCATTGATAATTTCAGAAGGTGCGAGGAATCAGGATCCGCCTCAGTTAACAAGAAAATGAGAGGAGGGGAGGGAGGAGGGGGGAGGAGGGGGAGCTCACGGGGTGGTGGTGCTCCGGCGACGGTGGTGTGGACGAGGCGGCGCCCGGGCGGCGGGTCGCGCCGAGGCGGCGCTGGGCGAGGTCGAGGTGGGGCAGCGCGCTGGGGGGGTCGAGGCGGCGCTGGGCGGCGGGCAGCGCCGAGGCGGAGTCGGGCGGCGTCCGGCGGCGGGTCGCGTCGAGGCGGCGCGCTGGGCGGCGGGTCGCGCCGAGGCGGCGCTGGGCGGCGTCCGGCGGGTCGGTCGCATGAGGCGGCGGGCAGCGCCGAGGTGGCGGGACGGTGGCGCCGAGGGAGGCGGGCGAGGGAGAGGGAAGGCGAGGAGAGGGCGAGGGGTGAGGGCGAGGCGAGGGCGAGCAAGGGGTCAGGCAGCAGCGGCGGCGGGCGGTGGATCGAGAGGAGAGGAATCGGCGGGGGAGAGGAAGGGGGATCGGGCGAGGGGAGAGGGCGGGGATCGGGCACAATACTAATGGCGCACTCACCGTGGTGCGCCATTAGCATGTCCATACTAATGGCGCACCTCACCGTGGTGCGCCATTAGTATTTTTTTATTTCAACTCGAGCCAACAGGTTATGTACTACCGAACTTATCCACATCAAGCCCACTCTACTAGCTCGACCGGTCAGCAGCCAGCTCACACCAGAGGTCCTGGGTTTGACTCCTGTGCTCCACAATTTTTTTAGCATTTAAAAAGCTGTTTGATACTTATTTATGTTTAAATATATTCAAACTTGTTTAAATAATAACAGTAATATTTTTATAAGACAGAGCATTTAAAAGTTGTTTGATACTTATTTTTTATAAGACGGTGCTGGGTGCGGGGGTCAAGGGGCGGTTGAGTAGGGAATCGAGGTGCGGGGGTCGGCGGTGGCGGCCGTGGACTGGGGGTGCTCGGCGAGGGGACCGGATCTGGCGAGGTGGGATAGCGATCGAGATGGAGGGGATCGAGGTGGGCTCCACAAATTTTTTTAGCATTTAGAAAGCTGTTTGATACTTATTTGTGTTTAAATATGTTCAAACTTGTTTAAATAATAAGAGTAATATTTTTTATAAGACAGAGCATTTAAAAAGCTGTTTGATACTTATTTTTTATAAGACGGTGCTGGGGGTGCGGGGGTCGGCGGCGGTTGAGTAGGGGAATCGAGGTGCGGGGGTGGGCGGCGGCCGTGGACTGGGGGTGCTCGGCGTAGGGGACCGGATCTGGCGAGGTGGGATAGCGATCGAGATGGAGGGGATCGAGATTGAGTGTCCATGAAATTTAAAATATTCATGATAGTTCAAAAGTACCCATGAAATACAATCGAGAAATGAAGGCTACAATTTAAATACAATCGATCTTAGCTAGCTATCTGCTCACAATCTTCTTGCCCTTCTTTTTCGCAAATGGAGTTCTTCCGTGGAACGGACGTCCTTTAGGTAGGGTGGTCCTGCTTCTTCTTGTGGTGTATGCTGCTACTTCATCATCGTCGTCATGTTCGATCCTCGGTCGCCGTATTTGTCGAAGTCTTGCTCATTGGCTACTCCATCCATTCCGATGATCTTCCTTTTGCCTCTCCTCGCGACAACACGACCGGGCTTTGGCGGGTCGGTAATGAAGAAGCATTGGTCCACTTGGGAAGCCAGTACCATGGCTCATTTTTCGGTGACGTTTATGCCATGGTCTTGATTTGGCTTCGGGTACAACCATGGTGGTGAAATACGGTCTTCTTTTATGACGTTCTTGGCCCATCGACACGGAACATCGGGACCTTCTCTCCAGCGTAGCTCAGCTCCCAGATCTCCTCGATCCTTCCGTAGTATCTGTCCTTGTCGTTACGGTGTAGGATTCCATCGTTACCCGGAGTTCGATAACCATCGCTCTTCATGTCCTTGGCCTCGTGTAGAATGTGTAGCCGTTGATATCGTGACGCCTCATAGGTCATCGTTGTGCTCGGCGCCTGTGACAAGGCGAATATGAGTTGTTCTTCCGCGAAGAATCCTCATGTAAAGGGTACGACGAAGCTTATGCTTGAACCAACGCGTGAAACATGAGTTGTGCTCTTTGAGTGTATCTCCGTCCGTCCTCTGTTGGCCTCGGTCATTGTACGTCTTTTTAATAAAGGTTTTGTGCTCTACCACCCAAGGATCGACCATGTCTATGTGTTGTAGCGCGACTAGGTTTGCTCTTTCAAAGTCGGCGAGTCGACCCTCGAAGTCGACATGCATTTCGCGGCGACCCTCACGGTGACCCCATCCAGCGAGCCTGCCGAGGTGCTGTTGACGGGCAGACCAACGGGTTCTCGATGCCTAGATAATTCGTGCAGAGGAGATGCACTCTTGATCGAAAAGCCCCGGCTATGCTTCCTTCGGGCGTGACATGTTGCGAACGTATCCTTTGATGACACCATTCATCCTTTCGAACGGCATCATGCTGTGCAGGAACGTCGGCCCGAGTTGGATGATATCCTCCACTATATGGACCAGCAGATGCACCATAACGTCAAGAATGCGGGCGGAAGTACATCTCAAGCTCGCATAGTATCACCACGATCTCTTCCTGTAGCCTTCGAGTTTCCTCCGCCAATCGACTTTCGAGATGACGTCAAGAAGTTGCATAGGCCAAATAGCGTTTCACGGACGTGCGCGTCCATGATCCCACGGATTGCAACCGAAGTATTTGCGTCATCAAGACGCGTGATGGTCGTGAGACTTCATCCCGCTGAACTTCGCTTGTTGGGTCTAGGTATCTGCTTATCTTCCCAGCGTAACAGTAGGAAGTTTTACTCCTAGGAGGCAGGTGAAAACTACTCGATCTCCTCCCGACTTAGAGTGAAGCACGCGAGAGGGTAGTCATTTCCGGTCTTCTTGGCCTTTTGCCTTTGCGACGACTTTACGTGTCCCGCTTCGCCTCGCCATCATCATCATCATCATCATCATCATCATCATCATCATATATAGCGTGAAGCTCCTGCCGATGCCCATTGATTTCAAGTCTGCCCTTGCTTTCGCCCATATTTGGTCCTCTCGGCATGTTGAGCAGGGTACCAAGCAGACTCGCACACGCTTCTTCGTGATATGCATGACATCAAGGCTGTGAGGCACACGGTGGATCTTCCAAGACGGCAAGTCCCGAAAATAGACCTCGCTTTCCATACCTTCAGCGCTCGCTCCTTCGCTTCTTTCCCGCAAAGGCAGTCTTTCCAATTTTTCAACAGCTTGTCTATTTCCTCGCCGCTCCTCGTACACGGCGTTTTGGGGTTCGGTTTCAGCATCGAACAGATCCTTGCGTTTCCTCCATGGGTCATCGTCGCGAAGCCACCTTCGATGTCCCATGAACACGGTTTTCAAGACCCGGATCTCTATCTAGCTGGCGATACGTTGTGTCATCCATGCACCTTACGCATCCGAAAATCCGTGGACTACCTGCCCCGCGAGATATCCGTAAATCGAGATAGTCGTGCACCGTCGTGAGCAGTGCGGCTCTCATAGGGAAATATTCTTTCTCTGCGGCGTCCCACGATTGGTGGGCGTTTCCACAGCGTGTCAAGCTCCTCTTCAGCAGCCCCAGATACAGATTGATGTCGTTCCTTGTTGTTTCGCCCTTCAATTAGCATACTCATGTGAATGTACTTCCTCTTCATGCACAACCAGGGGGGAAGGTTGTACATCCACACAAACACAGGCCAGGTGCTATGTGTGCTTCTCTGGCTGCCAAACGGATTGACTCCATCGGTGCTCGCGCCCAAAGATGATGTTCCTTGGATAGTTCCCAAATTCCGAGTCTTGAAGTTCAACGCTTGCCACCGCTCGCATCCTTAGGGTGACTCAGCATCTTGTCTTTTTTATCTATCTCCGGATCATTTGTGTCATCTTCTCGCTTCTTCTCCTCCCTATCCGCGTGCCAACGCAGGAGCTTTGCTACCTTAGGGTCCGCGAAATAGCGCTGCAGACGAGGAGTGATCGGAAAGTACCACACCACTTTTCGAGGAGCTTTCTTCCTCTTCTTGTATCGAGTGACGCCAAGACACCGGACATATGGTAGACTCCGCGTGCTCGTCCCGATAAATGATGCAATTGTTCATGCACACATGGTATTTCACGTCACGTAAATCGAGAGGACACACGATTTTCTTCGCCTCCTCCAAACTGGTCGGGCACTTGTTCCCCTTGGGAAGACGTTCGTGCGAATGACATGTTCTCGTCGGCTACATCGTCGGTCATTTTGTGTTTTACCTTCATCTCTAGAGCCATGAGCGTTACTTTCAAAGCGGGTATCCTCGGGCCTGCATCCTTCATACAATGGAGTAACCGCGTCTAACTCAAGTTGATCCATCTTGGCTTTCTCTCGGCGGCAGCTCTTGCGTTATCCGTCCGCTTGAGAAGCAGCTCTTGAATATGAGGGTCCTGCACCCAGCCCATCGATGGTCCAGCGTCGTGCGCTCCGCCGCATCATCATCTTCATGATCATGCCCGTCGCTTGCTCCGCATCTTCCTCATCATCATGTCCTGCATCTTCTACATGATGACTGTGTACAACATAACGATCGTGATCATCTCCGGGATTCTTCGTCTTCTCGCCCGCCCGAGCCGCGGTGGTTGTCTTGCTGCCCTTCCTCATTTCTTGCCCGCCCGCATGGACGACTTCGTAGTCATCTTCATCACCTTGCCACCGATAGCCATCCATGAAACCACGCAACAGCAGGTGGTCCCGCACCTGCCGAATCCGGGTCCGCAATAAGGCTCTTCACTTGCATCTTCGACACGGACATCTTATCTCCGTCTCGTTCTTTTGAAGCATCTCGCCTTCGCGGACCTCAAAAACCTATTCACGATGCCTTCGGTCATCGTGCGGACCATGGTCGCTCATGGGTAGAGCAAAACGATATTTTAGAACCAAACAAAAATTTGGCATGACTTTCCTAAAAATAGGACCAAAAGAATGCTTAATGCCAAAATTCTCGCCAAACGGAAATGAATCAACATTCCGCAAAATATTGGCAACTATCGCATTTCAAATACCGTACACCTCCAAACACAAACACATATGCAACACCACAAACATATGCAACACCACGAACATACATAGATCTAGCTAGGCCGTAAAAAGTGCATGTGCACATTGTTGTAGGGAGAACAACCTAAATATAGCTTCCCCCCTTACTTACCTATTAAAACAAGGTAATTTAACCACTTAATTTGAATGAATCTATGGTGGAAATGAGGTGAAAAGAGGAGGCACCGAGACAAGGAGGAGGTGGAGAGAATGAAGTGGGGAGAAAGTGAGTGTGTGGGTAGGAGAGGCTGTCCCAAATATCTTGTTGCTGCCCACTTACTAATGGCGCACCTCTTGCATGGTGCGCCATTAGTAGTTACAACTACTAATGGCGCACTTAAGCAGGATGCGCCATTAGTATGTTTGGATAGGCGCACTAGTTCGAAAAAAATTCTATACTAATGGCGCACTATTGCACAGTGCGCCATTAGTAGTTACAACTACTAATGACGACTTGGGCAGGATGCGCCATTAGTATGTTTGGACAGGCGCACTAGTTAAAAAAAATAAATTTGATACTAATGGCGCACCCATTGCAAGGTGCGTCATTAGTAGTTTAAACTCTAATGGCGCATCGGAAGGTGGTGCGCCATTAGTATACTAATGGCGCACCATCTTTCAGTGCGCCATTAATCAATCCCATCTATAGCCCTTTTTCTAGTAGTGATAGCAGGGCCATAGCGGGCCATTAGCGAACTATTGTACATAAGTACCATTTATCGGCACCCTGGTCAAAAACATATAGCGAGGCTATTGCGGGGCTATAGCCGGCAATTTAAAACATTGGTTTACTCCCTCATGCCACTTGAGATGGCTTTCTGTCAACGTGGGATGGTATACAGGGGAAAAGGAGGGAGTGCGTAAGGTTACACGCTTTCGAGGGCCCTTGTCATTGTGATCCTCTCCTTCCGCACTAACGCCGCCGCCTTGGGGGTGCACAAGCAGAGCAGCAGCGACGCCGTCCTTCTAGGTGGGAGCCTGCTGGACGGCGGCAAGATGGACTACCCGACGAGAGTGGGCTTGCAGTGCTGGCTCAATGTGGTCTGCTCGTAGCAAATAAGCAGCAGGGCGTAGCCTGGTGGTACAAAGAGGCTGATGCCTTTACACCCACCCAGATTCAAAACATGATACTTGTAATTTATATTTTGCATCAATTATATGCCTCCCTTAGGGTCTTTCTGTCTAAAAAAAGAAGATAAAGATGCAGGTAGGTCGATGCAGGTACGCAGGAAAGCGAAACAGACTAGTATACTAGCAGAGCTAGCTGACGTAGGCAAGTTAATTGATCGAGCTGATTCCTCTGGAGCCAAACGCACAGGCCAATGTTAGCTCAGGCGAACTCTGCTGAACACAAGGACTCGAGTGGTTTGTACAGCGAACAGCTTACCGATTTTCTTCTTGGGTTCTTCTACTTTATTCGCAACGAAGGAAAAGAACGTGTGCGTCGGCCAGGGTCCAGTTTCGCAAAGTTCTACTGAAGCTCGAGCCACACGGTACCCACTATCCAGGCCGTCTGCTCTCTCCGAGATCTATGCGTCAACAGCCAAAGTTATCTGCCTATGTGAATAGTAATACTCCCTAGGCGCCTAGGTCCTGCATGCACAGTCCCTTCGCATATACGTGAACCAGACTTCAGAGATGCACTTTTCTGTAGTGTATCCTAACAACTTTTCCCATGTCCTACAATCCTCTTACAGGAGTTCTCTTTTTTTATTCCACATCCTCCCATCCATCTCCATCTTCTGCGTTATTTAGTTTATATTAAACTTGGAACAACCATATATATTAAATAAATATCAGAAGAATATATCTTTTTTAATGTATGTTTTTCTTTTGACGATATCTTCAAAACAAGCCTAATATTGAATACTCCCTCTGTTCCGAAATAAGTGTCTCAACTTTATACTAGAGCTAGTACAAAATTGTACTAAGCTTGAGACACTTATTTTGGGATAAAGGGAGTATATGTTAACATTTTCTATATGAAATGGTATGAAACATGGCATACAACTTGCTTGACAAGTGTATCAATCAGAGTTTTAAAGTTTCATCAAACCGTATATCAAAATTCAGTGAAATATATTCATGTCTGACCTGGGTTAAAAGATCTTGTCGCAATCAACCAAAATATGCAGACCTTACCAAGATGTTCTTGCATCAGCTGCTGCTAAACATAACAAGATTTTTTTCCCGCAAAAATATTTAACAAGATGTACTACTGTTCATATGAGGCATGTACTATTGTGCGTGCATGTGACATGTGAGAAGCTGCATCTATGTCTCTCTCGCATTAAAAATCTCCTGACATGTTGTCCATCGTGTGCCTGAGAGATTCCAAAAGAGAGTGGACAAAAGAAGGCCAGTTGGCTGGTCTGGCCGAAGAGGCAGACATCATGTCAGGTGCAGTTCGCGCCAGAGGATTAAGCATTGAGCGCGTGACGCGTGCTGCTGATTTTTGTTAGTAGTAATCTTGACATGCATAGATTGTTAGTCAGCATGCATGCAGTGCGGTTAGTTAGCTGCATAGAGTTCGCTTGGTGGAGGTAGTAGCCGAGCTGAGTCAAGTTAGTTAGCTGCATGCAGAGTCATGTGGATCATGGAGAAACTAGTGGAGTAGTGGCTCTAGTGGTGGCGTGAAGTGCATGGCAGGAGTGCCTAAACCTTGTGTATATATACTACTTTGAGTGGAATGGAAATGAGGCCGTGCGGGCTGAGAAAGCAATGTAGTGCTTGTGGGTGCTAAGGGAGAGTCTCGGCAAAGCCTGTGTGTTCTTCCTTAGTGTATATGCGTGTGTGTGTGTCTAGTTCATCACCATGTGTGTGTTAGTGAGGGAAGAGAAGAGAGAAACCTCAGGAGAGTTGTGAGATGCAACGAGAGGGAGGAAGACGACGTGGCGCTGCGAGGAGGCGGCGCTAACAATTTTTGCATTGCTACATGCATCCACATGAATAAGAAGCCAGAATGGATGGCTGTGATAGTAAGTACCACGTAGGCCGAGCTACAAAAAACCGTTCTTCGTCCAGTTTTGTCTGCGCCATCCACAGAACCTGGAGATGCAGCTGCCGGACTCGGTGCTCATGTCCTACATAAAAATTGTGAGAAGCGCCATGCTAGCTAAACATTCAACAGTCACAAGCGCATCATGGAGAACTTGCTTTAGACACAAGCAGATTGATGAGCTAGTACTAGGCTAGGTTTGAACAGCAGAATTACTGCAAGTTGTTCGCCCCCTCGCCAGGGAGGAGCGGCGTCATTGCCGACGGCCACCGTGTTCTGGGTACCGCTGGCTGATCTCATCGTTTAGAGCATCTCTAGCGGACTCCTTATCGCATGGACCAGTAACGGAAGTTGGCTGGAGCCACTTCCTTAGAGCCCCCCTTTGGGGATACGGCCATGAGATAGCTGCTTATTAGGAGTGTGCCTTCTCTTTTCCTTTTTACTCTAGCTCGACCCATTGATCGCTTTATCATCAATGTTTTCCGACTGCTATCTTGTAAATCAATGAAGCCGGTCCAATCCGGATCTTAAAAAAAGTGAGTACAAGGGCCGCAGAAAACGTGTTTTAAGGGCTGGCATGGGCTGCGGCCGACTAGACCCTGCAAGGGCTAGCGCGGGCGCGGGCGTCAGCCTTCAAAACACGTGGTTTTTTCTCAATTTGACACATATGTGTCATACTCCCTCCGTTTCTTTTTACTCCGCATATAAGATTTAGTCAAAGTCAAACTACACAAAGTTTGACCAAATTTATATATAAAAATATGAACATCTACAATATTAAAACTATATAGTATGAAAATACATTTTGTGGTGCATCTGATAATGTTGATTTCATATTATCAATGTTTATATTTTTCAATATAAAGTTAGTCAAACTTTACAAAGCTTGACTTTGACCAAACCTTATATGCAGACTAAAAAGAAACGGAGGGAGTATTACATAGAAATGAAATCAATATAAATTCAAATCTGAATATTACAATACAAGAATCATCCAAATTACAATAATTATTCAAATCTAAGAATTAAACTTATCATAAGGTGGCCCCGGAGGAGTTTGGAGTGTCCAGGGGAAGGAGAAGTGAAGATAAGGATACCTGGTGGTGGAATGATGATGTCCAGAAGGCGATTAAAGAGAAGAAAGATTGCTTCAGACGCCTATACCTGGATAGGAGTGCAGACAACATAGAGAAGTACAAGATTGCGAAGAAGGCCGCAAAGCGAGCTGTTGGTGAAGCAAGGGGTCAGGCATATGAAGACCTCTACCAACGGTTAGGCACTAAGGAAGGCGAAAGGGACATCTATAACATGGCTAAGATCCGAGAGAGGAAGACGAGGGATATTGGCCAAGTCAAATGCATCAAGGACGGAGCAGGCCAAATCTTGGTGAAGGACGAGGAGATTAAGCATAGATGGCGGGAGTACTTCGACAAGCTGTTCAATGGGGAGAATGAGAGTTCTACCATTGAACTGGACGACCCCTTTGATGAGACCAGCATGCGTTTTGTGCGGCGAATCCAGGAGTCTGAGGTCAAGGATGAAAGGAGGGCAAGGCGATGGGCCCTGATTGTATCCCCATTGAGGTGTGGAAAGGTCTCGGGGACATAGCTAACCAAGCTTTTCAACCTCATTTTCGGGCAAACAAGATGCCAGAAGAATGGAGACGGAGTATATTAGTACCAATCTTCAAGAACAAGGGGGATGTTTAGAGTTGTACTAATTACCATGAAATTAAGCTGATGAGCCATACAATGAAGCTATGGGAGAGAGTCATTGAGCACCGCTTAAGAAGAATGACAAGCGTGACCAAAAATCAGTTTGGTTTCATGCCTGGGAGGTCGACCATGGAAGCCATTTTCTTGGTACGACAACTTATGGAGAGATATAGGGAGCAAAAGAAGGACTTGCATATGGTGTTCATTGACTTGGAGAGGGCCTATGATAAGATGCCCCGGAATGTCATGTGGTGGGCCTTGGAGAAACACAAATCCCAGCAAAGTACATTACCCTCATCAAGGACATGTATGATAATGTTGTGACAAGTGTTCGAACAAGTGATATCGACACTGATGACTTCCCGATTAAGATAGGACTGCATCAGGGGTCAGCTTTGAGCACTTATCTTTTTTGCATTGGTGATGGATGAGGTCACAAGGGATATACAAGGAGATATCCCATGGTGTATGCTCTTTGCGGATGATGTGGTGCTAGTTGACGATAGTCGGACGGGGGTAAATAGGAAGTTAGAGTTATGGAGACAAACCTTGGAATCGAAAGGGTTTAGGCTTAGTAGAACTAAAACCGAGTACATGACGTGCGGTTTCAGTACTACTAGGTGTGAGGAGGAGGAGGTTAGCCTTGATCGCCAGGTGGTACCTCAGAAGGATACCTTTCGGTATTTGGGGTCAATGCTGCAGGAGGATGGGGTATTGATGAAGATGTGAACCATCGAATCAAAGCTGGATGGGTGAAGTGGCGCCAAGCTTCTGGCATTCTCTGTGACAAGAGAGTGCCACAAAAGCTCAAAGGCAATTTCTATAGGACGGCGGTTCGACCCGCAATGTTGTATGGCGCTGGGTGTTGGCCGATTAAAAGGCGAAATGTTCAACAGTTAGGTGTGGCGGAGATGCGTATGTTGAAATGGATGTGTGGCCACACGAGGAAGGATCGAGTCCGGAATGATAATATACGAGATAGAGTTGGGGTAGCACCAATTGAAGAGAAGCTTGTCCAAAGATCGTGCGAGATGGTTTGGGCATATTCAACGCAGGCCTCCAGAAGCTCCAGTGCATAGCGGACGGCTAAATCATGCGGAGAATGTCAAGAGAGGGCGGGGTAGACCGAATTTGACATGGGAGGAGTCCTTTAAGAGAGGCCTGAAGGATGGGAGTATCACAAAAGAGCTAGCTATGGGCAGGGGTGCGTGAAAGCTTGCTATCCATGTGCCAGAGCCATGAGTTGGTTACGAGATCTTATGGGTTTCTCCTCTAGCCTACCCCAACTTGTTTGGGACTAAAGGCGTTGTTGTTGTTGTTG
>CM038682.1:732800425-733182925 GCA_021605205.1 Aegilops longissima | reverse complement strand
TTTTTTTGCGAAATTCTCACAAGAATGAATGCGAAAGTCGATTAGAGTTCCTAGCTCTTAGGCCAACTCCACCGCGCGACCCTATCTTGTCCGGGTGCGTCCGTTTGGGGTAAACGGACGAATAGCGCGGCCCAACGCGCAGCCTCAAACGGACAAATGTCCGGATTCCGTCCGTTTTCGACCCATCCCCGGCCCAAACTTGCGCTCGGTTTGGGGTGAAACGGACGCGCGCGGACGGCCTCGACGCACGCCCTTGTCCCCCTGTGGCCCGCCTGTCGGGGACACTAGCAGTCCCTCCGCTCCCAACGCTTCCACCCTCTCTCCCAGCCGGCGCCGCCGCTATTCTCCGGCCGCCTCCTCACCGCGCAGCCCCCGGCCGTCCATACCAAACCACGTCTCGACATGGCCACCACCACGCCCGCGCTTTCGCCGTAGTTTTGGCCGTCGATCGGAGGAGGTTTGGCCGTCGCCGTCTTTGCCGGTGGCAGAGGGGACACGACCGCCGGCGTGGACGAGCGTGATGACAGTATCTTCGACCAAGGATTTGATTATCAAGGTGACAATGTTGAGCCCCTTCACCAAGAACCGGCCACGTTTGATCAGTTTGCAGTTCCATCGTGAGCTGCATGATTGGCAAACTCATGTGGATCTTAAAAATGACTTGGTAGAGCACGTGTGGGGTCATATTGGCAACCAATAGATGTATTGGTTCAGTTTATGTTCATTCAAGACAATTTCGATTTGGTTGTAGAACTATTTTTATTTTCAAACAATTAATATTTGAACGTGCAAACTTGTTTTCATATGAAAATATGGGCATTTTAAGGCCTGGCGGACGGGATGGGGCAAACGGATGCGGCCGCGCGCTGGGCGCACGACCACCGCATCCCAGGACAAGCCCGGACACGACCCAATCGCTCTACCCAAAGGGATAGAATCCGGCCAAAGCGGACGTCCGTTTGGGGTCGCGCGGTGGAGTTGGCCTTATCTTCGGTGTGAGACCAAGCTCGAGCGTCTTCTTCGATGCTCTCAGTGAGAAGCGAGAACGAGGGCTTGTAACCTTCCATGACTACCTCCGCCGGCCCGCCTCATCTCCGGTGACCTTAGAGTCATTTAGGCATGGTGGGCCCCGGCCCTTGCCGGTAGGAGGGTTCCTGCTCTGTTTTAAAGTTTTTTAAGTCAATTAGGGTTTGTGTCCTACTCAAGAAGTCATGGGAGCGGCTGCTCTCCGAAGATGGAATAAGGTCCTCCCCACTTAGCACATTCCGGCGGTGCGTCTAGTGTCATCAGAGGGCGTGTGGAGGTGTGTCGCTAGCAGATCACATGGGATCCAGTGTTCGTTCGTCTGTCTAGAGGTTGGATCCTTTTCGATCTATTCTTTTCTTCATCGGTGACGATTACTATTGTGGTGCATTGGTCCTATGGGGCCTTAGCCCGATGAGTTCCTGACTGTTTAGTACAACAAGTTTTGCTCTGCTCTGATGGGGGAGGGGGCGATGACAATGATGTGCCTTCGGTTCGCTCCCGTGCTTCTAGTCATTGTCAGGTGGTCTACAGACCTGGATATAATTTCTAGTGTTCCTCAGTCTCCCTCTCTCTCTCTCTCTCACACACACACACATCTCCCCTGATGTATGTTTTCTTAGATAGAAGGCTAGTGTCTTGCTTTGAACTGAGGCCCTAAAGTTTTCACACAATATTGTCTGATATATATACATGGTCAAAGAGACCTAATATAGCGGCTTAGAAAGCATTGTCACTCTGAAATGTCACTAAGCATTACCGAGAACGCAAGACCCATAAGCATGCAGTTTCTCCTCGTAAAAGCTCTGTTGACAAGGGCCCATTTACCCTTTTGTTCCATATGCGAAGGCCAATGTTGCACGATAGCACTTCTATATGTCTCCGTGTCCCCCAAGCCGAACTAATGGACATGGCAATGTGCTAGCAAATGATAACACTACTCTCGTCATTTTGTCAATCAAAATTCTTAATATACTAAACCTAGCCAAGTTTAATTTATCAGATTTTTTTGATTTTTTTCTATCAGTGAAAAACTGACCAATCGAAACACGCCACGCGCTTTAGTGGAGGACCTGACGGGGTACGCTTCCAGGTGCGCTTAGCGAGTTTCTTGCCGACCGAATCCTCAGTTTTGTTTTTTGTTTTATCTGGCGTATAGTCAAGCGGTCGTGCTCTTTGGTCGACGTTTCTCCTCCTCTCTCGCAATAATTCGTTTGGTCTCTCGAAGGGTCCCGTCCAATCTTCTCTCGCCGCCTCACCGCTGTTTTGCTCGTATGAAATGCTCCCCTGCGATCGAGTCCCTCAATGCACGCCCGCCATCCTTGCCCAGCTCCCGGCTGCGCCCACGCCCAACATCTCGGCCACCTCCCGGAGCACCTGTCCCCACGGCCGCGTCGGCCCCTGTCTTACCTCGCGCCATCCCTCCCATCTCCCCTGTGCGCAACCAAACTGGTGCCGCACGCAGCTGCCGCACGTCTTTCCGGGCTTCTGGCCCGGCTGCTCCACCCCCCTCCAGCTAGCTACTCCAACCACGACGAGGCGGAAAATCCAATCTATATGGTGCCATGGCGACCAAATCCACAACGGAAAAGAGACCTCGATGTTGTCTCACGGGTCCAGCCCCTTCACAGCCGCCGGCAACCTGCAGCGGCCCCAGGGTTGACGGCTCTCCCAGGCTGCCGCACAGTCCTGCATCGGCGGCCCCGACCTGCAGCTCTGGCACATGGTATAAGACGCGTCGCTGCTATTCCCGTGCGGATCCACTGACTTGACGATGTTGAATCAGCTATGGCTTCCAGACTGATCATGGAGTTATGGAGGACGTCCCCGTACATTGTGGAGATGGTTTCAGTTACGCTACAAGGGACTTCATTTCTCGCTGAAAAATTCTGTCAGTCCTTCCTCATTTGCACGTCTTAATACTACTGCTCAACAACAGTTCTCTGTCATCATGCATCGTGCAGGTTTAAGGACATACATAGGACATGACAGTTCTTTGATCAGCAGCGAACTGACTGCACTTTTGTTCTCAATGCTCTTTTTTCCAGTTAGTAACATACTGTCAGTGATCATCTGGCGTTGATATTTCAATACCACCCTTAATTTATCCCTTGATTCACTCTTCTAGTGTGTGATCTTCGGCGAGTCCTACTAGGATGGAAGACACTGCAATAATGTATGAGTTATGGATGTGAGGGAGTCCTGGATTAGGGGGTATCCGGACAGCCGGACTATATACATTGGCCGTACTGACAGACCGTGAAGATACAAGACTCAAGATTTCGTCCGGTGTCCTGATGGAACTCTCTTTTGCGTGGGAGACAAGCTTGTCGATCCAGATATTATATTTCCTTCCTTGTAATCTACTCAATGTAAACCCTAGCCTTCTCCGGTGTCTATATAAATCGGAGAGTTTAGTCTTTAGATGGACGATCACAATCATAATCATCATAGGCTATCTTTTAGGGTTTAGCCTCTACGATCTCGTGGTAGATCAACTTTTGTACTACTTATATCATCAATATCAATCAAGCAGGAAGTAGGGTTTTACCTCCAACGAGAGGGCCCGAACCTGCGTAACATTGTGTCCCTTACCTCCTGTTACCATTAGCCTAAGACGCACAGATCAGGACCCCCTATCCGAGATCCGCCGGTTTTGACACCGACATTGGTGCTTTCATTGAGAGTTTCTCTGTATCGTCGCTGCAAGGCTTGATGGCTCCTTCAATCATCAACAACAACGCAGTCCAGGGTGAGACTTTTCTCCCCGGACAGATCTTCGTGTTCGGCAGCTTCACACTGCGGGCCAATTCGCTTGGCCATCTGGAGCAAATCGACAGCTACGCCCCTGGCCACCAGGTCAGGTTCGGAAACTTGAACTACACGGCCGATATCCGCGAAGACTTGATTTTCAACGGATTCGGGCCTGCGCCAGTGGCGCCGGACAGTCACGATGAGCACGGCCTAGACGTAAATCCGGAGCAAATTGCGTCCTCATATGATATCGCCCCTGCAGGAGCCCCGGACGTAAATCCGGAGCAAATTGCGTCGCCCGAGGACGGGTGGATGGACCCCGCCCCAGAGGCCGCACACTCATCGGCGGTAGAGCCGAACACAAACTTAGCCTGTGACACTGGGACCCCGGACTCGTATCCGGTTGTAGGTTCCAGTCCGCGCGCCTCCAAGCCCGCCGAATCTGGTTGGGCTCTGGTAATGGAGTTCACCGTCGCGGATATCTTCCAGCACTCGCCCCTCGGCGACATGCTGAACTCTTTAATGTCCCTCTCTTTGTCAGGAGACTCTCAGCCGAACTATATCCGGCTCGAGTGGGAAGCAAGCGACGAAGGAATTCGTTGCCCACCCACCACCCACTTCATTGCCATGGTTGATGATTTAACCGACGTGCTTGACTTTGACTCCGAAGACATCGACGGTATGGACGACGATGCAGGGGAAGAATAGGAACCACCGCTCATGGGACGGTGGACAGCTACCTCCTCGTATGATATATATATGATGGACACTGCGAAGGAAACCAACGGCAATGAGGCAACGGAGGATAACCCTCAGGGAAGAAAGCAAAGCATGGGCGTCGTCGGCGCCGCTCCAAGCCCCGCCACACCAATACCGGCACAGGAGACGAAAACAATCCGGATGGTGCCGAAGATGAATACAACCCTGATCAGCCTGCCTTCGAACAGGCCGAGTAGGAAGACGTGCAGGTCAGCCCAGACGAACAGGCGACAGACGGATATCCGGAGGAGGACAACTACATGCCCCCTCCGAAGACGAGATTAGCCTCGGCGACGACGAGTTCGGCGTGCCTCAGGACCCCATGGAGCAGGAGCGCTTCAAGCACCGGCTTATGGCCACTGCGAGAAACCTGAAAAAGAAGCAGCAGCAGCTCCAAGCCGATCAAGACCTGCTCACAGACAGATGGACTGAAGTCCTGGCAGCTGAGGAATACGTACTCGAGCGCCAGACGGCTGACCGGCCACCTCGTGGCCGGGATAAAACGGCATACCAGCCCGCACCCCCACGCCAATACACTACGACCCAGGGCAATAGGCAAGACCTGCAAGATATAATGGAAAACAAATCAGGACAGCCAAGATCGATCTACGGATCGCGGGGGCGCGCCCCAACATGCGACGACGATCGTCACGCCGGATACACTATGAACAAGTCCGGCCGGGCTGAACACAGCCACCCAGACTCATTCGAACTGCGTAGCCACATAGCCCGGCATAGAGGCGCCGCACACCCCCTCTGCTTCACTGACGAAGTGATGGATCATGAATTCCCAGAAGGGTTCAAACCCGTAAATATCGAATCATACGATGGCACAACGGACCCTGCAGTATGGATCAAAGATTTCCTACTCCACATTCACGTGGCCCGCGGAGACCATCTACACACCATCAAATATCTTCCCCTTAAGCTCCAAGGACCTGCCCAGCACTGGCTAAACAGCCTTCCTGCAAATTCTATTGGCAGTTGAGAAAACCTGGAAGATGCGTTCCTCGACAACTTCCAGGGCACATACGTGCGACCACCGGACGCCGATGACTTGAGCCACATTACTCAACAGCCCGGAGAGTCAGCAAGGAAATTTTGGACTCGGTTCCTAACCAAAAAGAACCAAATCGTCGACCGTCCTGACACCGAAGCCCTGGTGGCCTTTAAGCATAATATCCGTGACGAGTGGATCGCCCGACACCTCGGCCAGGAAAAACCAAAGTCCATGGCGGCTCTAATGACACTCATGACCCGCTTTTGCGCAGGAAAAATCAAAGTCCATGGTTAGCTCGCAGTAGCACCACGCCTCATTCCGGCACCTCGGATGTCCGCGACAATAACGGCAAGCCATTGTGCAACAGACATAAGCGATGGAACAACGGCGATAACACTGAAGACAGGACCGTCAATGCCGGATTCAGTGGCTCGAAATCCGGTCAGCGGAAAAAGCCGCTCCAAAGAAACAATCAGGGACCATCCATTCTGGACCGCATACTTGAACGCTCGTGCCAAATTCATGGCACCCCGGATAAGCCAGCAAACCACACTAACAGAGACTGCTGGGTGTTCAAACAGGCCGGTAAAATAAACGCCGAAAACAAGGACAAGGGGCTGCACAGCGACGATGACGAGGAGCCCCGGCGTCCGAACACGGGGGGACAGAAGAAATTTCCTCCCCATGTGAAAACGGTCAACATGATCTACACCACCCACATTCCCAAACGGGAACGGAAGCGAGCACTACGGGACGTCTATGCGATGGAGCCAGTCACCCCAAAGTTCAACCCATGGTCAGCCTGTCCGATCACCTTTGATAGTAGGGATCACCCTACCAGCATCCGTCACGGCGGTTCAGCCGCATTGGTCCTAGACCCAATCATCGACGGATTCCACCTCACGCGAGTCCTTATGGACGGCGGCAGCAGCCTGAACCTGCTTTATCAGGACACAATGCGCAAAATGGGCATCGACCCCTCAAGGATCAAGCCCACCAAAACCACCTTTAAAGGTGTAATTCCAGGAGTAGAGGCCCGTTGCACGGGCTCTATAACATTGGAAGTGGTCTTCGGATCTCCGGATAACTTCCGAAGCGAAGAGTTAATCTTCGATATCGTCCCTTTCCGTAGTGGTTATCACACACTGCTTGGACGAACCGCATTCGCTAGATTCAATGTGGTACCACACTACGCATACCTCAAGCTCAAGATGTCAGGACCGCGCGGGGTCATAACAGTCAACGGAAACATGGACCGCTCTCTTCGTACAGAAGAACATACTACAGCCCTCGCGGCGGAAGTACAATGCGGCCTTCTCCGACAAACCACCAATCCGGCGACGACGACCTTGAACATCGTCAAGCGAGTCCGGAGCACCCCGCAACATGATCGCCAGGCACGCAAAGAGCGCGACTAGCAGTCCGGCCTCCGCCCAAGCCCTATCAAAGCAGCATTCGTGCCACACGTACACAATTACGCACTCAAAATACCATGGGCATAGGCGGAGGCGTAACAGTGACTCAGTCAACAACGTGGTATAGCCGCAACATACTTTAATAACCCCCCTTATCTTTCAGGACACTGCTTTAGGGCAACCTCTTCAGAAGAGCTGGATTGTCGGACTTACACAGAAGAGAAAACCAAGGAGGCAACAGGCTTTGCACACAAAGGAAATACCCAGGTGGAATCTGTTCATGATCGTTATACATGTTTTACATACCTACATGCAGCCCCCCTTGGATAGGACATGTTAAATAGTCCTATTTTCTTCTGCTTAAACGCACTCATTGTAAACATACGCTTAAACGTATTATTCATCAAGGGGAGATAATACATAGCGTCAGCTTATTATTCCTATTTGCACATTTTTCCTATAAATGTTTATTTAATATTGCATCCGTACACCTTGGTATGTTCAGTTTGGCAGGGGCTTCTCATGGTGCCCCATAATACGGCAAGACAAGTCCGAACACTTTCAACAGTGTGGCACCCCGAACTTATAGCACTATATGCATCAGCTCCGAATCATGTCTTGGGTCAATAGTTGGGTTTGCCCGGCTCCCTTGTTTTGGTACCTTACGTTCCGTTATATCGGCTAAGGTAGCGCAGGGAGAACTACTGCGATTGTGTCCCGGTTCTTCCGGACGAGCACCTCAGTAGAGAAAGCCGAAAACTGACCGGCATGATGCGGCGAGAGCTGGTCGCTGTTCGAGAGGTCTTAAAATCCTTAAAGATTTTTTCCGCTTTAGGCGAGGAATCGGCTTCGTCCGATTTAGGCGTATATAGCGCCCCAATTCGGCTCTCCGAATTCTAGGGGCTTCGCCGAAATTTAAAATTGTAGACTTCTATGGCTAAGTGAACGTTATAAAGCCGCATAGTCCGATTGCCTTGTTCGCTGCGCCAGACACCTACTTAAGGGACCAAAAATTTGGATAAAGAGTGTCCGCGTTTTTCCAGGAACACCCCGGTACTAGTTACGTGGGGGCGGAAGCCGACGACTGGCCTACTTTCAGAATTTTATAAACAGCCGCACAGACGCCTTTCCCTTCTTGGGCGTCCTAGACTCCCCCTCCGGGGCAGCTTTCCTCTTCTTATCCTCCCCAGTGCAGGGAGGCAGAGTTTCTTCGTGTTTCCCCCTGCCTCTGCAGGAGGAATCTGCTTCGTCGTCTTCGGACGACGAAGGTATGACGGCCTTGCGCCGGGGACCCATCTCGGTCCCCTGGCCCGCCTTCTTAGGCTCCCCATCCTCTCCGGATGGGGCGGCCCCTTCCTCTTCTTCTTCCCCTTCGGGGGAGGAGTGTGCCTCGTCGTCTTCGGACGAGGCGTTCGGTACAACCTTACGCCAGAGACCCTTCCTGGTCCCCGGGGCCTTCTTTTCGGCCTTCTTCTCCGGCGCCTTGTAGGGTGTCGGGACAGTCAATCCGCTCCGCCGTGGGACTAACATCTTCGTCAGGAGAGCGTTTGCTGGACCTTCTGGCAGTGGAGCCGGACAGTCAATCCGCTCCGCCGTCTCCACATACTCCTGATCAAATACACACAATGACTTGAGATTCCCCCATGAGTACATTGGGAAAAACCGCATCCGGTTGTAGTCAGAAAACTCACCAGACGGGGGAGCCGCGTGGCGTGAAGTCCACGATCCTCGGATGTGGGAGGATATACTTCGGAGGCCTTGAACAGAGCCTTCCATGTGCCCTTGTGCGTCATGCCGTAGAGCTTTTGAAGCGTCTGGTGTTCGGCCGAGACGAACTCCCACAGATTAAAGGCCCGTCTTTGGCATGGAAGGATCCGACGGATAAGCATGACTTGGACCACGTTGACAAGCTTGATTTTCTTGTCCTTCATATTCTTGATGCAGTTCCGGAGTCCGGTCAGCTCCGCAGGCTTGCCCCAGGCCAGGCCCTTCTTTTCCCAGGAGGTGAGCCCCATGGGGATTCCGGATCGGAATGCGGGGGCCGCCGCCCAGTTGGCGTCGCGCGGCTCGGTGATGTAGAACTACCCCGATTGCCACCCTTTCACGGTCTCCGCGAAGAAGCCGTCAAGCCAGGTGACGTTGGGCATCTTGCCCACCATGGCACCTCCGCACTCCGCTTGCTGGCCGCTCACGATCTTCGGCTTCACGCAGAAGATTTGTAGCCACAAGCCGAAGTGAGGCTTGATGCGGAGGAAGGCCTCGCACACGACGATAAACGTCGAGATGTTGAGGACGAAATTTGGGGCTAGATCATGGAAATCTAGCCCGTAGTAGAACATGAGCCCGCGGACGAAGGGATGAAGTGGAAATCCCAGTCCACGGACGAAGTGGTCGAGAAACAGGACCCTCTCGTGGGGTTCCGGAGTTGGAATGATCTGCCCTTCATACGGTAGCCGGTGCGCGATGTCTGCGGCCAAGTATCCGGCTGCCCGGAGCTTCGCAATATGATCCTCCTTCACGGTGGAGGCCACCCACTTGCCTCCTGCTCCGGACATGTTTGGCTGTGCGGAGAAAGCGTGAACTGGGGCGCTGGAGCTCGAGGGTGTGAGAATGGATAAGCAGAGGAGGAAAAAGGCGTGGGTGAAAATGGGGAATCCTTATCCTTTTATAGAGGCGACGATAACGGTGCGCCTCCCCACTTTCCTGTTGAGAATCTCTTATTTTACAAGCGCCATGATTGATTGCGCGGTTGGGTTACCCATACCCGTATTGATGGGAGTCCCGTGATAAGGGGACATGATCTCTGCTTTGACAAGACGTGCCGAAGAAACTGCCTCGCAATATGCGCTAGGGCTGTTGTGGAAAAACATTTCGAATAATGACTCGACCATAGTGTCATGTTGCTTTGTATAAAGTTCTCAACAGATTATATTTGTGAAATATCATTCTCTCTATGATGGTGTATGAGGATCATCTTGCAGATCCGGACATGGTCTAAGTGTTCGATAATTACTTTGGAGTATTCGGAGACGGAACCCATACCCGTATTGATGGGAGTCCCGTGATAAGGGGACATGATCTCTGCTTTGACAAGACGTGCCGAGGAAACCGCCTCGCAATATGCGCTAGGGCTGGTTGTGGGAAAACGGTTTGAATAATGACTCGACCGTAGTATCATGTCGCTTTGTCTAAAGTTGTCAGCAGATTATATTTGTGAAATATCATTCTCTCTACGATGGTGTATGAGGATCATCTTGCAGATCCGGACACGGTCTAAGTGTTCGATAATTACTTTGGAGTATTCAGAGGTGGAACCCGCCTTGCAATGCCGAAGATAAAACTGCGCGCCGGACTCATCATCATTGAAGCCTGGTTCAGGGGCTACTGAGGGAGTCCTGGATTAGGGGGTATCCGGACAGCCGGACTATATACATTGGCCGGACTGATGGACCGTGAATATACAAGACTCAAGATTTCGTCCCGTGTCCGGATGGGACTCTCTTTTGCGTGGAAGACAAGCTTGGCGATCCAGATATTATATTTCCTTCCTTGTAACCGACTCCATGTAAACCCTAGCCCTCTCCGATGACTATATAAACCGGAGAGTTTATTCCTTAGAGGGACGATCACAATCATAATCATCATAGGCTAGCTTCTAGGGTTTAGCCTCTACGATCTCGTGGTAGATCAACTCTTGTACTACTCATATCATCAATATCAATCAAGCAGGAAGTAGGGTTTTACCTCCATCGAGAGGGCCCGAACCTGGGTAAACATTGTGTCCCTTGCCTCATGTTACCATTAGCCTAAGACGCACAGATCGGGACCCCCTACCCGAGATCCGCCGGTTTTGACACCGACAGGATGTTAGTTGCCTTTGTGAGAAACCAGAGAAGCTCCCTTGTAAAAAAATACACGCAAGATGATTATTTTGAAGTACTGATGCACCTTGTAATACATGTATCTGTTTTGTATTTATCCACTACGGATTATAACTATTTACTAGCTGTTCCCGTTTATATATAGGAGTGTGTATTCTGAGTCAGGTTTTCTGACAACTACAGCCTGTGGGACATGATAGGATATATTTCCTCTGCATTTGCAAAGGACCAAAATGTAGATTGATTAATGGTTTTTAGATTATTTATGTTTCTCTTCAATACTACATGTACTATCTCTACTGACTGATATTTTTCTTGTGCCATCAATAGTAGCACTGAAAATCAATGATATTCATTTGTTCGCATGTTCAGTTATCTTGGCTTGATTCCTGTTCACAGAATCTGACTGTCCCTTTCCGTCTAGGGTTTCCTCTGCTCTATAATTTCCTTCTATTTCGTCATCCAAATTATGTTTAAATGACAGGCGACATTGTGAATTATGACCAGCTAGCTATGGTTTTATAGCTTGGCTAAGGATGGCAATTTTACTCATGGACATGGATACCCATGGATATCTGACCCGAATGGATAGGGTTTGGATATGCTTTTGTTCCCATGGGAAACGCCCAAACCCGACCCGGTTGCTCATGGGTAGGGCATGGATATAATCGTGTACCCATGGATATACCCAAACCCGACCCTATAGTATGCACTGGTGGGCAAAAATCTGCTATCCCTACCCCACAGTCACATGCCCCACTTCAATTTTACACTTTGTTATGTAAAACATAAGAAATTGCACAAACCCCACCGTAACTTTTATTAGTTGACATTCAATCCCACCAACATACTCGAGCACCCCTTCCCTTATTTCTATCTCCTCGTTAAAATGACTCATCATTCTCATCTTTTAGAAAATACTAAATTATATTAGGTTGTTAGTGGACTATGATTTACCATAAGTTGATGTTTACAATAAGTGAAGCCTAGCTTGCCACGAGATGAAGAATGGAAGATCTTATGTTACCATTGTCTTCTGTCTATTTATATGTCTTGAGAGGACCCAATGGATATCCAATGGGTATGGATATCCACCGGGTTTGGATATGGCCACAACTTTTCACCCGTGGATTTTTTCATGGGCGGGCAAAGGCTGTCTTCATGGATATGGATATGGATTTGATATTGTTCGACCCGATCCAAACCCGACCCATTGCCATCCTTAGTTATGGCTCATTTCATTGACCAGTGTATGGTTGGTTGTTACCATCTTAAACCCATATTTTGCGACCTTGGAGAAAAGGAGGGCAACAAAGCTTTTGTTTTGAGCTGTTGATACCATATAGTTAGCATACTAAGCCACAACTAGCTTCTTGCATGTTGTCGTAATGTGTAGGTGGATGTTAAGCTAATAACTTGATAGATGAAATTTAGTCGATCTCGCTGTATAAATTCTAGCATGGTGCAGACCTCTAGCTGAAATTTAGTCTACCTTGCACTGTATATTCTGGAAAATGCAGTTGATCTTGCCGTATAAATTCTGGCACAGTGCAGACCAGTCTGCAGGACAAAATGACACTACTAGGGAAAAGCCTAGCAGCATCGCGGGTTTTAGGCCTATCAGTAGCGTGGCCAGGAGCGCTACTGATAAGGTGCTACAGCTAAAGCTTAGCAATAGCATGCCTGGACCCGCGTTACTACTAAATTGATCTAGTAGTAGCGCTTCTCCAGAGCAGCGCTGCTGGTAATTAGTAGTAGCGCTCCTCCATGCCCGTTCTACTAATATTATTTAGTATTTTATTTCTTTTTAATTTAATGTTGTGTTTCATACACCTTTACACAAGTTTTCATATAACAGGAATTCAGAGATTATTTTTACATCATAATGAGTTATTACATCACGGGGTGAAAGAACCGTGGACTAGTTTCAAGTGGATGGACATCCACTTAAAACTAATCCGCGGTTCTTTCACCCAATGATATAATAAATCATTGTCAGATAACACCTCCTCAAGATCATCGTTTTCGTCAATGAGACATCACATAGCAAATTGGTCACTAGTCGTAATCACAAGTACTCCTCATCATCAACTCTAACACATTGTATCACATAATAAACATATTGTACCTCATAGGACCCACTACATTCTCTTAGGACCTACTATATTCTCTAAGGTAAAATAGCAAAAAACAAGATTATGCAGTCTCCCTGACTCTCCATTATGGAGAATGGAGATTATCCAGTCTTCAATTCTTGCCTTTCACTTAATGTTACTTCCAAGAACCTCCTTGCGAATGTCCAAACATTTTTTCCATTCTTTGATTAGCATGTGTTCACCGGTTTTAGAAATCCGATATACACAGGTGAGATCCTTAGATTGACCTGACTGTATGTTCAGAACTGCAAGGCGACCATTCTGATACATCAGATGAGGCACACGATCCATCGGGATTTTCTGTTGAAAAACATAGTAATAACTTCGTAGTTAGCAATGATGTACTAGTTTTAGAAGTATGCAAAAGATGCACGGATTTCGTAATAGTAAAAAATCTTACCAGGGTATCTCCATAGAAGTTATAGTTGTTCAACACGTGCACTAGTGGCACGTATTCATCATAATTTGGAGGATTTCAATAATAGGTGTTGTAATTCTCAAGATAAGTACAATAAGCAATCAGATGACTTTTCTCCTTATAAGTTAATTCGGAGCCATCAGTGTAGTGGGTTTTGTCTACCTTCTTCTTCACATTCTTTGAAGATTCAAAATAAGCTGTCAATGGAAATAAGCTGTCAACTATTTTGAAATAAACAATATAAATTAGTTAATAACTATGTTTGAGAAACTCACATTGCGGTAGAATCGGAAGCGTATCAACAAGGACCCAAATGTCCATATTGTCTTGCTCGATGTCAGGATCACCAAGATCCATGGTGACAATCATACCCTCATAAAAATCATACATTTTGCAAAGTGCTTCCCAATTTTGGCAACCAAAATGGGTTACGCTCTGAGAATTGTACAGATTTATTTCAAAATACATATCATGACGGGTCCTTAGGTGTATTTTCTTTGTTTCAGAATTTTCATGGTCTTCAAAACCCATCCTCTCCAAGACATAGCGTCTTGCATGGCATGGGATAAGCTAGTCGAATTGTAAAAGACGAAAATTAGACGTTGAAATAGTTGAAGTCATGCTTAATTACGAAAACAAATCTTGTCGTTGTTGCGTACCGTTTCAACATCGAAGGTCTCCTCGAGCTTAATGCTGAAGTGCCGATCTTCGTCCAGCTCAACGAACCTGTCGCACATACCTCGATCGTCGTGGCACCAGCTGCACTCCCCCGAGAGACTGTCGTCATCCGAGTACGACATTTCCTACGTTCATAATTCAAAGATTAAACTTGCACTATTAAATATATGTACTAAAAAACCTAAATTAGATCATTATTTTTCGAGAAAATCCAGGCCACTTGATATTTCCTACATATTCTAGCACAAGTCATGCCAGAATTCACGGAAAAATCCGGCATGACCTTTGCTAAAAAAGGACATATCGAGCGCCTGAAATTTGCCGGAATGGAAATTAATCAACACTCCGGCAAAACATAGGCCACTCGGAGGTGTAAACTGAACATGAACACCCACTTGGGCAACCACATATCCTATTTGAGCAACAAAAGATGTACATGGATATTTGGCTGGTCTCACCTCGATGTCGGAGGGGGTCGGTGACGGGGACGACGGCGGGGATGATGGAGGGGCTCCTTGATTTCTGCAAAAGCAAAAACCGTATAAGTTATCACTAATACATCCCGAATAATTGCTTAAACTAAAAAATAACAACAAATATGACATGTTCAACTAGTTTTATTAATTCAACTAGTTCTTACTAAATATAAACTTACTATAAATAGAAAAAAACTAGTTCTTTCTAAAAATAAAGTAGTTCAACTAGTTATATTAATTATCTTACTAAAAATACATTAGTTCTATTAATTCAACTAGTTCAACTAGTTCAACTAGTTTATTAATTTACTTACTAAACTAGTTCAACTACAACTAAAGTAGTTCAACTACAACTACTATTGATCATACTGCCCTAGTTAACTAGTACCATCACTACTAGTAATTAACATCTACTACTACTAAAAATCATTATCTATGAACCCTAAATTAACATCTACTACTACTAAACAACATCTAGTACTAACTAAGCAGAGCGAAAGGGGGTGGGGGGCGACGGAGAGGTAGGGGCGGCGAGGGCGGGATCGGGAGGCGGCGGTGCTGGGTGGGCTCGGGTGGCGGTGGTGAGGTCGAGGGCGGTGGGAGGAGGGCTGCCGGCGGAGGAGGGAGGAGGGGTGGCCGTAGGAAGAGGGAGGAGGGCGGCGGCGGAGGAGGGAGGGGCGGCCGCAGGCCGAGGGAGGACGTGCGAGGAGGAGGGAGGAGGGACGGAAGGAGGGGAGTACCTCAACGGCGGACGAACGAAGGCGGCGGCGGCGGCGGCGACGCACGACGATGGTAATCGGCGCGCGGGCGAGAGTGAGAGTGTGAGTGAGAGAGTGGGTCGACGGTCGTGCGCGTGTACGTGGGGATAAGGTAGTGATAGTTGTAGCGCGTTTACCAAAACGCGCTACAGCTAATAGGACTAGCAGTAGTGCTGTGCATTGTTATACGCTACTGCTAAGTTTGCCTACCAGAAGCGCTTTGCAGATAAAGCGCTACTGCTAAGTGTAAGTATACAAAAAATACGTCAATGCAAAAATACATTGGCCATCAATGATATTTTTGTGCACAATCTGAATTGTCAATATGAGTCCTCTCCGGTAGGAACTGGAGAGGATTCATATTGCGGCCACAAATTTACACATAGAGTTCAATGAAGACCAACTGGTTGTGATACTTTCAGAAGTAACATATTTAAGGTGGTAAACACCCCGTTCGCGGAGCGAGGTGGGACTAAACTTGTGGGCTGATCTTAGCAGTAGCAATTTTTTTAGAAGCGCGCTGCTGCTAAATTCTATAGCAGTAGCGCGGTTCAGTATAGGGCGCTACTGATATAACTAGCTGGGTGGCGAGGTCATGGCAATTAGAGCAGTAGCGCGGTTTTGTGTGGACGCGCTACTGTTATTTTCTTTTCAGCAGCGCGTTTTGCTATCACTCGCTGCTGCTAAATAGCAGTAGCGTCGTATTTTGAGGAGCGCTGCTGGTAAGATTCTGTGTATATGCTTTTTCCTAGTAGTGTGACTTGCCATACTGACAGCATAAAACACCATGATGATGGACACCATTATCTAAACAAACCTCAGCAGTGCTATCTTGCATTTGTACGAGCACCTGTGCATTAGGTAAACATCTTTTTTTATTTTTACTTGCCTTGCTTCATATGAGCATCACCAGATCGTTGTCTCCATGCCAAACCATGTGCTGCTACAAGCCGCTATCAAACTCTTAAGTTCTATTTGTAAATCTGCTAATCAAATTTTTATTCAATCTAAGTAAATGGAGTTCTTACAGATCATATCATGTATTGGTTTGTAGGTTGGAAACTTCAAGTCTTAAGTTTGTTAATAAGAGCAATGCAAAATTCTAAAGGATCTGACATGGATGCGAAACAGGTGTGTATGTCTACCTGTCAGTTGGAAACCGTATTTAGTTGTTACATAAAAGCTCTAAATAATTGGTTTTTTCTTGCTTTGACGGTGCCATTTTATTTCAGGATTCGCTGAAGTAATCAAAATAATGTGGAGCAGTTGCTTATTCAAATTATAAATTCTTATTCATTACCCATCCCTATTAGTGTTGTACTACCTCTATACATAAATGTAAGACTAACGTCCTACTTTTCTTTACAGAGGGAGTACTTTTCTGGGGGGTATTAATTTGTGTCATTCTGATGTATTGTCAATCTCATCTCACTTTCTTCGGTTACTGTTCTTTATGATAATTACTATTTGAATTAGATTTTTAAGTTATATCATGGACCTTTTCTTATGTCCAATTAGTTCTGATTTTTCAAATACCAAATTGCAAGTGTTGACAATTGACACTTTGTAATGTTGTTTACAGTAATTGTTGAACGTTAAGTCGAGGTATTCTGCGTGCTTTGGACTTTGTGATGCTAATTATCCCTCATACCAGTTGATATGCCCTTAATAAAAAAAATGTAATGCACATTTATTTTATTTGTGATACTTCACATCCCTTTATTTGGTGGTAGTCTGTAAAAGCACAAGCTTTATTGTTGCATGATTTATAAACATTGTAGCCTGTAAAAGCTCAAGCTTTATTTTTGCATGATTCATGTTTTTATAGTTCCATACATGGTTATCTAATATGCTAGCTAAAGTTAGGTCATGGTCTCACACTAGATGGTGTTATCCAGTTTATACATCTTTACCAATGCTGCTTAGCTAAAATTTCCTTATTGTTCAAGACTAATAGGTATTCAAGAAATATGACAAAGAATCTGATTTGTACAATCTATGGTAGAGAGCATGGTTATTGGTACAATGCAACTTTACTTTGGACAAAATGTTCCTTGAAAGTTGGTGGCACTTCCTGGATATCGATATAATGCAGTTCTACTGTATGGAAATTGCATACTAGTCAGGTCTTTTTACTATACTGCATATATACAGTTGGTGACACTTCCTTGAAATTGAAGGAAATATCCTTTATATTGCAGCTTATGTTGATTTTTGTATGTGAAAATACTTGCACTGTATGGCCTTTCTCTGGTTTATGTTTCTGTTTCAAGGTCACATATCAGACTGTCTTGCTTAACATCGATAATACTTCCTTTATAACGTAATATAAGATGTTGTTGACACTGTCGTGGACTGTAAAAATATCTTACAAAAAGTTACGGAGGGAGTAGAAGGATGCTACTTTTGTTAATCCCCAGAATATTTATTCACATTACAATGATGCTATTGTATTATCCAGTCTTGTGTTATTTGCACACCCCTTCTCCATTCCCAGTACAATCAGTCACATTTTCAAGAAAATGAAGGAAATATGTTTTTAATTAGAACTCATGCCAATGGTCTGTACAGTCAAGTAGCAGAGGCTGGGTTAGTTTGAAAAGAAGTACCGGAATATTTGGTGGTTGTTCTTGCCATATTTTTTGATACACGTCTACTTGATTTGAAGGACCTGCTTTCTTAGGATACATATCACCATCCAGGCTAGGTTTATTTTCCATTGTCTCCTCCCTAAAAAATGAGGAGATGCTTCACATATTTAAGGAGAAACAATTGGTTTCATGGTGTAAAAAACAGAGTAAGGGTTGTTGTTGGTGTCAAAACCGGCGGATCTCGGGTAGGGGGTCCCGAACTGTGCGTCTAGGCGGATGGTAACAGGAGACAAGGGACACAATGTTTTTACCCAGGTTCGGGCCCTCTCGATGGAGGTAAGACCCTACTCCTGGTTGATTAATATTGATGATATGGGTAGTACAAGAGTAGATCTACCACGAGATCAGAGAGGCTAAACCCTAGACGCTAGCCTATGGTATGATTGTCGTTCGTCCTACGGACTAAAACCCTCCGGTTTATATAGACATCGGAGAGGGATAGGGTTACACAGAGTCGGTTACAATGGGAGGAGATCTACATATCCGTATCGCCAAGCTTGCCTTCCACGCCAAGGAAAGTCCCATCCGGACACGGGACGAAGTCTTCAATCTTGTATCTTCATAGTCCAGGAGTCCGGCCAAAGGTTATAGTTCAGCTATCCGGACACCCCCTAATCCGGGACTCCCTCAGTAGCCCCCGAACCAGGCTTCAATGACGATGAGTCCGGCACGCAGATTTGTCTTTGGCATTGCAAGGCGGGTTCTTCTCCAAATTCTGTGTACCTGTTGAATAGTGTCCGGCTTCTCGTGAATATTGTGCTCCTTGGCTTCCACGCCCAATAATGGCCGTCTTCCACGTGTCAAACGAATGTGAAAAGCCAGGGTGTTTTTACATTTACCCCCCTAGCTGCGCAAATAAGCTGCCCTATAAAAGAGACGAGGATTTAGATCCGAATCACACCATCTTCCCTTTGCGAGCATTCATCGAAGCGCATCTGACAGAGATCCATTCCATCATTGCCAGTCGACGCAGCTCCTCCTCTCCCCCTCCCAGTCCTCAGCCTGGAGGTTGGGAGAGATGTTCCGTCCCGCACAGCGAGCTAGTGACGCTCCAAACCAAGGGATTCCTTCCCCCAGCCTTCATGGTCCCGGTTCGAGCCGGACTCGCCACCTATAATGGCGGAAAGCAGGCGAGCGTCCCCAATCCCTCAAAGGAGAGCGGGTATGCCTTGTCCCTTATTTGATAAGGGGCTCGGATTCGCAATTCATCCGTTTCTCCGGGGCTCCTGGAGTTCTCGACCTCGGTTGCACAACCTTCGCCTGCCTCCATTTTGCATATTGCGGGCTTCGTAGCCCTTTGCGAGCTGTTCTTGGGCGTCGAGGCTCATTTCGCGCTGTGGAAGAAGCTGTTCTGCCTTGTGCCCCGTTCTCAGGACTGGTCGATATATCAAGTGGGCGGAGCCGAACTATGGCGCATCGCCGGGACCGGATATCTATCCGTAACCCCAAGGAAGGCGTCCGAAGAATGGCCTTCAGAATGGTTTTATATAGAAGATGTCCCCCTGCCGGACCCGGTTCGGATCGGCCTCCCCGAGTTCAATAATGCTCCCTTGAAGAAGCGCCTAAGCTGGCATCCACGGGGCCCTCAAAGGGAAAATGACAAGGACATCCTTTACCTGATGAGCCGGATAAGGTTGTTAGCTCATTCCGGACTGACCATGATCGGGGTCATGGCCACATGCATTATGCCGGGGGTGCAGCCGCTTCAGTACAGAGGCCACCCCATGTGGGATTTCAACGGGGAGGATGATGCCACCCGCTGCGGCCGTAAGGGGCCGGGATCGGTTGCTGCTATGACGAAGGCCTTGTCCGCATTGTACAAGGGAGAAGAGGAGGAGTTCCTCCGCGTCAATCCACAGGACGGATTTTCTATGTACAATCCTCCAAGCTGGGTAAGCGGACACTTCTTTTTGCCCATCCGTTCCATATTCCCATAGTTAAGTACCTTATCTTGTGATTTCGACGCAGGAATTGCGCCGGGCCGTGAAGGATATAAACAGCCCTACTCCACAACCCGAGGATCAGGAACGGTCCCTCGATCCGGCCTCCCAAGAGGATCCGGACATATCCGTGGAGCTGATTGATGGGGTATTTTATCAATTGAGCATCGACAATGCCTTGGTCGCCATTACGGCCGATTACCCGGAATATTTCCAGCCTCGCGAATGGCGAGACCGAAGTCCCAATACTTTGAAAATGATCCATCCGTGCTTATTTTTGATCACCGTATACCAATGGTGTTTTGCAGGGGGAGCCTTTGAGGCGGAAGGCCGAGCTTGCGGTGGCTGGCCAACAAGGGGCAGCAAGGCCCAACAGGCTGAAAAGAAGTGCGGTCTGGATTGAGACGCCGGTGCAACGGTATGGCGTGCCATTCATTCCCAGGGTGTATTCCCGGAAGGCATACTAACGTTTGTCCTCTCTTCAGGAAAAAGAGCGCTCGCCGGACTATATCCGGAGAGGTTGCCAATCGAGCCTCCACCAGCCAGGCTCCAAAGCCAGGTCCAGAAGCGGAGGCGAACACGAAGCGTGCGTCGGACGCTCCTCCGACAAAGGATGCCGACAGACTGTTTGCCACTAATTCCGAGGTACAGAGTGCCATGAATCACAGGCGTCGCCGGACAGTTCTTCGTGACGCATGTTTCTCCCAAGAGGCATTGAATGCCTTCAATTCGGGAGATGCGCACCTCCGTGCCGCTCAAAATGGTCTAGCCAGAGCCACGGAGCAGTATGTGAAAGACATACGGGTGAGAAAATTTTGATGGTTATATATGCTAGTAGCCCCCGAGACTTGAAACAGTTATAATAACTGATTTAAGGATCATTTGTTATGCAGGATGTTACAAAAAAGGATACCCAACTGTCCCGGGAGCTGGAAGAGTGCAAAGCCCAATTTAAGGCCGCACTAGCCGCTGCAGGGGAGGCCAAGGAGACCCCCTCTGGTAAAATACGCTTCGAAAGATAAGTATGTTGTGAAGTGCAGCGTGTGTAAATCTAACAATATCATTGCAGATGGCGCCGGAGTGGATCCGGACAAGCAACAACTCTTGCGCCGGTTAAAGGCCGGCGAGAGTGTGCTTACGAGGGTGAGGCAGGAGAAGAATAATCTCCAAGATGCCAACACCCAGCTGGGCGAGGAACTAAAGGATGTTCGTGCCCAGCTGTCGGACTCCGTGAAGGAGAATCGACGTCTTCGACGCGGCATTTTTAGTAAGTGCTTGAACGAACTTTGAAAAAGAGTTGGCGAGGAAGTCGACTAACGAGTTATGTCTGTAGGTATGCTCACAGTGCGTCCTGCGGAGAAATGCCAGGTTCTCGGGTGACCTTCTTCCCGAGCTCTTACAACTGCACGAGCGAGTTCGACGGTGATGAAAGGCGTCGCCAGTGCCTTTTGGCCATCTGTCTCCCTGCCCAAGGCCTTGGAGAGCTTGTAGAGAGGCTTAAGGGGCGGCGCGCGCTTCCAATTATGGAAGATATCGGCCTGCCGTCAAAGGCGCCGAGGAGGCCAGGCCATGGTGAAGACGCAGCGGTACGAAGGCTGACCCAAATCACATGGCCAAGGTCGGACCTGTGGGGTCCGATGGGAAGGAGATCCTGTGAGCTTAGTGTACGGCCAAGTCGAATTGGCCGCAAAGTATTCCCAACAGGACTGTAAACTAGACAGCCTATTAGATGGTATTGAGGAGGAATGCACCTAGTCAAATTGACTATGTAATTTAAGATGACATGTAAAAATGCCTTCTAGCCGGATTGTAGATCGTTTGTCATGGCAGGACTTTTTGCTTCAACCTCGGGACCCTATAGTCTGGAGTGTGTCCGAATACCCTCACGGTTATGTAAGATCCGGGGCATGCATGGAGACCAGGCGTAGGGGTCATTAGTGCTTGAACAGACAAGTGCCCAACTAGTTATGTTATATTACATGGTTAGTAAGAAACATCTTCCAGGGAGAATAGTTCCGTTAGGGGTTCCTTTCCCTAGGAGGCATGCCCTAAAGTGCATGTCCGGACTGCGAAAAAACCAGAAAAGCATCTGGGGGCAAATAAATAAATAAGTGAGAAATCATCTTTAGATCACCGACCAAATATTCCCTTAAGAACGCTAGCTTTCTGCTTCACCCAGTCTGAGGTACACATCCGGCTGACCCGGCAGTAACAATCGCAGAGGTGCTCCCTTTACCACCTAGCCGAACAATCGGGAACACAGGGGTAAGCACAGGAGCCAGGCAACCCAGCTTGGCCAAAACTTAAGTCATATCGATGCATATAATGGTGAATAAAAGGTACATGCGGAAGCGTGACACATGTGTTAGGCATGAAGCCCGTACAAATAAGCTTATGTTATAGAAGCCCCCAGGTATAATGAGCACAGATAGTGCGTCGAGTGTGTGCGAACAATGCGCGGACGAGCCTTTAAAGGTTGTAAGAGAAAAAGAGGGAGAAGGAGAGAAATATAAGACAACTAATGTGTAAAAAATAGACATAGGAAGGAGACGAACTCAGAATCCGGCGCTAGGCGTAGAATCTTCGGAGACGGGCTGCGTTCCATGGGTTTGGTTCGAGTCGGTTATCCGATGCATCTCGCAGACGGTACGCTCCACCGGTCAGGACTTGGTCGATAATAAAGGGACCTTCCCATTTGGCCTTGAGTTTGTCCTTTTTCTTGTCCGGCAGGTGTAGAACTAACTCGCCAACGTTGTAAGTTTTGGCCCGTACTTCTCTGCTTTGATATCGTCGAGCCTGATGTTGATAGAATGCGGAACGGGCTTTTGCCACGTCACGCTTCTCCTCCAAGGCGTCCAAACTGTCCTGCCGATCGAGCTCAGCTTCTCTTTCTTCGTACATGCGCACGCGAGGTGAGTCATGACTTATGTCGCAGGGGAGAACTGCCTCTACGCCGTATACCATAAAGAATGGTGTGAATCTGGTGGTGCGATTCAGCGTGGTCCGCAGCCCCCAGAGTACGGAGTCGAGCTCCTCTACCCAGTGCGTGTTAGATTCCTTGAGGGACCGCACTAATCTGGGTTTGATGCCGCTCATGATTAGACCATTTGCTCACTCAACTTGACCGTTAGTTTGAGGGTGATAGACTGAAGCATAGTCGAGCTTGATGCCCATGTTTTTGCACCAGAGTTTGACCTCGTCGGCCGTGAAGTTCGTGCTGTTATCGGTGATGATCTTTGTGGGGCCGTAACGTAGCGATGTACGACCCGATATGAAGTCTACCACGGTCCTGATTGACCGTCTTAACGAGGCTTGGCCTCTATCCATTTGGTGAATTAATCCACCATGACCAGTAGGTATTTTTTCTTGTGGGTTCCTCCTTTAAGGGGTCCAACCATGTCAAGCCCCGGACCGCGAAGGGCGGATGATGGGTATAGTTTGGAGGCGGTGGGTGGCATGTGGCTTTGATTAGCAAAGAGCTGGCAATCGACGCATCGTTGGACTAAGTCTGAGCATCTGCCGGGCCGTCGGACAATAAAATCCTGTCGGAAGGCCTTGCTTACGAGGGCCGGGCTGCGGCGTGGTGCCCTTGAGTCAGCATGAATTTCAGCGGAAGATTCCGCCCTTCCTCTTGGAGATACACCTTTGAAGGACTCCGTTGGTGCTTTTCTTATAAAGCTCTCCCTCATGGACTTTATAGGCTTTAGATCGCCGCACTATGCAACATGCCTCGTTTTGGTCCTCGGGAAGTTCCTGCCTGGTTAGGTAAGCTAGGAATGGTTCCGTCCACGTGGGCTGAAGATGTTACTTCGTTGGCAGAGCCTCCAATTGTGTCAAAATTTTCGGTGTCGGGCAGTGCGGTTGGGTCCGGGCTGTTATTTCTGGACTCCCCTTCCCATAATACGGATGGCTTGAATAGCCTCTCTAAGAAGATATTGGGGGGGGGGGGGGGGAAGGCATCGCGCTTTGCGCCAATGCGTGCCAAGACGTCTCCTGCCTGATTGTTTTCCCGAGCTATATGGTGAAATTTGAGCCCTTCGAACCGAGCTGACATTTTTAGGACGGCGTTGCGATAAGCTTCCATTTTCGGATCCTTGGCATCAAAGTCTCAATTTATTTGGGATATCGCGAGGTTCGAATCCCCGCGCACCTCTAGGCGTTGAATGCCCATGGATACTGCCATCCGGAGACCATGTAGAAGGGCCTCGTATTAACTGCGTCGATGGAGTCCGTATACATTATCTGAGTACGTATTGGATCTGTATCTCCTGTTGGGGACGTCGAGCAGCGCCAGCCCCAGACCAGCCAACATTTTGGAGCCGTCGAAATGCATGATCCAGTTGGAATATGTGCCGTACTCTTTAGGGAGTTCGGCTTGATCCATTCGGCGGCGAAGTCGGCCAAAACTTGCGACTTAATAGCTCGCCGTGGTTTATAGGTTATGTCGAACGGGAGGAGCTCAATGGCCCATTTGGCAATCCGGCCCGTCGCGTCGCGGTTGTTTATAATGTCGTTAAGAGGTACTTCGGAGGCTACTGTTATCGAACACTCTTGATATTAGTGTCGCAGCTTCCGGGATGCCTTAAACACCGCGTACGCTATCTTTTGATAATGCGGATACCGTGACTTGCATGGAGTGAGGACAGTGGACACGTAGTAAACTGGTTTTTGGAGGGGGAACTTGTGTCCCTCCGTTTCTCGTTCGACAATGAGCACCGCGCTTACGACTTGATGAGTTGCCGCGATGTATAATAGCATTGGTTCACCCATGTTGGGCGCGGCCAGGACCGGGTTTGTTGCCAACATGGCTTTTATTTCTTCGAGTCCGGCCGTGGCGGCATTCGTCCACTCGAAGTGTTCGGTGCGCCGGAGGAGGCGATAAAGGGGTAATGCCTTTTCTTCCAAACGGGAGATAAAGTGGCTTAGAGCCGCCACGCATCCAGTCAATTTTTGTATTTGTTTGAGGTCCTTTGGGATATCCAATTGTGACAGAGCTTGGATCTTGGCTGGGTTTGCTTCAGTTCCTCTACCGCAATGAAGCCCAAGAGCTTTCCGGCTGGTACGCCGAAAACGCATTTTTCCGGGTTAAGCTTGATGTCATATTTTCGGAGATTATCGAATGTGAGCCTCAAGTTATCTACTAGAGTTTCGACATGCTTGGTTTTAACGGCCACATCATCTACGTATGCCTCCACTGTTTTGCCGATCTGGTTTGCCATACATGTCTGAATCATGCGCTGATATGTTGCGCCGGCGTTTTTGACCCCGAAGGGCATTGTGTTGAAGCAGAATGGGCCGTATTGGGTGATAAATGCCGTTGCGGCTTGTTCAGGCTCTGCCATCTTAATTTGATGGTCGCCGGAGTATGCGTCGAGGAAACACAATGAATCGTGTCCTGTGGTAGCGTCGATAATTTGATCGATGCGGGGGAATGAGAAGGGATCCTTTGGGCAAGCCTTGTTGAGGTCTTTGAAATCGACGCATAAGCGCCAGGATTTGTCCTTCTTTGGTACCATCACCAGGTTTGCTAGCCAGTCCGGATGTTTTATATCTCTGATGAATCCAGCCTCCAATATTTTGGCTAGCTCCTATCCCATGGCTAGTCTCTTAGGTTCGGAGAAACACCGAATAGCCTGTTTGACTGGCTTGAATCCTTTTAGGATGTTTAGGCTGTGCTCGGTCAGCTGGCATGGGATTCCTGGCATGTCTAAAGGGTGCCAGGCAAAAATGTCCCAATTTTCACGTAGGAATTCTCGTAGTGCGGCGTCTACATCAGGGTTTAATTGTGCCCCGATGGAGGCCATTTTTGTAGGGTCCGTTGGGTGGACTTTGAATTTGACTATTTAAATCCGCTGGTTTAAAGGAGGTGGACTTGGATCTTTTATCGAGTATCACATCGTCCCTGTTCACCGTGGAGCGCTTGGCGCGATCAGTTCCTCGGCGCTAGGGCTTGGATAGTGCCTCAAGGGCTAGTCGGCTGTCTTGTTTTCAGCGCAGTGCTATGTCCGGTCACTAGCAAGAGTGATGATTCCGTTGGGCCGGGCATTTTGAGCTTCATGTACCCGTAATGGGGTATAGCTTGAAAAATTGTGAATGCCTCCTGCCCTAATAGGCGTGGTATCCGCTGCTGAATGGGGCCACTTGGGCGTGACCTCCTCGGACCTGTAATTAGCGGCGTGCGAACACCACATCGGTGTGATTTTTCTGTGCAGCACGCTTCCCGGTAGGTATTATTCCTCTAAAGGTTGTGCTGCTTCGCTCAATGCGGCTCCAGTCTATTTCCATTTTTCGAAGGGTTTCCTCATAAATGAGGTTCAATCCGCTGCCACCGTCCATGAGTACCTTGGTAAGGCGAAAGTCGTCTACTATTGGACTGAGGACCAATGCTGCTGGTGCTCGGGCTGTTCGGAATTTAGGTTCATCACTGGCATTAAAGGTAATAGCCGTGTCACTCCATGGATTTAATGTTGCTACTTGGTAGACTTTGGCAAGGCTGCGGAGTGTTCGTTTTCGCATATTGTTTGACGCAAAGTCTCGAAGACTGTTAATACCATACTGGTATCCCTGGGCTGATGCTCTGTGGATGCTGGGTGAGGGAGTCCTGGACTAGGGGGTGTCCGGATAGCCGAACTATCATCACGGCCGGACTCCAAGACTATGAAGATACAAGATTGAAGACTTCGTCCCGTGTCCGGATGGGACTTTCCTTGGCGTGGAAGGCAAGCTTGGCGTCTGGATATGTAGATCTCCTACCATTGTAACCGACTACGTATGGCGAGGAGCCACAGATTAGGGGTGTCCGGATAGCGGACTACCATCATCAGCCGAACTATCATTGGCGGACTATCATCATCGACCGGACTCCAAGACTATGAAGATACAAGATTGAAGACTTCTCCCGTGTCGGATGGGACTTTCCTTGGCGTGGAAGGCAAGCTTGGCGATCTGGATATGTAGATCTCCTACCATTGTAACCGACTCTATGTAACCCTAGCCCTCTCCGGTGTCTATATAAACCGGATGGCTCTAGTCCGTGGGACTATCACAACAACCCTTACAATCATACCATAGGCTAGCTTCTAGGGTTTAGCCTCCTTGATCTCGTGGTAGATCCACTCTTGTAAACATCCACAATATCAATATCAATCGAGCAGGATGTAGGGTTTTACCTCCATCAAGAGGGCCCGAACACAGGTAAAACATCGTGTCCCTTGTCTCCTGTTACCATCCGCCTAGCCGCACATTCGGGACCCCCTACCGAGATCCGCGGTTTGACACCGACATTGGTGCTTTCATTGAGAGTTCCTGCGTATGCGTCACCGATAGGATTGATGGCCTCTTCAATCAACAACGGCGCAGTCTGGGTGAGACCTTTCTCCCGGACAGATCTTCGTATTCGGCGGCCGCTTGCGGGCCAACTTCGCTCGGCCATCTGGAGCAGATCGAAAGCTTCGCCCTGGCCGTCGGTCAGGTTTGAAGCCTAAACTTCACGGCCGATATCCGCGGGGACTTGATCCTCGATGGATCTGAGCCACGATCGGCGTGCCGCTATCACGATGGGCATGACCTAACTCTGCCGCGGACAGCGCCTTGGAGGCCGCTGCGAATCCGCTCCGACCCATAGTCCGGAGCCGATCGCTCGGATCGAGGGCGGATGGCTGGACACGCCTCGGGGCTGCGACTTCTCTGGCGATGGGCGAACACTTACCTGTCCGCATAAAGCTCATGACTCCGAGTGCGGACTCTGCGGACTCCGAACCTCCTGCGCCCTGCCGGTCGAATCCGATTGGGCGCCGATCATGGAATTCACCGCTGCGGACATCTTTCAGCACTCACCCTTGGCGATATCATAAATTCACTGAAGCATCTCTCGCTATCCGGAGAGCCTGGCGAACTACGGCCAAGGCGGTTGGGGCAGCAGACGGCGAAGAAATTGAGCCCACCACCACCCACTTCATAGCCACCGTCGGCGATTTAACCGACGTACTCGACTACGACTCCGAAGACATCGGCGGTATGGGCGGCGATGCGGAGACTACCAAGAACCGGTGCCTACGGACACCTTTGGAAGACCACCTCGTCATATGACATATACATGGTGGACACCCCAAAAGATGGGGGCGGCGAAGAAGCAGCGGAGGCGATTCCTTAAAGAAACAGCCAAGCGCCCGGCGTCGTGGCGCCGCTCTAAATCCGCCACGGCAAGAATGGAGATTCGGCACGGAGATAATAACACCCGAAAAGTGCGAAGACAACTCCCTCCAACACGATCCAGCGCGAGGAGGAGGCGAAGCAAGCCCTCACGAGAGGCGGCGAGGCGAAGAGTCGAGGATGACAATTACTTACCTCCCTCCGGAGACGAGGCAAGCCTCGGCGATGGCGAATTCATCGTGCTGAGGATCCCGTCGAACAAGAGCGTTTGAGGCGCGGGCTAATGGCCACGGTAAACAGCCTAAAGAAAAAGCAGCAACAGCTTCAAGCTGATCAAGACCTCTTGGCGACAGATGGACCGAGGTCCTCGCGGCGAAAAGTATAAACTTCGAGCGCCCTCAAAAGTTACCCAAAAGCAAGTTGCTCCCCGATTAGAGGAGGAGGCATACAAACCTGCATCACCAGCGCTGTCTGGCGGACCGGCCACCTCGTGGCCCGCGCGAAGAGCATGCAAGCCCTCCACCAAAACCGTACCCGGCATCGCTCAAAAGCATGAAGCCCGGGGAGCGCGCGGACTTCGGGATATATTGGAGGACAAGGCAAGACAATCCAGATCTATCTATGGATCACGTGGGCGCCCCAAGACCCACGCGAATACCGTCGCGCGGATATAACTACTCGGCGGGCGAACACAGCGAACAACGCTCTCTCGAGCTACGTCGCGATATTGCTCAATCTGAGGCGCCGCACACCACTATGCTTCAGCGGCGAAGTAATGGATCATCAAATCCTGAAGGTTTAAACCCGTTAACATCGAATCCTCGATGGCACAACAGACCCAGCGGTTTGGATTGAGGATTATCTTCTCCATATACACATGGCCCGCGGCGGCAATCTTCACGCCATCAAATATCTCCGCTCAAGCTTAAAGGACCAGCTCGGCATTGGCTTAACAGCCTGCCCGCGAGTCAATTGGATCTTTGGGAAGACACGGAAGCCGCATTCCTCGACAACTTCCGGGGCACGTATGTGCGACCACGGACGCCTTGAGATGACCTAAGCCACATAATCCAGCAGCGAACGAATCGGCCGAGCAATTCGGACACGGTTCTTAACAAAGAAAAATCAAATCGTCATTGTCCGGATGCGAGGCCCTCGCTGCCTTCAAACATAACATCCGCGACGAGTGGCTGGCCCGGCACCTAGGGCGGGAGAAGCGAAATCCATGGCAGCCCTCACATCACTCATGACCCGCTTACGTGCGGGAGAGGATAGCTGGCTAGCTCGCAGCAACAACCTCGGCAAAAATCTGGCAGTCCGGATACCAAGGACCGCAATGGCAGGTTGCGTCGAAACAAAACAAAGCGCCGCGTGCGGCGGCGGCAATGAGGATCTGGCGGTCAGCGCGGGATTCGAGGCTCAAACCGGTCAGCGGAAGAAGCCATTCAAAAGAACCACTCCGGGCCCGTCAATTTGGACCGAATACTCGACCGCTCTTGTCAAATACATGGAACCCCGAAAAGCCAGCTAACCACACCAGCGAAATTGTTGGGTATTCAAGCAGGCGAGCAAATTAATCGCGAAAACAGTGACAAGGGGCTACAGCGATGGCGAGGAAGAGACCCGGCCGCCCGAACAACGAGAGGACAAAGGATTCCCCCTCAAGTTGGACGGTAAACATGATATCATAGCGCATATTCCCAAGAGGGCGAGCGTGCACTAAAGGGCGTATCTGCGATGGAGCGATCGCCCCAAAATTCAACCCATGGTCCTCTTGCCCGATCACTTTCGATCGAAGAGACCACCGACCGATATCCGCCATGGCGGATTCGCGCGTGGTTTTAGACCCAATCGTCGATGGATTTCACCTCACGAGAGTCGATGGGCGGCGGCGTGCTGAACCTGCTTTATCGGGATACGGTCGCAAGATGGGCATAGACCCTTCAAGGATTAAACCTACAAAGACAACCTTCAAAGGCGTCATACCGGTGTCGAGGCCAATTATGCGAGCTCGATTACTGGAAGTGGTCTTGGATCCCGGATAATTTCGAGCGAGAGTTAATCTTGACATAGTCCCGTTCATGGCGGCTATCATGCTCTTTCGGACGAACGCGTTTACAAAATTCAGCGCGGTGCCGCATTATGCATACCTTAAGCTCAAGATGCGAGGCCCTCGTGGAGTCATCACGGTCAATGGAAACACGGGCGCTCCCTCGAGCGGAGGAACATACAGCGGCTCTCGCGGCGGAAATCTGAGCAGCCTTTTAAGGCAATTCTCGAGTCCGGCCGTTAAGCGACGGACACGACCAAGCAGCGCCGGAGCAACATCAACCAAGACCACAGCACGTTCCGAGCACAGCGTAGCAATGCGGCCTCAACCCCAGCCCTCGCAAAATTGTAAGACAAGCTCTCGCGTACATAATTACGCCTTGGAGATACCATGGGCATAGGGGAGGCACAACCACAACAGACCAGTGCGGTTCGACCACACGGGGGCTCCCAAGTGTGTCGCTCTTTTTCTTTTATTTTCTCTTTTTATACAGAACTACATCCGTGGCGAACCTGCCGAACTCATGATGCAACAGCCGAGGGAAGGACAAAGGCGCGACGAACACTCGGTGGTCTCCATCACGAGCATTAAATTTGTTAAATACAAACATTCCGGCCTACCCACGGAGAGCGCCTTTAATTAAATCAATCCCTTGCTTTCCGCACTATTTGTATCATTCGCACTCATAGCATATCTTCTCGAATAAAATGCAGCACTTTTTGCCTATAATTGCATTACCTTATATATATATATATGTTCATTTATGACATGTTGCATCCGTACATTCTAGTACGGCCAAATACACCGAGGGCTTAAGTTCTCCGCATTATGGTGTGATAAAGTCCGCACACTTTCACAAGTCGGCACCCGAACTTATAGCATTATATGAATCGGCTCGAATCATGTCTTGGGTCAATAGTTGGGTTTGCCCGGCTCCCATGTTTGGCACCTTATGTTCCGTTCTATCGGCTAAGGTAGCCTTTGGGAGAACCACTGCGATTGCGCCCGGTTGAGCAGGTTAACGCCTCGATGGAAAGCTAAAACTATTTGTCATGATAAGGCGAGAGACTGGTCGCTGTTGAGAGGTCCTTCGGGTCCTTAAAGACCTCGCCGCTTGACGAAGTTCGGACAATGTCCGATGAAGGCGTGGATAGCGCCCCAATTGGTCCTCCGAATACTAGGGGCTTCGCTGAAATTTAAAATTATAGAATTCTATGGCTAAGTGAGAGTGTTCAAGCACTATAAGTCCGGTTGCCTTGTTACGTTGTGTTGGCGCCTCCTCGATGGACCCAAAAATGGGAACTAGGCGCTCAAGTTTATCCGAACACCCGGCACTTTCGTGGCATGGGGGCTGAAGCCGACGACTTGCCATCTCTCAGATTTAATAAGCGGCCGCCTGAAGGTAATATTTTAAATTAACAAGCGTTGCTTAGCGCATATGAACAAAGTTTTCAGCGCGCGAGGATAACACATTGCGAATTTACTCAAAATTACATCCACAGGGCACTCATCCGCAATCTTGCGGGCACCCTTCAGGACAGCCTTATAGTACATTTGGGCGTCGATGTTCCTTGCCCGCTGGTGGCGCGTCGATGATTAGCTTCTCCGCATCCAGCTTGCCCCAATGCACCTTTGCGCGGGCAAGGGCCCGACGAGCACCTTCAATACAGGCGGGCGCTTGATAACCTCCACCCGAGGGCGCGCATCCACCAACCGTCGCACAAGGCGAAAGTAGCTCCGGGCATGGCCTCTCGAGCCCACAGCGGACTATGAGGCCCTTCATGGCCTTTCGGCCACCTTGTGGCTTCGACCAGCTGCTTGACTGGTCGCTAGAAACACCGGATGGCGGTCTCGGCATCTTGAGACGAGAAGACCTTCTCCGTTGAGCTCCCTCCTCGGCTCGGTAGAATCTGGCGACATCGAGACACGCTGCGAGGCAGATCTGCAAGCATACAGAGAGCTCGAATTGGGTAAGTAACACGTAATTTACATTCACATGCTTGCTTTGCATGAAAAATGCCTTACCGCTGCTATCTTCCTCATCAACTCAATCTCTGAAGGGACTTATGGGCCTCGGCCTTGGCGGTTTGGCACTTTCGAGAGCGAGGCAAGCTCGGACTCTCGAGTCTTTGAGTCACGCTCCAAACTCTCATGCTTTTCCATGAGAGCACAGGAGCTCTTCTGAACCACCGCCACCCGCGCCTCCTGCTTTTCTCGCTCTGCCCGTTCCGTGGCGCATTGCGTTCGGCGCGGACACGGCCCTCCTTGAGTCGCCACCTCGTTCGTGGCCCTGCGGTTACCCATGTTATCCTTGTTATTTTTGTTGCAACCTAAATCCTTTTACATGAGGTACAAGTTCAAAGTGGTGTTACTCACCTTCTTTGTCTGGAGCTGCTTCTGGCGGGCCGAGCTCTTGCTCGGACCGCTCGACTCTGCTTCAAAGCACCGACCTCCATGATCGGTCTGGCGAGAGGTCAACAGCGCAGCCTGCAACCCATATTGACATAATTTTTAGCAACCCTGCGTATATCTTCTTTTTAGATCCTCGGTCCGGCTTTTCTTTCCGAACACGAACCGAGCATCGAGGGCTCTGTCTATGCGGTATTACATTGCATATTTTAACTTCTTACCTCAAAGCACGATAGAAGGCTCTGCGAGGCTTGGTCAGCCCGCTCTTGGCGAGCTGCACCTTCTTGATCACCGCACTCATAATAGTGCGGTGTTCTTCCTCGATGGAAGCGCTCTGCAGCGCCTCAACAAATTACCGGCGCCTCGGTTGGGCCAGGCCGCCGCGGCGTCACGGTCTTGCCCGCCGTTCGAAGGGCGCGCCGGCGGACTCCGGAACCACTGCGGGTTCGATGTGGAGTCGGCGCAAAGTCGGGAGGGCGCCTTGTGGCGCCTCGGGCCTCCCGATGGGTCCCTTCTTGGGATCCCACCTCGGCGTCCTCGGTGTCGCGAGGTGGGCGGTCGGGATGGAGTCTACATCCGGCCAGAGCCAACGACCCGCTTGATGAAGCGGGGAGATCATCAGCGGCGGACTACGGGCAGCATGCGGCATTAGAATGACACTATGTGACACGAAAAAAAATTATAAATCATTCAGGAATCCGGATACTTACGATCTGCGGGAGGCTGGCCCTTGAAGGCCATTCTTCCTCGCCAGCGTTGATGTTGGCGGAGCTGTCGAGGAATAGTCCTTCCCTCTTGGACCCTTGGCCTCCCCTGTTGGGAAGCCTTCCTCTTCCTCTCTCCTCCTGCAGGAGAGAGTCCTCTTCCTCCTCCTCATTTTGGGAGAGTCCGCCCAGTCGTCGGACACCTGAAAGCAGGCACTCTTTGAGCACCGTGGCCTCCTTCTTGGCCTTCTTCTCCGGCACCACGTGCGGTGCGGAACCAGCAACCTCGCTAGATGGCGTCTCTTGGATTTTCGGCATAGGGCCGGACGGGTAATCTGCTCCGCCTTCCTCATCCAGTCTGTCAAAGGAAAAGGGAAATTAAAACCGCATAGAGTCAAACTATGAAAAACAAGTGTCCCGTAAAGGGTAGAATCACTTACCTCGTCGGCTGGCGCTGCGGCGAAATCCGCGATCTTGATCGCGGATCACGAAACCGGCGCCCTTGAACAGCACCTTCCAGCGCCTTTATGCGTCGTGTCGAAGAGCTTGCTCAGCGCTGGTGCTGTTCGGATCGAACTCCATAGATTGAATGCCGCTCTTGGCATGGGAGAATCCGGCGACGAGCATGACTTGGACCACGTTAACCAGCTGAGCTTCTTCACGGCTTCTTGATACAGGCTTGGAGTCCGTCGGCTCCTTGAACTACCCCAGCAAGCCCTTCTCTTTCCGGGAGGTGAGCTGCGTGGGGATACCAGATCTAAACTTCGGGGCCGCCGCCCATTTAGGAGTCCCAGCGGCTCGGTGATATAGAACCACCCGATTGCCACCTTGGCGGATTCCACGAAGGCCCCTTGAACCAAGGGCGTTGGGCATCTTGCCCAACATGGCGCCTCCGCACTCCGGCAGAGTGCCCTTCACTACCTTGACTTGACATTGAAGGTCTTGAGCCTGGCGAAGTGGGGCTGGATCGAGAGGAAGGCCTCGCACCTGACGATAAACGCCGAGATGTTGAGGATGAAGTTGGCGCCATATCATGGAAATCAGGCCGTAGTAGAACATGAGCCCCGGACAAAGGGGTGAAGTGGAAAGCCCAGTCCAGCGGAGGAAGTGGGGAAGAAAGCGACCCTCTCATGGGGCACAGGGGTGGGGATGAGCTGCCCCTCGTCGGGCAGCCCGGTCTGCGTGATGTCGCGGAGAGAGGTATCCGGCGCCGCGCGGTTTGGCGATTGCTCCTCCTTAGCGGTGGAGGCCAACCATTTACCTCCGCTCCGGACATGGTCGGAGAAGGTTGAGGCGAGATCTTGTGAACTTGGTATTTGGAGCTCGAGTCTTGCGGAGATGGATAAGCAAAGGAGGAAGAAGGCGTGGGTGAGAAGGTGAATCCTTATCCCTTATATGGGCGAGGCGAAGTCTTCGCGTCCCCACCGGCCTGGTAAAACTAAGCTTATCTCCCAAGCGTCACCATCAATGGCGCGGTTGGGTTACCCGTCCGTATTGATGAGAATCCGGATTAAGGGAAACACGATCTACTGCTTGACAAGGCGTGCCAAGAAACCGCTTAGCTAAATCTTGCTGAGGTGGTAAAGTAAAAACAATTGAGTAATGGCTTGGTAGTGGTGTGACGTCATGCCACAAAAAGCGTCGGCAGATTGAACTTGTGTATATATTATTATTCTCTCTATGGTGGAATGTGGAATTTATTTTGCGAGCGGACACTATCTGGTGTTCACAATCTTCTATCATTTGGAGGAGGAACCCCCTTGCAATGCCAAGCAATATCTGCGCGGACTTATCGTCATTGAAGCCTGGTTCAGGGAGCTCTTGAGGAGTCTGGATTAGGGGTGTCCGGATAGCGGACTACCATCATCAGCCGAACTATCATTGGCGGACTATCATCATCGACGGACTCCAAGACTATGAAGATACAAGATTGAAGACTTCTCCCGTGTCCGGATGGGACTTTCCTTGGCGTGGAAGGCAAGCTTGGCGTCTGGATATGTAGATCTCCTACCATTGTAACCGACTCTATGTAACCCTAGCCCTCTCCGGTGTCTATATAAACGGATGGCTCTAGTCCGTAGGACTATCATCAAACAACCCTTACAATCATACCATAGGCTAGCTTCTAGGGTTTAGCCTCCTTGATCTCGTGGTAGATCCACTCTTGTAAACATCCACAATATCAATATCAATCGAGCGGGGCGTGGGTTTTACCTCCATCAAGAGGGCCCGAACCTGGGTAAAACATCGTGTCCCTTGTCTCCTGTTACCATCCGCCTAGGCGCATAGTTGGGACCCCCTACCGAGATCCGCGGTTTTAGACACAACAATCATACCATACTAACATCCACGGAGACTTGATCCTCAACGGATCCGAGCCACAGCCAAGCGCGCCGCACTGTCTCGATGGGCATGACCTAACTCTGCCGCCGAACAGTGTCCCAGAGGCCGCACTAGTGTCCGCTCCGAAAATTGATTCGGAGCCGATCTCGCCGATCGAGGATGGTTGGTTGGACGCCACCTCGGAGGCTGAAATCTTTACGGCGATTAAGCCGAAAATAATCCCTGTCCTTCGCGAAGACCGTGACCCCCAGGTGCCGGACTCCTCTCCGTACTCCGAACCCTCCACGCCCCTGCCAATCGAATCCGATCGGGCGCCGGTCATGGAGTTCACTGCCGCGGACATCGTTCAGCACTCGCCCTTTGGCGACATCCTGAACTCACTAAAGTCTCTCTCTTTATCCGGAGAGCCATGGCCGGACTACGGTCAGGAAGGTTGGGATGCGGACGGCGTAGAAATTCAGCGCCACCCACCACCCGCCGTAGCCACTATCAGCTTACACGGCGTGCTCGATTTCGACTCGAAGACATCGGCGGTATGGGCGGCGATGTAGGAGACAACCATGAACCAGCGCCTATAATATGCTGGACAGCCACCTCATCCCATGATGTATACATGGTGGATACACCTAAAGAAATGAAGAGCGAGGAACAACGGGGCGCTTCTGAAGGATAAATCCCTCAAAAGCAGTCAAAAGCGGCAGCGTAAGCGCCCGAACCAAGTCTCGCCTCAACAAAGACCCAGCCATAGAGCAGAGGCGAACCGGTGGACGACGAACAAGCTATCGAGCAATCGTCCGAACAAGACAACTTGGATAAACAACCCGTCCCGGCGAAGACAACAGTCAGGACGATCTCACGCCGGACAAACTATTGAGCAAAATAACCTCGAGAAAAGGCTAAATGCGCCCTCTGCGTAGCCTGAAAAAGCGAAGCGGAAGCTCAAAACAGCGGAAGATGCACTCGAGGATCACATGGAGGAAAGTATTCAACACATGAGACAAATACATGACGATCGCCGAACAAAGACTACCCAAAAAAAGCTACTGCCGAATTGACGAGGAGGCCTTAGACCCCACAATTAAAAAGTAAGAAGGCCACCCGGTCGGATGGGCGACCCCACGACAAAAAGAGAGCGGCAAATGGCGCGCACACAAGCCGATATCACGATCCGCATAAGGATTCACATCAAAAGTATGGCCCAGTTATGTCCATCTATGGGCCAAGAAAGCAAGCTCTTCAAAGCAATGCAACATGCCAAATATCTGAACATCACGACACATCCAAATAGAGGGGCGCCACACATCCCCTGTGTTTCACCGATGAGGTGCTGGATCATGAATTCCCAGCGGGATTCAAACCCGTAAACATAGAGGCATACGACGGAACAACAGACCCTGGAGTCTGGATTGAGGATTATATCCTCGACATACACATGGCTAGAGGATATGATCTCCACGCCATAAAATACTTACCCCTCAAACTCAAAGGGCCAGCTCGGCATTGGCTTAAAAGCCTCCACGAAAATACCATTGGAAGCTGGGAAGAGCTCGAGGATGCGTTTGGGCAAATTTTCAGGGACCTATGTCCGCCCTCCGGATCACGAACGATCTAAGTCACATAACTCAACAGCCGGAGAGTCAGCCGGAAATTCTGGAACAGGTTCCTTACTAAAAGAACCAAATAGTCATTGTCGGGGCGCGAAGCCTTAGCAGCCTTCAAACACAACGTCCGAGGGCGAATGGCTTGCCAGACACCTCGGCCAAGAAAAGCCAAGAACAATGGCCGCATTAACAAGCCTCATGACCCGCTTTTGCGCGGGAGAGGATAGCTGGCTGCAAGATGAAGCACCAGCGACCCAAGTACATCCAAAGTCAGGGATGGAAGCGAAACCACGGCGCAACAAGGACCAGCGCCGGATTAAAGGAAGCGGTCCAAAAGCGCGGCGATCAACGCTTGATTCAAAAGCTCACGGCGAGAACAATAAAAACTGTCCCTTAAGGACAATAGCGATGAGCTATCAACTTAAAAAATCTGGACAAGATATGTCAAAACCACAGTACCTCAGGAGGCACGCAAACCATACCCATAGAAATTGCTGGGTCTTCAAACAGTCCGGCAGACTCAACGCCGAACACAAGGGGCTCGACACACCAAGTGAAGATGACGACGAGCACCACAAGCAGAGCCCCGGAAAACAAAAGAATTTCCCACAAGAAGTCAAAACAGTAAACTCACTTCACGTGATCAAAGGGAAGAACAGACCGGCGCCCGCTCGAATGCGTGCCGCACATACTACCCTAGCGGAGTACCAACACTGGTTGTCAAAACCAATCACCTTCGACCATCGGGACTACTCCGAAGGTATCCGGAGCATAAGATGGACTGCCTTGATATTGGATCCTATAATCGACCAGTTCAATTTACACAAGTCCTCATGGATGGCGGCGTGACATAAACCTGATATGTCGGGACACAATCCATGAGGATGGGGATAGACCAACCAAATTTCGCCATAGCAACACCTCCTTTAAAGGGTAATGCCAGGCCCATATGCCCATTATGCGGGCTCCCTCTGTAAGAAGTTGTGTTGGTTCACCCGACAACTTCCGTCGCGAAAAGTTAGTCTTCCATATCGCCCCATTTAAAAGTAGCCATCAAGCACTATTGGGACCTTGAAGCTTCGCCGCTTTAACATAATACCGCATTATGCATCTCTAACACTTAAAATGCCGGTCCACATGGCATCATCTCATTAAAGGGAATATTAAGTGTTACTCGAGCACGGAAAAAGCGTGAGACTGCCTTGACATCCCCACCTATCCGGCTCCGCTAGTCAAAGAACTTGAATAGGTCATTCAAACCCGGACACGGCTAGGCGAGTCCAGCGCCTACTAGCGGCATACCCCCATACAAGGGGCTGCATGCATGTACAACAAGAGACAATAAAGCTCAATTTTATTCACTTCTTCGAATCATACTCTGTTTATTTAATGTAAAGTACATCTTTATACGATCCTCTTTCTTTTAAACTAAGTTCCTCTCTTTTACGGATGAACAACGTACTACACCGTCCGAGGATCGGCTGCGGAGACACAGGCAGAGAGCGTGCAGCGAGGACCCGTTGCAAGATTCTTTTCAGATTAAGACCCTCGTAGACCTATTTTACTGTCTCTTGTTGATATACATCCCCGGTTTTACTATAACCGAGGAGGAGGCTGGCATTTTGGCATTAGCCGCACCAGAATTTTTAGCGTGCACGGACACGAGGGCTTAGGGCATTATTCTGCCCGTTTTTATAAAGACCAAATACCTTAGGGAGTGTTCGGCGTCTCGAGTTAGGCCTTATATGCATCAGCTCCAAATCATGTCTTTGGTCAAATGTTGGGTTTGCCCGGCTCCTGTGTTTTGCTGCCTTACGTTCCGTTTTTTGGCTAACGCGGCACCAGGAGAACTACTGCGGTTGTGCCCCGGTTCAGCCGGGCGAGCACCTCAGTAGAGAAAGCTGAAAACTGACTGTCATGATATAGCGAGAGACTGGTCAACCACTCAATGACTCATCGGGATGTTTAGAATTCCTCCGCATTAATGAAGGACCGGTTTTCGGTCAGGCACATACGCACCCCGAATTCGGGAGAGTGCGGTGCCCCCAGGGGCTATATAGTAGCCCCACCCTCGAACTCCTATGGCTAAGTGAAAGTGATAAAGCATTATAGTCCGGTTGCCTAGTTTGCTATGCTACCACCTCCTTAACAAGACCAAGACGTTAGATTAAGTGTGAAAAAGCGCCTTCTTTGCAAACACCCCCGCACTATGTGCGTGGGGGCTGAAGCCAAGGACTGCCATCTTTCAGGTTATATATACATATACATAAGCGGCCGCCTGAGGAGTAGTTTACTACTTGAGCGCACAAGTATAAAAAGCTCTTTTATCATATTGAAATATTATTTTCACAAATCATACATGTCATTTAAAATGATATCCTTGAGCACTTTGTCTCTATTAAGCAGCGCCTGCGAGACTTCCTCAAAATAGTGCTCGGCGGTACTCGACTTCTGTCCGAATCTTGGGGCCTAACATCGGTGGCCTTCATCTCCGCCCAATATGTCTTGACACGGGCCAGAGCCATCCGCGCTCCCTCAATGCATGCCGACCGCTTCATCAGCGTCGTCTGGCAGTACCGCAGCAAGGAACTGCTGCACTAAGCCAAAATAACTCTTCGGCTGGGGTCCGCCTGGCCACAAATGAGTCATGACATGCTTCATGGCAATTCCGGATAATCGATTCAGCTCGGCCCATTCGGCCAACCGATCGGTCAATGGAAGAGGACGCTCCGGACTATGGAATTGCGACCAATATAGCTCTTCCCTTCTGTGCCCCCTCTGGCCTCGGAAGTGCTCAATCGCGTCCGCAGCGCTCGCCGCTAAATCCAGATAAGCATCCTCCGAACTCCACAACCTGTCCAACTGAGCATACTTTGGATCCTATATTTCCTCCGCATGCGAAAGCGGTTTTCGCCGCAATCGCCCGGCATGACTCAGCTCCTCCTTGGCAGCTCTCAAAGCGAGCGGGCATCCTTGGATTCGGCGGTGACCTTTTTCGAGCCCGAAAGTGCGTTATATCGACTAGAGGGGGTGAATAGGCGATTTTATGAATTCTTCAACGAGGAATTTGCGGTGAGGAAATTCCTTAGCGAAGAAATACTTGCAGCGGAATAAGTACTCGAAGTAAGCATAACAGATTACAAGCATAGTCATCATGATGAAATGAAGACAATCACGAGTCTGAAAAGCGTAATCACAGGATAACACAAGATGAAGACAAACAGGTGAAGAAATTGAGCGAGGAAATTGAGATATGAACAAAGATATGAACAAACACTCAACACGATAATGAGGGAATGAAAGGGTTGAGGAAATAGAACCGATTAGGTTGGTGAAGACAATGATTTGGTAGACCAGTTCCAACTGCTGTCTCGGTTATGCGTCTGGTTGGGCGGTGAGTATTTAAACTCGAGGACACACAGTCCGGACACCCGATCCTTGAGCACGCAGCTCAGGACACCAGTCCTCACCGTATTCTCCTTGAACTAAGGTCACGCAGACCTCGTCCAATCACTCGTGGTAAGTCTTGAGCGACTTCCAAACCTTCACATACTTGGTCACTTGGCGATCCACAATTCCTCTTGGATGCTCTAGACCGTGGCGCCTAACCGTCTGGAAGAAGCACAGTCTTCAAAGGTAAAAAGCGTCGGATCCACGCAGGATCAATTTCTTGATGATGCTCAATCACTTTGGGTTTATAGGGGTTTGGTTTTGGGATTTTCCTCACTTTGGGTTTTCCTCACTTGATGATTTTCTCTCAAAGTCCTCGGAGGATGGGTTGCTCTCAAATGACAAGTGTCAAGTTCTCTCGGAGCAGCCAACCAACTAGTGGTTGTAGAGGCGACTATTTATAGCCTAGGGAGCAGCCCGACATGATAAGACATAAATGCCCTTCAATGATATGACCGTTAGGTGGATAAGATATTTTGGAACAGGTGGCGCAAGACGACAGCAGATCGGAAATTTGAACATCAAATTCCTCGGGGCTATCATGTTCCTCCTTTGTGTAGGCAATTCGCCTTTGGCGAATTCCTAACTCCTCGATCGAACAAATTCCTCGGCGACGGAAAGAGCTTCGTCTCATCCTTGAAGAAATTGACTGAACTGTATGAGATTTCAAAGGCTTCACTCGAAGGGATTGGTAGGTGTAGGATTTTGAGTTGAGCATCAAATGGAAATTTTTCCTTAGTATTTCCTCGACCCCCTTTAACGATGCGGTGTTTCCTATGACTCAAGAAAGAAAATGAAACTACGAAAACAAAAGTCTTCACGCTTCATGTTCCTCAAATGAATACCAAGTCTTCAAGGTCACACCAATTTCTTCACTTTCAAAGTCTTGAGAAAGTCTTGAGAATATCAAAGTCTTGAGATGAAGAACTTCATTTTAGAATTCGACTTTCTCTGTAAATATCAAACTCCTCATAGACTTATAGACCTGTGTACACTCACAAGCGCATTAGTTACTTAACCTATAAGTCTTCAATACACCAAAATCACTAAGGGCACTAGATGCACTTACAATCTCCCCTTTTGGTGATTGATGACAACATAGGTTAAGTTTTCAACGAGGATAAACATATGAAGTGTAAATACTGATAATGAGGATTTTGATTGCAAGATATAGAAGAACTCCCCACGAAGATGTGCATAGTGAGGAATTTGCTTTTGAGGCAATGCACATTTGAAGAAATGAATCATGGAGATCTCCCCTATATCTTGTAATTCATACGCATTTAACATATAGTATGAAGAATTTGAAATGCATGATGAAATATGGTGCTTGATGTTATGCAATGTAGCATCAAGAGTATCGAGCCCAAAGGCCAAATTGGATCGAGAGCATAACAAATATCGAAACTACTTCTAATTAGAGCATAGAGCAAAAGCATAATGCATCAAAAGTATCAAAGCACCATCGGGTTTAAGATTACAACTCGATCCAATAAAGGTTTGGAAGAGCGAGAGTTGTAACTTAATAAAATACTGTATATAGACAAAAACTAGACCGGCTTGAAGACTAACTCAAATTTCTCCCCTTTGTCATCAAATGACCAAAAGGATCGGCGAGGACTAACGCTCTTGAAGAATTTCAAGTTGAAGGCGGGCGCTTGACATTGTTGGGGTTGTTTGTTGAAGTAGGACCAGCAGCGGTATCTTCAAATCTTCATTTTCATCGATGTCGCGAGATGAAGAATAGGAGCTAGCCACCAAGGAAGGAACTTTGACCTTCTTGAATTTCTTGGAGGAGGTGCACACCAGTCAAATTCTTCCTTGAGTCCCATTGAAGTCAGTTCTTCTTCACTTGTAGACATGTGAAAGAACAGCCAGTGCGCTTGAAGGTTTCATGAAGGTAGTAGTGGTTTTCTTCACTGCATTGTGTGTTGAGGTCATGTTGTAAAGAAGAGTACCAAGCGGCGTTTGACCCATTTATGATTACGATCAACCTTGATGAAGGCGAGGAGTAATTCACGATCGATCATCACCACAGGTGCGATAGCTTGAGGACTTTGCTTGGTGAGGTATTTGCTGCTGAGTCATGTGTGGCGAGTCATCATTGGTGGAGTAGGATGCTGCTTTGCTGAAACTGTCCATCAATGGGCGAATGCCTTCATCGATCACAGCATGGCCTTGCCCTTGTCATCGGTGAGGTAATTGTCCGTTTGAGGACTTCAATCGAGGCAAGTAGCTGCAGTGGTTCAAAGTATCAGCCTTGTAATTGGTGAAGATCTTGACTGATGAATCTCATAATCCAAGGCGCATAAGGTTTCAGCTCAAAAGGTGACATGGCAATGTTAGCGAGTCCTCATGAAGAAATCATGGAAATTGGCGGAGCGCCATGGATGATGTTGAAAAGCATATTCTTCATGATGCCAGCGACTTCTTCATCGTTCGAGTCGTGGCCTTTGATAGGACTCATAGTCTTCGTCGAATTCGATAGACTGTCCGAGGCACATATAATAATTCCTTGACGAGAATTTGGTTCTTGGGGCCTGCCTTGGCTTCAAAGGCTTCATCGGCACTTGCATATAGTGATTTGAAAGTTCTTTTCTTCATAGATCGGCGTGCACCATCAAGCGGAGGACTGAGTGGTAGGGCACGAAGCAATTCACTTCTTGGTGCCTTGTAGTGAGTGTTTTCAGTCATCAATCTAAGACCCATGAATTCGTCTTGAGCGTCTCCGGTGATGTGCAGAGTTGCATAGAACTGAAGAATTAGCTCTTCATTCCAGTCACAAATATCAGTGCAGAAGTTTAGCAGTCCTGCGTCGTGAAGAACACTGAGGACTGGCTCAAAGCCTGGCAGCGACTCCATATCCACATGAGGAATATGAGCATGATCGAAGATTTTGTCCTTGTTGAAAAGCACTGAGGAATAGAAGTTGGCTTGGTGGCAGTCGAAGCGCCTCTTCCTAATTGAGCAGAATCATAAGGATTATATTCGATGAAGAACACGTGCTCGGCAAAGAAATCTTCAGCCTTGAACTTTTGCTTGGTTGAGAGCGGATTCTTTTGCTTGGGCGGAGGGTGTCGATGAGTTGCATCACCACCTCGGGAATCACAAGTTCAGGTTCTTGACTGAGAATTTCTTGTTCCTCAACAGTGCGATCGAGGATTAGCAGCGACAGCAGTTTCATCAGCACTAGTGGCTGGAATTTCTTCATGCCGCAGAACCGATCGGTTGATTTTCTTGAGTCCATTTGGACTGTTTGTGCGGGAGAGTGAGGAACTTGTTGGGCGGGGTGAAGAGAGGAGTATTGGGATCTGACTTTCCCAAAAGTCATCATTTATCACTGGAGTGGTGCATCCAATATCCACATCTTCATTTTCAATTTCCTCGGCATCAGCTTGAGGAATTTCATGGTCGATGAGGAAATAACTGGGGTTGAAGGATTGCTTCCACTTCAATTTCTTCATCAATTTTCTCGACGAAGCAGCAGATTGATGTTCTTCATCGAGATCCGATTGGGATCTCATAGTCTTCTCCAAAGGAACAACTTCCTTTGATGGTATGGAGAAATTGGAACAACATCAATTGGGTTTTCAAATGAGCTGGTCATTGGCTTCATTTTCTTCGCGGCGAAGAATCGGCAGCTGATGCTTTCCTTTTCTTCACACAGCTCGTTCTGCAGCCTTGGTTTCTTCACTTGAAGCGGATGGAAGAATTGGAGTTGGAGTTGGTGCAGGAGGAGCTGAGGAATTTGGTGCAGTTTCTTGAGGAGCAAGCGATGCAGTTCCCTGTCTTGAGCAATTTCTTGAGCGCACCACTAGTGGGTGCCTGGCAGTTTCTTCGGTGGTGGGATGGGATCATCAGCCACAGGAATCAACATTTTCTTCAGCAGGCTGAGCGTCATCAGCGGTCTGGCATTTTCTTCAGGAGGCTGGCGGAGGCTTCGGCTGAGGAATTCATGTTGCCTTTGGGGCAGCAACACTTGTGAATTTCTTCGTCGGGTTGGCGAATCTGGTCTTGACTCCTTGCCAATCAGCATAGTGGGTATCGAAGTTTTCTTTGAGGTCTTGAATTTCAGTTTGAATTTTGAGAAGCTCCTCGGTGTCATCTTGACAACGTTTTCTTGAGAACTTCTCTTTCTGTATTGAGCCTTTTGATTTCCCTCGCCTTCTCAAACTTCCATTTTCTTCAGCGATGAAGTGAGTCAGCATGACTTTGACCAGTGTCGGATGAAGATCGAGCGGAGAGGGTATTGGGATCATTGTGCGGAGATCAATAAAGTCGAGGACTTTCTTGGGTCCAATAGCGATGTACGCAGATGTACCTTTGGCTCTAGCGGCCTTCACTTGGCGGTCTCGATGATTTCTTCAAGTTCTTCATCGGATGCCTCATCATCGAGATGGTACATGAAATACAACTTGTTTCTTCCTTGGACTAGGTCGAGGACCTCGTCCATTGTTGCCTTGGTCTTCAGGTGAGCTGGGCGGATGAGGAAGTTGGAGCAGGTGAGGAACTTGCAGAAATGCACGAGGCAATTGAGAAACCAGTGGTTCTTTGACAAGTAGCAGGTGCACAGGCTGAAGGTTTTAGCCGGAGCTGTTGAGGACTTTGATGGAGCAGCAGCGGTGTGAGAATTTGCTTGGAAGGTGCTCTTTGAGGAACTTGGCCGTGAGGCGCAGATGATGAAGCACTTGGCTTATTAGAGGCTTCTTTGCATTGATTTCCTCGGTTTGACCGAGACCTCGATGGCGATGCAGCAGCAGAATCCTCATTGAATTTCTTCTTTGCCTCCTTTGCTTGCTTTGCCAACTTTGCTTGGCGTTTAGCCCATTCATCGGAAAGTCCTCACGCGTTTGGCGCTAGTGGGATCAGCTATTTGGCCAGGTGCCAAAGGAGCTCTTGGGCATGGAGGATTTAAGCGAATTTCTTCATGTACTTAGGAGTTACATATCTGTATTCCTTCCATTCCGTGCCCATCTCCGTTCAATCTTACGAATCGCATCTTGCGTTGATTTTTGCTTTCTTCATCCGGTGCAATAGTCAGCATATATTTCCTCGAGGATTTCAAAAGCAGTCATAACCTCAGGTTTCTTTCCTCCCTTCTGCGGCTTCTTACCGTCGCCATTTTCTTGATTGAGAAATTGAACAATTGAGTTCTCTGAAGAAGTGTGCAGTTTTCTTCGAGGCGCTGCAAATGAGTTAAGTTGATGAGAACCTAGGGATTCAGCAGCGGACATTTGTACCTGTGAACAGAGTATAGGTGCGAGGAATTTGGAGAGGTCATATCGTTCTCGGAAGGTTTTCAAAAGAACAAGTTTTGAGGATTTTGACCAGATGAGCCTTGAAGAATTTCACTAAGCGTTCTTTGTCTTAGGTTCGAGTTGTATAGATCGAGGATCCACACAATTGAGGAATCTTGAAGAAAATCATTGCTTAGAGAAGCGAATCAAGAGATTTGAGGTGTTCATATGTGAGAAGAATTTGAAGAATAAACACCTTTGAAGAATTTGAAGAAGATTTGAGAATCAAAGCGAGTAATAAAAGTAACTTTTAATTTACCGAAGTGAAGAACACGACGAACTGAGAAGAACAGTTGGGAAGTTAAATCATTCAGATCTTCACGCCCTAACTTGGCGAGAGGAAGTCAGCTACGGCGGCGGCGGAGTGAAGATTTTCCACGGTCGGTAGCGATCGTCGGCGAAGAGGTCAAAGCGGTGAAGCTTTTCCTCACCGGCTGACGATGGAGTAGCGGCGGCGCTAGGGTTTGAGGAGCTCGGCGGGAGAGAGGTCGGCGAATAAAGAGTGAGGAAGGGAGAGGGTATTTATAGACACGGTGAAAAGCGGATCGCCGAAGATTTAGGACGATCATGCCCCTGACCGCTTCCCTTCTCACGACATGTGTCACCCACGTACTATGTAGTGGAGATCGTGTACGATCGTGGGTGAATAAAATAATGCATCGTGGGATGCGGAACGGTTTGAGCAGTAAAAACGAAGGTTTGGATAAGATTCGTTTTAACGTTCCGTTGCAATTTCTTCAGCTGTCAAGGACACAGTGAAGATTTTGAACGAAGTTCAAAGTAGAACGCACATGAAGAATTTGTGAATAGATTGGGTTGAGTATAGCATAGAGGGGAAAGGGTCCGATCACATTCACTTAGCAGAAAAAAAATGACTTGAAGAAATAGCCATAAGTGAATGCTGTAGAGGACATAGACCCATATATATATATATAGTCAATGAAGAAAGGCAGCGGAAGCAGTGAAGATTTTGCAAAGTTGAAGAATTTGAAAAACTGAAGAATTTCAAAACGAGGAAAAACTCAAATTGAAGATTTTCAACTTTGGTGGTGGCGAGACCCACCGTATAAGAATGATGATTTCAGACACCGCGTACAATTGTCGTAGGGTTCTGAGAATCAAATTCTTCATTAATTTCTTCACACTAAGAGTGTTATTCTTCATTGATTGAAGAAAAACGTTTCTTCATGTGTTGCACATCTAAGTCATCAATTTTGCATAAGTGTTAGGATGTGTGTCCTTTTCAAAGAACATTCGAAGATTCTAAGATATTTAGCTCACACGCAACTTGCTAAATCTCTTCTCATCCAAGGGCTTAGTGAAGATATCAGCTAGCTGTTCTTGATCTTCACGTGCTCGATGGAGATGTCGCCCTTCAACACATGATCACGAAGAAAATGATGGCGAATTTGAATGTGCTTTGTCTTGAGTGCTGAACTGGGTTGTGAGCAATCTTGATGGCACTCTCATTGTCACAATGAGAGGCACATTCTTCACGTTGATGCCATAGTCCTTGAGGTTTGCTTCATCCATAGTAATTGAGCACAACACGAGCGAGCAGCAATGTATTCAGCTTCCGCGATGGATGAGATACACAGTTCTGTTTCTTGAGGACCAACGGACCAAAGATCGTCAGAGAAATGACAAGTACCAGATGTTGACTTGCGATCCACGATCACCAGCATAGTCGAGTCGAGAATATCAATGAGATCAAAAGTAGAGCCCTTGGGGTACCATAATCCTAGTGTTGGTGTGTGAGCTAGATATCGAAGAATATGCTTCACAGCCTTATGGTGTGATTCCTTGGTGTAGCTTGAAATCGGGCACACATGCAAACACTAAGCATTATATCTGGCCTAGATGCACATAAGTACAATAAAGAACCAATCATGGGCGGTATACCTTGTGATCGAAATCAATACCATTTTCATCGATTGCATAGATGGCCATTTGTGGGCATAGGAATTTTGACACCTTTGCAATCTTGCATGCGAATTTCTTGAGGACATCTTTGAGGTATTTCTCTGAGATATGAATATGCCATTGTGTTGTTGACGAATTTGAAGACCTAAGAAGAATTTCAACTCTCCCATCATAGACATTTGATATTCTTCACTCATCATATAGGCAAATTCATCACTATAACGTTGGTCGATACAGCCAAAGATAATATCATCAACATATATTTGGCACACAAATAGTTCACCATCATAAGATTTAGTAAAAAGAGTAGGATCGAGTGAACGGGTGTGAAGCCATTCTTCACGAAGAATTCCTTCAATGTATCATACCACGCTTGAGGGGCTTGCTTGAGGCCATAGAGGGCCTTATTTAGTCTGAAGACTTTGTCGAGGATTCTTTGGATCTTCAAAACACAGGGGTTGAGCAACATATACTTCTTCCTCAAGCTTACCATTGAGGAATGCACTTTTCACATCCATTTGATATAAAGTGATATTGTGATGGTTAGCATAGGCGAGTAATATGCGAATAGACTCAAGTCTAGCGACAGGTGCAAAAGTTTCATCGAAGTCAATTCCTTCAACATGCGTGTAGCCTTGAGCTACTAGTCGTGCCTTATTCCTCACCACAAGACCATTTTCATCTTGCTTGTTGCGGTAGATCCACTTTGTGCCAATGATATTATGCTTGCGAGGATCTGGACGTTTGACCAGTTCCCAGACGTTGTTGAGCTCGAACTGATGTAATTCTTCTTGCATGGCCTGAATCCACTCCGGCTCCAGAAATGCTTCATCTACCTTAGTGGGCTCTGTGATAGAGACAAAAGCATAGTGCCCACAAAAGTTAGATAAATGTGAAGCTTTTGGCGTGTGAGAGGACTGGCGCTTCAATGTCATCGATGATCTTCTCCACTTGTACTTCTTTTGCAGCGAGGATGAGCTGGTTGTCGTCGAGGAATTTGATCATTTTCCTCGGCACCATTTTCTTGACATTATCTTGAGTGCATCAGCTCGGCGTTCTTGGCGTCTGAGGATGAATTCTTCAGCAGTTTCTTGATGGGAATGACATCCTCGGTTGCCTTGAACTGATAGAATCCTCGGTGCTGGTTCGTCTAACACAGAAGGTAGGTGCTCTCTTTGCGAGCCATTAGTTTCATCGAACCGCACATCTCTGATGTCAACAATCTTGTGAAGTGCGATGTTGAAGACTCTGTAGGTGTCGAGTCCTTTCGTAACCAAGCATAAAACCTTCATGTGCTTTCGGTGCAAATTTAGAGTTGTGGTGAGGATCTCTAATCCAGCATTTAGCACGAAGACTTTGAAATAACTTACATTAGGTTTCTTGTCGTGAGGAGTTCATAGGCAGTCTTCTTGAAGAATTTGTGAAGATATACTCTGTTGATGATGTGGCACGCGATGTCAATTGCTTCAATCCAGAAGCGACTAGGCGTTTTGTATTCATCAAGCATAGTGCGAGCCATCTCAACAAGAGTTCTGTTCTTGCGCTCCACGCGCCATTTCTTTGAGGAGTATAAGGAGCAGATAACTCATGAGTAATACCAAGTTCATCAAGATAGTCATCAAGACCGAATTCTTGAACTCAGTTCCATTGTCACTCGATGTGCTTGATCTTCACACCAAAGTTGGTTGAAGCCCTCGAGGAAAATCGTTTGAAGATTTCCTGCACTTGATTTTGTAAGTAACAATGTGTACCCATGTGTAGCGTAATCATCAACAATAACAAAGCCATAAAGAGATGCATCATTAGTGACAGCTGAGTAATGATTGGGACCAAAGAGGTCCATGTGAAGCAATTCGAAGGGGCGAGTAGTGGTCATGATAGTCTTATTTGGATGCTTGGCCTTGGTCATTTTCCAGCTTCACGGGCTCCGCATAAGTGATCCTTGAGGAATTTGACATTCTCAATGCCAATGACATGCTTCTTCTTCCATGGCGTGTGCAAATTCCTCATGCTGCGTGACCAAGTCGTCGATGCCATAGCCAGCCTTACGAAGCTTTTGCAAGTAGGCACACGGCTGGTTGTGGTCTGTAGAGAAGTCAACAATATACAAGTCTCCTCTCCTAAAGCCTTGAAGACTTTGGAATTGTCAGCTTCCATAATCACAACACAACGATACTTGCCAAAGATAACAACCATATCAAGATCACAAAGCATTGAGGCTGACATGAGGTTATATCCTAAAGACTCAACAAGCATGACTTTGTCCATGTGCATGTCCTTAGAGATAACAACCTTACCAAGTCCCAATACGACTTTTGCCTTTGTCGGCCAAGATGATATGCTTGAGATGTGGCGGTGATAAGGTAGCATCCATCAATAGATTCTTGTCACCGGTCATGTGATTTGTACATCCACTATCGAGAACCCACTCGGTGGCTTTGGGTTGATCATCCTGCGGATGAATTAGTACAACTTACGATCTCATATACTTCATCGGTGAAGAATATGATATCAAGTTCATCGAGATGAATTTCATCGATCGATATTCAGATAAGCGGTATGAGGGCGTGTGAAATGAAAGTTCATTTCATCATGATTAACTGCGTCCTTTCAAGCATTTTTGTCGGGCCCCACCAAATTCTTGAGACGTTGAGGCATGTCGGAGACCTGACCTACAGAAGAGATTAGTTCTTTTCTTCACCACCCACATCGAAGGGGTGGCAAAGAGTTCATCACTCTGCGAGCACCATACGAGAATGGTGGCATAGAAGCCAATCCATTTCGTTTCACATAAGAGGGTTAGGGTAAGCATATGAATAGGCGGAGAAATTCTTGAGGACTTATGAACATATTGGTTTGAAGAATAATGCACATATTCATAGCCCTTAGCTCTACCTGCGAAACAGAGTTGTTAGCGATGATGATCATATGAGGACTTTGATCCTTTTGAGGAATTTGATCCACGTGAGAATTTGGTCCGTATGAGGACTTGGATCCATATGAAGAGTTTGGTCCATATGAAGAATTTGATCTGGGTTCCTATTCTTCACGGTGGTGTCATGAGGACATTCACTGAAGACTTTCAAGGCACTTCTTGGGAAGCCAGATTTTCTTCATAGGGGAACCGTTCTGCGATTAGTGCCAACATATCTAGCAAATACTTCACCATTCTGATTTTTGAACAGTTTATAGTTTGAGTCAAATGACTCATCAACAAAATGAGGAAATTCACATGTAAAACCAGATAAGGTAGGTGGATCAACTGGAGGTCCCTTTGCAGCAACCCATGAGGTTTTGGGATACTGCTCAGGCTTCCAGTACGTTCCATCAGCATTGAGTTTCCTCTCAAAGGCAATACCCTCTTTCCTAGGGTTCTGTTGAGGATCTGCTTTTAAGCACATCACAAAGAGTCGATGCCCTTTGAGGCTTTTGTACATGCCTGTCATGTACAATTCCTTCGATCATGCATCGTCGGTGATACTAGCAATGTCCTCGGATGAGGAATTAGTGATAGCGAGGCAGGTGAAGAATTTGTAACAGTTGAAGCATTTGAACATTCAGGTGAAGAATTAGCAGATTCACGTTCAATGCACTTTAAGCATGGAGGAACAAATTCTTCTTGAGAAGCGCTGATTTGTTGAGCAAGTAATGAATCACGCTCCTTCTGAAGATCTTCATAACTCGCTCTTAGCTTCTCAAGATCTTGCTTTCTTTGAAGAAATTCATAAGAAAGTTTCTCATGATCAGTTAGGAGAGTGTTATGATGACCTTGAAGGTTGTCAAGCCTAGACTGAAGTCTCTGAAGATTTTTAGTCAGGGCTTGAGTGCGATCCATTTCTTCACGTAACATATCATCACTTTTACCTAACATGTTTTGAACCTTTTCCAAGGCATGTTGTTGTTTGGTGGCAAGGCAAACAAGTTTGGTATAGTTAGGTTCAATATCATCATCAGATTCATCATCATCAGATTCACAGTAACTAAGTTCAGATGAGGAACATTCGGTTACCTCGTGACCCTTTGCCATGAGACATAATGCAGATGATGATGATTCTGGCTCGAAAGTCATCGGTTTGAGAGATTCCTTGAAGTCCTCAAACCAGGGATCATGACGAGTTCGATGACCTTCATAAACATCGGAGATTCGGTCCCGAGATAAACCGCATTGCAAAGATGCATAATGCGCTTGAATTCATCTCTAGATAGGCAGGAAAAGATGATATCCTTCGCCATGATATCAAGTCGAGTGAACTTGCGAATATCATCGGTGTTACCGCCTTGCATAGATCGAGTAAGGCCAATTTCGGTGACGGTCCACAGCTCACATCCATTGCCATGAGGCGCTTCCTCATCATGGCCTTCCACTTGGGATAATCGTGACCGTCAAAGATAGGGCATGTCACTTTCTTCATACCTGCGGTCGACATAACTAAAACTCCGGTGGTTAAACCAAAATCACACAGAACAAGGGAGTACCTTGCTCGATACCAATTGAAAGTCGTTATCTCGACTAGGGGGGTGAATAGGCGATTTTATGAATTCTTCAGCGAGGAATTTGCGGTGAGGAAATTCCTTAGCGAAGAAATACTTGCAGCGGAATAAGTACTCGAAGTAAGCATAACAGATTACAAGCATAGTCATCATGATGAAATGAAAACAATCACAGTCTGAAAAGCGTAATCACAGGATAACACAAGATGAAGACAAACAGGTGAAGAAATTGAGCGAGGAAATTGAGAAAGTCTTGATCAAAGTCTTCAAACACAGATATGAACAAACACTCAACACGATAATGAGGAAATGAAAGGGTTGAGGAAATAGAACCAGTTAGGTTGGTGAAGACAATGATTTGGTAGACCAGTTCAACTGCTGTCTCGGTTATGCGTCTGGTTGGAAGCGGTGAGTATTTAAACTCGAGGACACACAGTCCGGACACCCGATCCTTGAGCACGCAGCTCGGGACACCAGTCCTCACTGTATTCTCCTTGAACTAAGGTCACGCAGACCTCGTCCAATCACTCGTGGTAAGTCTTGAGCGACTTCCAAACCTTCACATACTTGGTCACTCGGCGATCCACAATTCCTCTTGTATGCTCTAGACCGTGGCGCCTAACCGTCTGGAAGAAGCACAGTCTTCAAAGGTAAAAGCGTCGGATCCACGCAGGATCAATTTCTTGATGATGCTCAATCACTTTGGGTTTATAGGGTTTGGTTTTGCGATTTTCCTCACTTTGGGTTTTCCTCACTTGATGATTTTCTCTCAAAGTCCTCGGAGGATGGGTTGCTCTCAAATGACAAGTGTCAAGTTCTCTCGGGCAGCCAACCAACTAGTGGTTGTAGAGGCGGCTATTTATAGCCTAGGGAGCAGCCCGACATGATAAGACATAAATGCCCTTCAATGATATGACCGTTAGGTGGATAAGATATTTTGGAACAGGTGGCGCGCCTTACGACAGCGATCGGAAATTTGAACATCAAATTCCTCGGGGCTATCATGTTCCTCCTTTGTGTAGGCAATTACATGGCGAATTCCTAACTCCTCGGTCGAAACAAATTCCTCGGCGACCGGAAGAGCTTCGTCTCATCCTTTGAAGAAATTGACTGAACTGTATGAGATTTCAAAGGCTTCACTCGAAGGGATTGGTAGGTGTAGGATTTTGAGTTGAGCATCAAATGGAAATTTTTCCTTAGTATTTCCTCGACCCCCTTTAACGATGCGGTGTTTCCTATGACTCAAGAAAGAGAAAATGAAACTACGAAAACAAAAGTCTTCACGCTTCATGTTCCTCAAATGAATACCAAGTCTTCAAGGTCACACCAATTTCTTCACTTTCAAAGTCTTGAAAAGTCTTGAAATATCAAAGTCTTGGATGAAGAACTTCATTTTAGAGGGTCGACTTTCTCTGTAAATATCAAACTCCTCATAGACTTATAGACCTGTGTACACTCACAAACGCATTAGTTACTTAACCTATAAGTCTTCAATACACCAAAATCACTAAGGGGCACTAGATGCACTTACAAGGCCCTCTTGCTCCGCTTGACGTTCTTTTTCAGGAACCTCGCAGCGGTCGGTAGCATCCTTCAATTTTCTGGCCATATCGGCCATTTCCTCTTTGCTTCGGCAGTGAGCAGCCCGTTTGGCTTCTAGCTCTTCGGCCGCCCTTAAAGCGGCCGCATTACTATTTCTGGTTTGCTCTTTCGCTCGGGCAAGTTCCGCCCGAAGCTCCTCCACAGCAGCGGCACCATCTGCATTAAGCATACAAGTAGTAAGACATGGGCGTCAAGCTCCCTTACCAGGTGTCCGCGTAGAAGTCGCATACCTTGTGACTCGTGAAACCGTTTATTGACCAGCGCGATGTCCGCATCCGCCTCGTCAAGTTGCCGCTTTAGTTCAGCATATTCATCAGTCCGGCTGGCCACCGGACGCCCCACCACCTATTTAGGAGCGTCGATATGTTATAACTGAGATTTTGATCCTCGGCACGCTGTCAATTTTGACAACATACCGAGTCTCGAGGGCTACTATCTATACAGGGCGCATTATATATGCATAACTGTTAGAAGGTACATCATTTTTGCGTACCTCGAACCCCATCAGTAAGCTTCGACGGCTTCATGCAATCCGCTCTCCGGATGCAATTCTTTCAATCACCACACCCATTGAAACACGGTGATCTTCGAGATAGCCGCTCGCCGAGAAAATCCTTCAGCTCCTCCGACCACACCACTTGGCGTTGACCTTCCGGCCCGCGGACTTGAAACCCTCTGCGGCGACACCTCGGTCGTCCGCCTGCACGAGTGTGCGACAGTGGAGCGTTTAAGCTCTCCATCATCTCCGGAAGAAGATCCCCGAAGGCGAGCTCTGCTGAGAAGGGCTGAGATCCGAACTACAAGGTACAATTTGGTTATCTTTATAAACAAATACAGGATGTTCCTTATTTACAAGACCCTACTTTTTACTTACGGCTCATTGGAGGCTGATCCCCTTGGGAAATAGTGCGGCTGGGTTACTTCCCAGCGCCGGACTCTTTGACGAAGATTCCTTTCCCCTCTATGAGGCCTTGACCTCCGGATCTTCCGAAGCGGTCCTCTTCTCTCCTCTAAAGATGATACTTTTAATCCGGGCGATTGTAGCTTAGTCCTGCGTCCTCAGTCAGGTCCGGACACCTCTCTTGTGATCCGAAGAACAGTTTATACATCTCCACGGGCGTCGTGCCCATAAAATTTTGGAGAGCTCGTGGTCCCTCCGGATTAAATTCCAACAGGCGGAGGGGGCGACGTTTGTAGGGCAGAAGGCGCCGGATCAACATAACCTGCGCCACTGCAACCAGATTGATCTCTCTTTCTTGGAGGTCTCGAATACGGCCCTGCAGCAAAGGCGTCCTTGGGCGGCCCCAGTCGAGTCCTTGTTGGCCCATGGCGCCAGACCGCTGTGGTGGACTGGCGGAAGGCGGGGGCGCCACCCATTTGGTGCCCCAGGGCGGTGATATAAAACCACTCCCGTTGCCACAAACCAAGCTCCTCTTGAAAAGAGCCCTTGGGACATGGAGCGTCAGCACATTTGCTTATGACCGCCCCTCCGCACTCTGCTTGCTGCCCCTCGGTCATCTTTGGCTCCACCTTGAAGGTCTTGAGCCACAATCCAAAGTGAGGGGTAATATGGAGGAAGGCCTCACATATGACAATGAATGGCGAGATATGGAGGATGGACTCAGTTCAAGTCATGAAAATCAAGCCCATAATAAAACATGAGCCCTCGCACAAAGGGATCCGTCGGAAGCCTAAACCCGAAGGAAGTGAGACCACGAACACCACGTTCTCGCCGGGCTCGGGAGTGGGAATTACCTGCCTGGAGCAGGCAGCCTATCACGAGATCTCGCCGGTCGGATACCTGGCGTCTCGCAGCTTTAACACATCTTCTTCGTGGACGGAGGAGGACATCCATCGGCCGTGCTAGTCGGGCGGACATCGTCGAAGGTCCGGCGCCTAAATCTGAAGCTTTGGGTGTTAGAACTTCGGCGAGGCGAACTCGATGGAGGTGTAAAATAAGAGGGCCTTGGTCTCATTATAAAGAGGTTGAATACCAAGAGCCCTCCCGTGGTCGATTAGGACTCGCCTTCTATAGAGGAGGCATGCCAACGGGCATGTTTGGGTTACCCACGTCCGTATTGATGAGAATCCCGGAATAAGGGGGCACGATCTATGCTTTGATAAGACGTGCCAGGGAAGCCGCCTCGCTAAACGCGCTAAGGTGGAACGGTAAAAAGACGATTCATATAAAGGCCTGGCCGTGGTGTGATGTCACGCCGCGGAATACGTCAGCAGATCTGTGCAAAAGTTATTCTCTCTGCGGTGGTATGTGGAACTTATTTTTCAGAGCCGGACATTATCCTTGTGTTCAAAACCTTCTATGAAGTATTCGGAGGAGGAACCCGCCAAATGTCGAAGACAATATGCGCAGCGGACTCGTCGTCATTGAAGCCTGGTTAGGGAGCTCTTGAGGAGTCTGGACTAGGGGTATCTGGATAGCGAACTATCATCACGGCGGACTCCAAGACTATGAAGATACAAGATTGAAGACTTCGTCCGTGTCCGGATGGGACTTTCCTTGGCGTGGAAAGCAAGCTTGGCGATCTGATATGTAGATCTCCTACCATTGTAACCGACTCTGTGTAACCCTAACCTATCTGGTGTCTATATAAACCGGAGGTTTTAGTCCATAGGACAAACAACAATCATACCATAGGCTAGCTTCTAGGGTTTAGCCTCCTTGATCTCGTGGTAGATCTACTCTTGTACTACCCATATCATCAATATTAATCAAGCGGGGTAGGGTATTACCTCCATCGAGAGGGCCCGAACCAGGGTAAAAACATCGTGTCCCTTGTCTCCTGTTACCATCCGCCTAGACGCACAGTTCGGGACCCCCTACCCGAGATCCGCCGGTTTTGAAACCGACACTGGGGTTAGAAGCTCTTCGCCACTTTTGGCCACCTGCCGGAGTATCCAACATGCTCTAAGGCTATGAGTTGGTGTGGCGCCCTCTGTACTATGAATTTTACAGGGTCCGTTGAGCCATCCCTCCAGTACGGTTCCATGCCCCGTAGGGGTTTTTTGTTTTTTGGTGTTTAACCTGGGTGATTGGCGATAATGCACCCTTTTCTTTCGGATTGGGTTTGTATTCGGGGCCGGATTGTCCCAAAATCTTACTTCGGTTTTCCAGGCGCTTTCCATCGCACAGTACTTCCGTACTATGGACGCCAAGTCAGCAAAGCGTGTAATTTCACGGCGACCTATGGTGTTGAGGATTCCCTTGTCCATGCAATTATTGCAGAAGAATGAAATTGCGTCTTCCTCGCGGCGAGTCCTTTATCCTGTTCATAACCAGGAGGAATCGGCCCGATAACGATGTCTTTGTTTAAATTCGGGCTCTTGCCTAATTTTGGATAGATCGCCTATGTTCGGGTGGGTGGGTGGATTTAGATCCGAAACCTCACCCAATCTGAGGCTCAAGGGCCAAGGAGTTTCCGAACTCGGAAGCTTGGATTCTTGGATGCTGTCCAATGAGTCTAGCCCGTTGCCTGACTCTAAGTTCAGGTCTTGAGTGTCGTCCTCCCCTCCGCAGGTATCCGGCTTGGAGGGATCGGGAATCCGGACATAGCTAGTCCTTAAGATAGATGGAGGGTCGCCGCTGAAGGAAATATGCCCTAGAGGCAATAATAAAAGTTATTATTTATTTCCTTATATCATGATAAATGTTTATTATTCATGCTAGAATTGTATTAACCGGAAACATAATACATGTGTGAATACATAAACCTACAGAGTGTCACTAGTATGCCTCTACTTGACTAGCTCGTTAATCAAAGATGGTTATGTTTCCTAACCATGAACAAGGAGTTGTTATTTGATTAACGGGATCACATCATTGGTTGAATGATCTGATTGACATGACCCATTCCATTAGCATAGCACCTGATCGTATAGTTTGTTGCTAGTGCTTTTCTTCATGACTTATACATGTTCCTATGACTATGAGATTATGCAACTCCGTTTGCCGAGGAACACTTTGGGTGCTACCAAGCGTCACAACGTATCTGGGTGATTATAAAGGTACATTACAGGTGTCTCGAAGGTACATGTTGGGTTGGCATATTTGAGATTAGGATTTGTCATCCGATTGTCGGAGAGGTATCTCCGGGCCCTCTCGGTAATGCACATCACATAAAGCCTTGCAAGCATTGCAACTAAATGTGTTAGTTGTGAGATGATGTATTACGGAGCGAGAAAAGAGACTTGCCAAGATGTGAGATTGAACTAGGTATTGGATACCGACGATCGAATCTCGGGCAAATAACATACCGATGACAAAGGAACAACGTATGTTGTTATGCGGTCGACCGATAAAGATCTTCGTAGAATATGTAGGAACCAATATGGGCATCCAGGTCCGCTATTGGTTATTGACCGAGAGGTGTCTCGGTCATGTCTACATAGTTCTCGAACCCGTAGGGTCCGCACGCTTAACGTTTGATGGCGGTTACTATGAGTTTTATGATGTTGATGTACGAAGGTTGTTGAGTCCGGATGAGATCACGGACATGACGAGGAGTCTCGAAATGGTCGAGACATAAAGATTGATATATTGGAAGCCTATGTTTGGACTCGGAATCACTCCGGGTGAAATTGGGAATTTTATCGAGTGCAGGGGTTACTGGAACCCCGGGAGTCAATGGGCCTTGATGGGCCTTAAGGGAAAGAAAAGGGGCCCTATAGCTGGCGCAGCCCTCCCCTTCCTAGTCCTATTAGGATTAGGAGAAGGGGTGGCCTCTCTCTCCTCTCCCTTGGTCAAACCCTAGTTGGACTAGGATTTGGGGGAATCCTACTCCTAGTAGGAGTAGGACACCCCGTGCGCCTCCCTCTGGCCGGCCAGCCCTCTCCTTCCTCCTTTATATACAGGGCAGGGGCACCCCATGACACACAAGTTGATCATTGAGATCGATTCCTTAGCCGTGTGCGGTGCCCCTTCCACCAAATTACACCTCGAATATACCGTTGCGGAGCTTAAGTGAAGCCTGCGCCGGTGGAACATCATCATCGTCACCACGCCGTCGTCTTGTGAAACTCTCCCTCAACACTCGGCTGGATCGGAGTTCGAGGGGCGTCATCGAGCTGAGCGTGTGCAGAACTCGGAGGTGCCGTCGTTCGGTACTTGGATCGGTTGGATCGGGAAGAAGTACGACTACATCAACCGCGTTGTTATAACGCTTCCGCTTTCGGTCTCACGAGTGCGTGGGCGGATACTCTATACTCGTTGCTATGCCATCACCATGGTCTTGCGTGATCGTAGGAAAATTTTTGAAATTACTCGTTCCCCAACAGTGGTATCAGAGCCAGGTTTTATGCGTTGATGTCATATGCACGAGTAGAACACAAGTGAGTTGTGGGCGATACAAGTCATACTGCCTACCAGCATGTCATACTTTGGTTCAGCGGTATTGTGAGATGAAGCGGCCCGGACCGACATTACGCGTGACGCTTCACGCGAGACTGGTTTCACCGCTGTGAGCACTCGTTGCTTAAAGGTGATGGCGGGTGTCTGTCTCTCTCACTTTAGTTGAATCGAGTGTGGCTCGCCGGTCCTTGAGAAGGTTAAAGCGGAGTCTATTTGACGAAGTATCGTTGTGGTTTTGATGCGTAGGTAAGAACGGTTCTTGCTCAGCCCGTAGCAGCCACGTAAAACTTGCAACAACAAAGTAGAGGACGTCTAACTTGTTTTTGCAGGGCATGTTGTGATGTGATATGGTCAAGACGTGATGCTATATTTTATTGTATGAGATGATCATGTTTTGTAACCAAGTTATCGACAATGGCAGGAGCCATATGGTTGTCGCTTTATTGTATGAAATGCAACGCCATGTAATTGCTTTACTTTATCACTAAGGAGTAGCGATAGTCGTAGAAGCAATAGTTGGCGAGACGACAACGATGCTACGATGGAGATCAAGGTGTCGCGCCGGTGGCGATGGTGATCATGATGGTGCTTGGAGATGGAGATCACAAGCACAAGATGATGATGGCCATATCATATCACTTATATTGATTGCATGTGATGTTAATCCTTTATGCATCTTATTTTGCTTTGATTGACGGTAGCATTATAAGATGATCCCTTACTAAATTATCAAGAAGTGTTCTCCCGAGTATGCACCGTTATGAAAGTTCTTCGTCTTTGAGACACCACGTGATGATCGGGTGTGATAGGCTCTACGTTCAAATACAACGGGTGCAAAACAGTTGCACACGCGAATACTCAGGTTATACTTGACGAGCTATGCATATAAGATATGACCTCGGAACACGGAGACCGAAGGTCGGCGTGAATCATATAGTAGATATGATCAACATATTGATGTTCACCATTGAAACTACTCCATCACACGTGATGATCGGTCATGGTGTAGTTGATATGGATCACGCAATCACTTAGAGAATTGGAGGATATTTTTCTAAGTGGGAGTTCTTAAGTAATATGATTAATTGAACTTTAATTTATCATGAACTTAGTCCTGGTAGTATTTTGCAAATTATGTTGTAGATCAATAGCTCGCGTTGTTGCTTCCCTATGTTTTTATATGTGTTCCTAGAGAAATTGTATTGAAAGATGTTAGTAGCAATGATGCGGATTGGATCCGTGATCTGAGGTTTATCCTCATTGCTGCAGAAGAATTATGTCCTTAATGCACCGCTAGGTGACAGACCTATTGCAGGAGCGATCTGCACGCGTTATGAGCGTTTGGCTAGCTCAATATGATGACTACTTGATAGTTTAGTGCACCATGCTTAACGGCTTAGAATCGGGACTTCAAAGGCGTTTTGAGCGTCATGGACCATATGAGATGTTCCAGGAATTGAAGTTAATATTTCAAGCAAATACCGAGTTGAGAGATATGAAGTCTCCAAACAAGTTCTATAGCTAAAAGATGGAGGAGAATCGCTCAACTAGTGAGCATGTGCTCAGATTGTGCGAGTACTTCAATCGCTTGAATCAAGTGGGAGTTAATCTTCCGAGATAAGATAGTGATTGACAGAATTCTCTAGTCACCATCACTAAAGTTACTAGAACTTCGTGATGAACTATAATATGCAAGGGATGACGAAAACAATTCCCAAGCTCTTCGCGATGCTAAAATCGTGAAGGTAGAAATCAAGAAAAACATCAAGTGTTGATGGTTGACGAGACCACTAGTCTCAAGAAAAGGGCAAAGGGAAGAAGGGAACTTCAAGGAAAGCGGCAAGCAAGTTGCTGCTCGGTGAAGAAGCCCAAGTCTAGACCTAAGCACGAGACTAAGTGCTTTTGCTGCAATGGAACTGGTCCTTTGAAGCGGAACTACCCCAAGTATTTGGCGGATAAGAAGGATGGCAAAGTGAACAAGGTTATATTTGATATACAGGTTATTGATGTGTGCCTTACTAGTGTTTATAGTAGCCCCTGAGTATTTGATACTCGTTCAGTTGCTAAGATTAGTAACTCGAAACAGGAGTTCTGAATAAGCAGAGACTAGTTGAAGGGAAGTGACGATGAGTGTTGGAAGTAGTTCCAAGATTGATATGATCATCATCGCACACTCCCTATACTTTCGGGATTAGTGTGGAACCTAAATAAGTGTTATTTGGTGTTGAGCATAAATATGATTTGATCATGTTTATTGCAATACGGTTATTCATTTAAGTAAGAGAATAAATTGTTGTTCTGCTTACATGAATAAAACCTTATATGGTTACACACTCAATGAAAATGGTTCATTGGATCTCGATCATAGTGATACACATATTCATAATATTGAAACCAAAAGATGCAAAGTTAATAATGATAGTGCAACTTATTTGTGGCACTTGCCGTTTAGGTCATATTGGTGTAAAGCGCATGAAGAAAACTCCATGCCGATGGACTTTTGGAATCACTTGATTATGAATCATTTGATGCTTGCGAACCGTGCCTTTTGGGCAAGATGACTAAAACTCCGTTCTCGGAACAATGGAACAAGCTCTGACTTATTGGAAATAATACATACCGATGTATGCGATCCAATGAATGTTGATGCTCGTGGCAAGTATCGTTATTTTCTGACCTTCACAAGATGATTTGAGTAGATATGGGTATATCTACTTGATGAAACATAAGTCTGAAATAGTTGAAAGGTTCAAAGAATTTCAGAGTGAAGTGGAAAATCATCGTAACAAGAAAATAAAGTTTCTGCGATCTGATCGTGGAGATGAATATTCGAGTTCTGAGTTTGGTCTTCAATAAAAACAATGTGGAATAGTTTCACAGCTCACGCCACCGGAACACCACAACGTTATGGTGTGTCCGAACGTCAGAACCGTACTTTATTATGATATGGTGCGATCTATGATGTATCTTACCGATTTACCACTATCGTTTTGGGGTTATGCATTAGAGACAGCCGCATTCACGTTTAATAGGGCAACCATCTAAATCCGTTGAGATGACACCGTATGAACTATGGTTTAGCGATAAACCTAAGCTGTCGTTTCTTAAAGTTTGGAGTTGTGATGCTTATGTGAAAAGGTTTTCACCTGATAAGATCGAACCCAAATCGAATCGTCTTCATAGAATACCCAAAGGTAACTATTGGGTACACCTTCTATCACAGATCCGAAAGCAAGATATTTGTTGCTAAGATGGATCCTTTCTAGAGAAGAAGTTTCTCTCGAAAGAAGTGAGTGGGAGGAAAGTAGAACTTGATGAGGTAATTGTACCTTCTCCCTTATTGGAAAGTAGTTCATCACAGAATCAGTTCGATGATTCCTACACCAATTAGTGAGGAAGTTAATGATGATGATCATGAAACTTCAGATCAAGTTGCTACCAAACCTCGTAGGTCTTCCAGAGTAAGATCCGCACAGAGTGGTATGGTTATCCTATTCTAGAAGTCATGTTACTAGACCATGATGAACCTCGAACTATGAGGAAGCGATGATGAGCCCAGATTCCGCGAAATGGTTTGAGACCATGAAATCTGAGATGGGATCCATATATGAGAACAAAGTGTGGACTTTGATGGAGTTGCCCGATGATCGGCAAGCCATATTATATAAATGGATCTTCAAGAGGAAGACAGATGCTGATAGTAGTATTACTATCTACAAAGCTCGACTTGTCGCAGAAAGGTTTTCGACAAGTTCAAGGTGTTGACTACAATGAGATTTACTCAACTGTAGCGATGCTTATGTCTGTCCGAATCATGTTAGCAATCGCCACATTTTATGAAATCTGGCAAATGGATGTCAAAAATACATTCTTTAATGGATTTATTAAAGAAGAGTTGTATATGATGCAACCAGAAGGTTTTGTCAATCCTAAAGGAGCTAACAAAATATGCAAGCTCCAGCGATCCATCTATGGACTGGTGCAAGCATCTCGGAGTTGGAATAAAACGCTTTGATAAATTGATCAAAGCATATAGTGTTATACAGACTTACGGTGAAGCCTGTATTTACAAGAAAGTGAGTGGGAGCACTACAGCCTTTCTGATAAGTATATGTGAATGACATATTGTTGATCGGAAATAATGTAAAATTATTCTGCAAAGCATAAAGGAGTATTTGAAAGGAATTTTTCAAAGAAAGACCTCGGTGAAGCTGCTTACATATTGAGCATCAAGATCTATAGAGATAGATCAAGACGCTTGATAAGTTTTTCAATGAATACATACCTTGACAAGATTTTGAAGTAGTTCAAAATGGAACAGTCAAAGAAAGAGTTCTTGCCTGTGTTACAAGGTGTGAAATTGAGTAAGACTCAAAACCCGACCACGGCAGAAGATAGAAAGAGAATGAAAGTCATTCCCTATGCATCAGCCATAGGTTCTATAAAGTATGTCATGCTGTGTACCAGATCTATTGCATACCCTACCACTAAACTTGGCAAGGGAGTGCAATAGTGATCTAGGAGTAGATCAATGGACAGCGGTCGAAATTATCCTTAGTAGAATAAGGATATGTTTCTCGATTATGGACGTGACAAAAGTTAAATAAGTAAAGGGTTACGTCGATACAAGTTTTTGCACTGATCTAGATGACTCTAAGTCTCAGTCTAGATACATATTGAAAGTGGGAGCAATTAGCTATAGTAGCTCCGTGCAGAGCATTGTTAACATAGAGATTTGCAAAATACATACGGATCTGAATGTGGCAGACCCATTGACTAAGCTTCTCTCACGAGCAAAACATGATCATACCTTAGTACTCTTTGGGTGTTAATCACATAGCGATGTGAACTAGATTATTGACTCTAGTAAACCCTTTGGGTGTTGGTCACATGACGATGTGAACTATGGGTATTAATCACATACAGATGTGAATATTGGTGTTGAATCACATGATGATGTGAACTAGATTATTGACTCTAGTGCAAGTGGGAGACTGAAGGAAATATGCCCTAGAGGCAATAATAAAAGTTATTATTTATTTCCTTATATCATGATAAATGTTTATTATTCATGCTAGAATTGTATTAACCGGAAACATAATACATGTGTGAATACATAAACCTACAGAGTGTCACTAGTATGCCTCTACTTGACTAGCTCGTTAATCAAAGATGGTTATGTTTCCTAACCATGAACAAGGAGTTGTTATTTGATTAACGGGATCACATCATTGGTTGAATGATCTGATTGACATGACCCATTCCATTAGCATAGCACCTGATCGTATAGTTTGTTGCTAGTGCTTTTCTTCATGACTTATACATGTTCCTATGACTATGAGATTATGCAACTCCGTTTGCCGAGGAACACTTTGGGTGCTACCAAACGTCACAACGTAACTGGGTGATTATAAAGGTACATTACAGGTGTCTCCGAAGGTACATGTTGGGTTGGCATATTTCGAGATTAGGATTTGTCACTCCGATTGTCGGAGAGGTATCTCCGGGCCCTCTCGGTAATGCACATCACATAAAGCCTTGCAAGCATTGCAACTAAATGTGTTAGTTGTGAGATGATGTATTACGGAACGAGAAAAGAGACTTGCCGATGCGAGATTGAACTAGGTATTGGATACCGACGATCGAATCTCGGGCAAGTAACATACCGATGACAAAGGGAACAACGTATGTTGTTATGCGGTCTGACCGATAAAGATCTTCGTAGAATATGTAGGAACCAATATGGGCATCCAGGTCCCGCTATTGGTTATTGACCAGAGAGGTGTCTCGGTCATGTCTACATAGTTCTCGAACCCGTAGGGTCCGCACGCTTAACGTTTCGATGGCGCTTACTATGAGTTTTATGATGTTGATGTACCGAAGGTTGTTCGGAGTCCCGGATGAGATCACGGACATGACGAGGAGTCTCGAAATGGTCGAGACATAAAGATTGATATATTGGAAGCCTATGTTTGGACTCCGGAATCACTCCGGGTGAAATTGGGAATTTTACCGGAGTACCGGGGGGTTACCGGAACCCCCCGGGGAGTCAATGGGCCTTGATGGGCCTTAAGGGGAAAGAGAAAAGGGGGCCCTATAGCTGGCCGCAGCCCTCCCCCCTTCCCTAGTCCTATTAGGATTAGGAGAAGGGGGTGGCGCCCCCTCTCTCCCTCTCCCCTTGGTCAAACCCTAGTTGGACTAGGATTTGGGGGGGGAATCCTACTCCTAGTAGGAGTAGGACACCCCGTGCGCCTCCCTCCTGGCCGGCCAGCCCTCTCCTTCCCTCCTTTATATACAGGGCAGGGGCACCCATGACACACAAGTTGATCATTGAGATCGATTCCTTAGCCGTGTGCGGTGCCCCCTTCCACCAAATTACACCTCGAATATACCGTTGCGGAGCTTAGGCGAAGCCCTGCGCCGGTGGAACATCATCATCGTCCACCACGCCGTCGTCTTGTGAAACTCTCCCTCAACACTCGGCTGGATCGGAGTTCGAGGGACGTCATCGAGCTGAACGTGTGCAGAACTCGGAGGTGCCGTACGTTCGGTACTTGGATCGGTTGGATCGGGAAGAAGTACGACTACATCAACCGCGTTGTTATAACGCTTCGCTTTCGGTCTCACGAGCGTGGACGGATACTCTATACTCTCGTTGCTATGCCATCACCATGGTCTTGCGTGATCGTAGGAAAATTTTTGAAATTACTACGTTCCCCAACAGCCGCATTGTTCCTCCACCACAGCAACGTGATGGGTGACCTGGGGAGAGTTAATCTCTCTCAGATCGGGTTTAGGCCCAATCTGATCATAGTTTGTAGCGACTCCCAGGGCGGCGATGCAATCCAGGAGCTCGTTTAAGGAAGAGAGCTCCGTCGGATCTAACTGCTCGGCGAGTTCCCAGTTGACGTGAAGATTGCTTTCGATGACCCGAGAAGTCATCGTCGGCGCGGCGGCCGAACAGGCGGTCATAAGAAAACCGCCTAGCCGGAGAGTTTGGCCAATAGCCAAAGCTCCTTTAGCAACAGTGCTGTCTTTAAAGACGGGATGAGGCATCCTTCCTGTTGGCGACGGCACAGAGGAACTCTCAATGAAAGCACCAATGTCGGTGTCAAAACCGGCGGATCTCGGGTAGGGGGTCCCGAACTGTGCATGTAGGCGGATGGTAACAGGAGACAAGGGACACGATGTTTTTACCCAGGTTCGGGCCCTCTCGATGGAGGTAAAACCCTACTCCTGCTTGATTAATATTGATGATATGGGTAGTACAAGAGTAGATCTACCACGAGATCAGAGAGGCTAAACCCTAGAAGCTAGCCTATGGTATGATTGTTGTTCGTCCTACGGACTAAAACCCTCCGGTTTATATAGACACCGGAGAGGGCTAGGGTTACACAGAGTCGGTTACAATGGGAGGAGATCTACATATCCATATCGCCAAGCTTGCCTTCCACGCCAAGGAAAGTCCCATCCGGACACGGGACGAAGTCTTCAATCTTGTATGTTCATAGTCTAGGAGTCCGGCCAAAGGTTATAGTTCGGCTATCCGGACACCCCCTAATCCGGGACTCCCTTAGTTGTCTCATTCCACGGAGATGACTCCGAATTGAATTCAACATGTACACAGGAGGTATCGCCAGATTTCATCAACGGCACACATCCAGCAAGCAGTTGAACAAGGATGCCATGACGTACCGAAGAATTTGCCCTTTGTCAACTCTTTTCATTCAATAAAGATTCTAGGATTCGTATCAATATGATTTTATACATACACCATAACATGAAAAAATTAACATAAAAAACAAAGTAAGCAAGCAAAAAACTGAATAATTAATCAAATAATTAACATATAAAGTTCAATATTGTTTTTCATATGATGTATCAATAGGCGCGGCGTGTCGCCGCGCGGGCTAAGCTAGTAGGCTCTATACAGTGCAAAAACAAAGGATCTATAGGCCGCGCAACTGAAGTAGTATATGTATTAGAGCAATCCTCTCACTCGGGGGCTTAGCTGCAGTCTAGTACTCGCATATGTTTGTAAAATCCTACCGAGTAGTGAGCAATCCTCCCACTCGGGGGCTTAGCTGCAGTCCAGTACTCGCCTAAGATTGTAAAATCCTACCGAGTGGTGAGCAACCCTCTCACTCGGGGACTTAGCTGCAGTCCAGTACTCGCCTAAGATTGAAAAATCCTATCGAGTGGTGAGCAACCCTCTCACTCGGAGGCTTAGCTGCAGTCCAGTACTCGCCTAAGTTTGTAAAATCCTACCGAGTGGTGAAAAACCCTCTCACTAGGAAGCTTAGCTGCACTCCAGTACTCGCCTAAGTATAAAACATGTTCCGAGTGAGAATGGTCTTCTCGCTCGGGGACTTGGCCACACGCTCCGTTCCGATCCGCAAGGACGACGAGGTGTAGGTCGACTGCGACCTTCTCCTCAGAGCTGCGCCATAAATACAATGTGCGCTCCGTTCCGATCCGCAAGGACGACAAGGTGCAGGTCGACTGCCACCTTTTCTTCGAAGTCGTGCCACAAGTATAACGCACGCTCCATCCCTATCCACAAGGACGACGAAGTGCAGGTCGACTGACACCTCCTCCTCGAAGCTGCGCCACCCACTCAAAGATTATTCCGAGTGAAGAAATAAGTACCACTCGAAGACAAACACAAGCATATTCAGAGGTAAACCAAGTTCGGATAAATCCTAAGGTTCCGGTCCAGGGATTAAAGTACTCGAGCATCAAGCCCGAAGGATTTTAACGATTACACAATCACTCGGCATTCCGAGGCAAATAAAGGTGAAGCATAAAATTTTGGATCACTCGTCAGGAGAAGGACTGGCTGGATGTCAGAAGCTGTCAAGATCTATGATGTCTGCAATGCGAGTGGCGGCATCAAGGAAAGTATCCATGAAGGACTGGAAAGTGTGCTTTTTGGTGTTGGCGACCTTGAGCGTCGCCAGCTTGTCCTCGTTGACATCCTTGCTGTGCACTCGAACCAATGACAGGGCGACATCAGCACCGCAGCGAGCAGATGATTTCTTCCATTCTTGCACTCAATCAGGTATTGGATTCAGTCGAGCCATAAGAGACTCGAGATCTTGAGACAGTTCCGCTTGAGGCCAGAGTTCAGCATCAACCCGAGTCATTGATATGTCCATTTTGCATCATGCTTTTATATCAATATTTATTGCATTATGTGCTGCTATTACACATTATATCTCAATACTTATGGCTATTCTCTCTTATTTTACAAGGTTTACCATGAAGAGGGGGAACGCCGGCAGCTGGAATTCTGGCTGGAAAAGAGGCAAACATTGGAAACCTATTCTGCACTGTTCCAAAAATTCTGAAACTCCACGAAACATGTTTTTGGAATTTATAAGAACTAGCAAAGTGGCCCGCTCGATGCGCATACTAGAATTATATATTTTTTAATAAATAGACCATATTATTTAGTTTGTCTAATTGAAATTGAAACCAAGTGTGATGACATTTATAAATATAATTCTTTAGTGGACATAGTTCGGAGGGCAACACATAAAGTATTTATTTACTGATGTGAAAAAATGCATTATTTACCTAATAATAGGTTTAGTTGACAGTCATTTTAAATTTGGTACCTACTGATATCTAAATATGGCCAAGACATTTGTGAGCATATTGAGACATACCACTACTTATAGTTAAGACTTGAGATAAAGTTGTGAGAAACTACAAAGGTATTAACCGTGTATTATTAATTTGTCTAAATATGCAGTACAAAATTCCTATTACTCAAAGATGGTACTATAATCTCGTGAAAACAATATGCATTCAACTTGTGCTCAGTAAAATAATAGATCCAACAAAAGGTGAGAAATGGATAAAATGACTCAGAAAGGAAGCACCTAAATCCTTTAGCTGTTCCATGTTGGTTCCCATAGTGTACATCAAGCGTTTTTTGAAATAATTGGTACAAAAGGTTAAATACTGAGATGTTGTGCTCTGTTGCTCAATTAAATGCAGAATAAGTAAAAATCTTAGACCAGACTGACTGAAATTTTTGAGTTGAAACTATGAAATTATGCATGCAAGTAGATGTGAACTCTAGTTTTTTCTTAAACACATGTAGCTAGTTCAGTACATTTGGAATGTCTACAGATACTTATCATTACTGTCTATAGAGATTATACCAATTTTATACTTATATTTTATGTTAGACATTTTGATAAGCTACTATTTTTTGGTAGTACACACGTTTTGGTCATCTCTGCTTACAGAGACACCTCTAATCTTGAAAGACTGATGACGCCAATGTTTTGTGAAAAATCAAAATTCTTCATTTTAAGATGTTTGAAATATAATCTTGTGGATCTTGCTAACTGAAGGTAGGACTACTGTGCCGTACATCTGGACTACTCTGTTGGTACGTCCGGAGGTCATGTGGTGCATCCAAGTTTTGAGGAAAAAGTGATTATATATGAGTGTTACAAATTTACAAAGCATGTTCACAACGGAGCAATCAGTGGGGTAAATCATTTATTCAGTAAATGTGGACAGAAGCTATAATCTCTTATCGCTCAGCAGGAATATTTCTGATGGGTATGGTTATGGCATGTTTTGATCAGTCACGATGCCCCTCAATCAAACATGACAATCATGTCCTAGTACAGGACCTCGTTTTTTTTTTCTAATCAAAACCTAAAGTGACCAAAAGAATGTATCGGCTAGCTTGTACATTCTTCTAAAAAGATTCTGGCTTGTACATGTGCTGGTAGATGCCGAGTACATATTGGTGCAATAGGCCGTCGACTATACTTCATCTAATCGTCTTCGTCAGTGTGCTTGCATGCAACGATGGCGTGTGGCCCATCGTACACAATACAGTCCAAGCTTACCTCCGTGACATGCGGGAGGAGCGCATTGCCTGCATGAATTCGAGAGTCCCATGACCAACTTAGTTCGACTTCACAGAGAGATGTTGGAGCAGCAGCCTTTTGTACCAGCTGCAAGTCATGAACCGGTGCCGTATTCCTTATTTTCCATGATGTCATACATATCCTCCCTTCTTCCGCTGGATCTCGCGTATGAGGTCTGCTGAAGGATGCTCCAAGGTGTGTATGAGCCATCTTGCCGAGGCCGCAAGTTCGGTGATCGTCGTCTGCATTGATCGGAGCATGAGCCAACCGAGGTTCTTCTTGCCGCGTGTGCCTCGGCGTGGAGGCGGATGATCCAGTCGTGTCAAGCTATCACCAAGGGTAGATTCATATATATGTGCAAGAAGATGACATCAACAGAGAGGAGATCACAAGGAAGAGCACCGATGGATTGACATTGACAATACATAATCAACCCGAGGAGAGGTTCCGTCAATCTCGGCGCTGACCCCATCCCTCTGCCTGGCAACTATGATAACATGAAGATGCGGGTGTACTGTGTTTACCCTGGGTGCTTCACATGATTTCCTTTCTTTTTTCCTTATTATTAGGATATCATATTGGTGTTCACGTGTTGACGGGTGAATATGATTAATGAAACTGGACGTTTGAGATTCATTAATGAAAATTATTTGAATAAATCAATGGTTAGACATTTAATTTTTGTGTGAGTTTCTAGAATAATTCTATTTTTGTGATTAACCCGTTAATTACTTAATATATACTCCCTCTGTCCCAAAATAACTGTCGTTGATCTCAGTGACACTTAATTTTCGGACGGAGGGAGTGTTAGATAGATAGATAGATGATATATGTACTATCATGCAAAATAAAACATCATGCATGTGAGCCATTCCCATACATATATCCAGGGCATGCAAGCACGCATATATCAAAGGCTTGCGTGAACGTGTTTTTTTTTTCAGATGAATGCATTGCATGCATTTAGCAAGCTAGACATCAGCACACGTCCTGAGCTAGCTTCGGTTGTAGGGCTGCAGCATTTTTCTTTCTTTTTTTGGTTGTAGAGCTGCAGCGTTTAGGAGCGAAGACGCCAGCACGCTAGGGACGTCCATTTGTTGGAGGAAAAAACCTAAAAAGAGAAGAAAGTCGTGGAACGAAACGTTTTTCTCCACCAAAGGAACAGAACGTTTTTCCATTACGTAATTATATTGGCAATGGTGGGTAAATTCTTTGACTTGAAATCCTATCTAATGGCTATAACATTTTAGTCTATTAAATTAACGGTCATATGGTTCTAATTATTGTGGTAATTTCTAGTTTATTTATCTTTTCTCTGGTTAACCCGTCAAATACTTTTTATATATAAATAGATTATTGAATGAAAGAAATACATCAGAGGGCCCACACCTTGGCCAGGAGAGTGGGGGGCGCCCCCTCTGGCGCCCCTGTCTCCTGGGCCCCCTGGTGGGCATTCTGTGTCCATCTTCTGCTATATGAGAGCTTTCATCCTGGAAAAAATCGTGGGCAAGCTTACGGGACGAAACTCCGCCACCACGAGGCAGAACCTTGGCGGAACCAATTTAGGGCTCTGGCGGAGCTGTTCTGCCGGGGACACTTCCCTCCGGGAGGGGGAAATCATCACCAACGTCATCACTAACGATCCTCTCATCGGAAGGGGGTCAATCTCCATCAACATCTGTTGACGCTCAAAAGTGGCACGATTATAAAGAGTGGCTTGAAGCTTTTTCAAGATTAATCCAAACTTACTATTGAAAGTCACCATGAGATGGCTCTCTTCGAGAAGATTAAGATGAATATGAAGATGGTCTAAAACGGAGCTCGGATGTAAAAGTTATGACAAGTTCAGAGATGCTCATGTCGACATCAGATTAAAGAATGTCTTGAAACCAAATTAATATGGCTTCAAATAGAGAAAGATTCAACACGAAAGTTGTGCGTCTCGTCGAAGAGATCGATTTTGATATAAAGATCGTCCCAATCGGAGGTCATATGCAAAAGATAAAGCCAGTACAAGACGCTATTGCACTGGATGGCCGGACACTCTGGGGACAACCATCCGGGTTTTGATTTTCTCTGTGGATAGCCGGACACTCCGGCTATGTTAGTCCGGGTTTTGAATTTCGCTGCTGCAGACTTCAGAAAACAGCCGAAAACCCCCTCAAGATAGCCTCAGATCGAAAAACGTTCAACATGAAAGTTGTTCGTCTCGTCGAAACGGTCAAGATTTCTTTTGGGCTCGTTTCCATCCGGGGTCGTTTACTTCCCCAAACATGGCCTGCAAGGTGCAGCCAGATTTTACCGAACAGTTTTGGAAAGTTCGGACCAAACAAATCCGATTTGGACTAGGGTTTTGGACGTGAATTGAAGTCTTTTCCTTGCACGGGATGTCCAGCCGCCTCTTATATACTTAAGGGGTGACAGCCGATTGAACAACACACAATCGAACAAATCATCTACCACTTTTTATCTTTTATCTTTTCTCCTTAACCCTAGTTTTTCTTCTTCTCGTTCTTCGTTCATTCTTCTCCATTGCGTGGCGGCGAACCTCGAGGCCCTAGGGGCGATCAGGTCGACCTAGGGCAAATCATAGCCTCCGCGCGTCCAGACGGGGTCCCTCCCGGGCGTGTGGGGTTTCGGGTCTACAAAAGCGCCCGCCGGATTGCTTGCGTACCGCGCTTCCGGGCGGGTCTCCTTCGACGTCAGCTGCGGTGCATCACCCCCGGCGTCGAGGATACACGGAGACGTGTTCGTGTGCGAACACACCTTTTGGCGACTCCGCTGGGGACCAAGCTTTAAACGGTCTCCGGCCCGTTCTTGCTACGAAGAGATCGTCATCTAGGTTTTGCAATCTACAAAGGTAATATGAATACCCAATTCACATATGTAGATGCAAATAATGCATATGTTGTTGCTAGATCATCTAATGAGCATAATGTATCGGCTAGCCCTAGCTTTATCAATCATGCATCTAATTATGTGCAAGGGCAGATGCAACAAAATCTCCATGATTCTACTTCATATAATTTTAGCAACATACAACATATGTATCCAAACTCTCAAGCATCGGCAACCCCACAAATTCATATGCTGATGACAACATGATGGGTTTGGTTAATCAATTTGAAACACCTCATGTTAAAATTTCCAATAGCATACAAGAAAGTGTTTCTCCTTTTAATCATCGACAACTAATTTGCAATATGTGAATCCAACCTTGCCGATGGATGGGAGAATTGGCCATGCTACTACTAGCTATTCGGCCAGTTACTCTCAACCATCATATGCTACACCTCATGTTAGTAATTTTTCAGCACCGTATGCAACTATAGATGTTCATAATTCGGCCCCACATCTTCATGATCATAGCCGAATAAGTGAAAATTTTACAGGAACACATGTGCCGTCATCAAATACTGTAGCATATAATGCATACTCTACGCAATTCAAGAATTTCGGCAACACTCACGCGTTGCCGAAAGAATCTAAGAGTATTGTGGAGCAATCCCTTCCAGAAGCGGTTGTGGCTGCATTAAAAAAGAGCTTGGAACAAAACAACAGGATTAGTGCTCTTTTCCTTGAACAATATGCAAAGCGGTTGTTTCCTAATTATGCTGCAATAAAGGCTAGAGTTTTGCAAGAAGATGAAACTTCATCAATTGATAGAATTGGCGAGAGAGCATATTGTTATACACCAGTGCATACACCTCCACCTAGTGCCGCAGCATATTATACACCCTCTACACAGTTGCAGAATTTCGGCAACACTAACAGTTCATTGCCGAAAGATCCTAAAAACATTGGGGGGCAAACTAATCTAGAGCGGGATGAAATTGAGAGGGGAATTAAATCTTTGCGCGATAGGGTGCAAGTACTTCGCCAAGAGAGAATTGATAGGGAATTAGCTCAAAGAAAAGAAGCCTTGCCAATTGATATAACCGGTGAAAAGAATGATGATTCGGAAACTAAAAGTGCTTCGGTTGAAAAAGCCGAATCAAGTAGTATATATTCGGAATCCATCAAATCCAAAGAGGAAAACATTGTGGAGAAAGGGCATGGAAAGTATAGCAAGACAACCATACTTGATTTTTCTGAAGTTAATGGAACCTACTTCCTACCCTGTGAGTTTCGTGCCATAGAAATTGATGATCTTCAAGAACAAGAACAAGTGGCCGAAGAAAGTTTGGTGGACGAAGTTCTTCAAACTAATGATGCACGAAATCAAGAAAAAGATGATGACAAGGCGTTGGGAAGCTATCCGAAGGCGGAGCAAGATATTCTTCAAGTCACACCACCATCATGCTCTCCCAACATATTTGAAGAGGTATGTCTAGCAATTAATTTACCTATTTTCAGATTTGGTCATGACTTAGTTGTTGATGCATATATTAGTAAAATCTTGGTAAGAAATATTGAGAGACCAATGAAGAAGGGTAATTTATTTGTTAGCAATCAGATTGTCACAAAGCATATCGGCCAACACATTGCACCATTCAGAAAGACCGATAGCGAAAAATTATTGCAACCAAGCCTTTCCCCATTGCTTTATCTAAAGCTCATATATAATTGGGTAGCTTTGCTTATTTCTTAATTGGCTTACACTTGGTCTCAATTGAGACATGTATGTTCTAACTATTTTCGTTTCAGAAATTTAAAGCCAAGGTTAAAATCTTCTGAGCACACCAATGCCAGTATAGTTTCTTATCCAAAGACATCAGAGATAGAGTGCAAAATACAATGCATAGCCGAATGGGGTGATGCAAAATCTGAACCATTCGTTTGCTTAACTCCAAAGCTGATCTCACAACAAGATCGGCTAGAGAATAAAAAGTTTACCTTCAATTAAAGAATGTGTGATCAAATATTTGATTTGTTGTTGAGAAATAATTACATTAGAATTCTTGATCACCATGTTGAGCCATCTGTCCAGGGATGAATGTATTGTAAGTTGCATGGTTCGTCCAAGCATAATTTTGAGGATTGCAACATGTTTCGTCAAATAGTTAAATCAGCCATTGATAAAGGATGATTGAAATTTGTTGAGACACCAAGAGATGACAAGTCTATTCCGATTGGTCCCGATGGCAGAAAGTTTTTGCATCGGCTACTTCAAGCCGATCCATTTAAAGAGAAGGTAAGAACTGTAGGTGACAGGATCAAGCTTTCAAGAAAAGAAGTTGTTCTAAAGCATGATGAAAATATTCTTCAGGGAGAAAATTCTATCAAAGTTGCAATGAAGACGCCAAGTACTGGGGGGCAACAAGAGAATCCAAAGATCGATGCAAACAAAGGCCGAGGTAAGCACAAAGGTAAAAAGCCGAAAGTCACTTTTGTGCAACTATTCAAAAAATATCATAAGATAAGTGAGGAGAAAATTGCTTATCGGCCAAGTAATGCAAAAGCATCAAGATCACCCCCTAGGCGCAAATCCAAGGACCGGTATTGGGAGGAAGAGAATTTGAATGTAGCACATTTGTATCCATATTTTGGGCCGCCAATGCTAATGCCATGGATACCTCCCTATGCTCATGTAAATCCATATCCATTATGGGACATGGATGATATAGGGGCACATTCTCCATCTTATTTTGGACCATCTCACCAATATTATGCAGCTCCGAGAAGATCTACATTTGAACAATCACATGTCAAAGACCGTTTCAATTATAAGGAATCGGTCCAGAGCTCAAGGAAGAAGAAAGAGGTGGTTGAGCAAGTCTACCACGTCAAAAGAGATGGTCGTAAGAGTGCCACTTCAGATATGATCTCAAATGAAAAAGAGCCAATTAAAGTGTTGACATTGGCTACTAAAGGCAACGAGACGAAGCAACCAATTATTGATAGTCAAAGTGCCAAATCTGAAGAAAAGAAGTTGAGAGTGCACAAGGTAAAACAAGAATTGCCATTGCTTCAGACAAAATCGTAGCCGGGGTGCTCACTCGGCTTATTATATTGGCAAAAGAAGAAATTACAAAAACTTAGTGCACAAGAACTTGAAGAAATAAACATGGCATGGGTTCCCAAAGGAAGTGCTCAAAATAAGAATTATGTGCAACCTTCCATTACAAGAAGTGCGTCAAAGGTGAAGAAGGAAAAGAGTGAAAACTATGAAGAACCAAGCCGAAGGTTTCAGCATCTTCGGTCTACACATTATCCATATTCTTCAACTATGCCATTAACGCCTATGCCATAGAATTCGTCATCAGGTATGATTGGTAACCCTCAATGGGCTTATTTTAATCCATGGATGCCAGATAATTTCTTATATCAGGAAAGGGTATTACCAAGTCACTATGCATTTGATTAGCTACAAGTTTGTTGCTGATCCAAAGGGCCGAAATACTTGATTTTTCATTTCATTTGTTTATTTCGGCTATATGTGCTTTGAATGATGTTTACATGGTAATGGCCGATATTTATCTATCGTCCCAAGAGTATGTCAATGCATGGCCGGTGTAGTATTCTAATATCGTCCTTAGTTTGAGTAGAGATTGAGATAAGTGCTTGCAAAGGAATTTGTCAAATTGATTCCATTGAAGATATTATGCATAGACCAATTCACCAAAATTGCAAAGTGAACTTATGTTTTGATTGATTGTGCTTTGGCTTATTAGTTTTCATAATATACGTAAGGCCAAATCATGGTTGATTTTATTATTGAGCTTCATATTGACATCATGCCTAATATTAATTTTAGCTTGATCTCTCTAGTACCATGGAGATTATATATTGATGGTTAAATTTGTAGCAATGGCCAAGGTTTTGCTGTTGTTTATTTATCTCCATATGGAGCTATTTTGTGAAGCCTCATGCCGCTTAAAATATTTTTGCATAATGATCAAAGCCGAATATGCATTGTTATTCGGATTGGAGCTTTGCCTTGCTATAGGTGCTATACATATTGAGGCTTCCGTTGATTCATTATTAGTAGTGAAACAAATATCCAAGGGTTATCAACGTTTTGACGAATCACTTATAGTTTATCTTTTGGTATGTCTAGATGCAAGATTTACCTTGGGTTGCTTTAAAATTGTTCATATATCTAGACATGAAAATTCTAAAAAGTTGGCACAGCAAGCATCCGGCTACTTTGTTAATCATGCTATATTGCATTTCTCTCAATAGCCGATGCTTAGTCTCATCAACATACGTAAGGCCGAACCGAAGTCCACAGCTTCGGCCACTAATGAATTTTTTTATGCAGGCGAAAGTAAGGATTGGAGAAAGTTTATTGTTGATTATCTACAAAATCCTAGCAAAAAGGTGAACAATATGGTTCGGAGGATGACCTTGAGATAATTATCTATGGAACTTTATCACCGGATTGTTAATGAAGCTGAGAAGGTTTCACCCAAATTTGCATCAAAAAGTTCATGGCCGATATATACTTATCGTCCTAAGAACATATAAATGGCCGATGGAGTGTTGACATCGTCCTTACAACGAACTTTGTACAAGTTATTTTTCGGCACGCTAGCTTTGCCCAAAAACAGGGGGGCATGTGTTGACGCTCAAAAGTGGCACGATTATAAAGAGTGGCTTGAAGCTTTGTCAAGATTAATTCAAACTTACTATTGAAAGTCACCATGAGATGGCGCTCTTCGAGAAGATCAAGATGAATATGAAGATGGTCTAAAACGGAGCTCGGATGTAAAAGTTATGACAAGTTCAGAGATGCTCATGTCGACATCGGATTAAAGAATGGCTTGAAACCAAATTAACGTGGCTTCAAATGGAGAAAGTTTCAACACGAAAGTTGTGCGTCTCGTCGAAACGATCGATTTTGATATAAAGATCGTCCCAATCGGAGGTCATATGCAAAAGTTAAAGCCAGTACAAGAAGCTGCTGCACTGGATGGCCGGACACTCCGGGGACAACCATCCGGGTTTTGATTTTCTCTGTGGATGGCCGGACACTCCGGCTATGTTAGTCCGGGTTTTGAATTTCGCTGCTGCAGACTTTGGAAAACAGCCGAAAACCCCCTCCAGATAGCCTCAGATCGAAAAACGTTCAACATGAAAGTTGTTCGTCTCGTCGAAACGGTCAAGATTTCTTTTGGGCTCGTGTCCATCCGGGGTCGTTTACTTCCCCAAACATGGCCTGCAAGGTGCAGCCAGATTTTCCCGAACAGTTTTGGAAAGTTCGGACCAAACAAATCCGAATTGGACTAGGGTTTTGGACGTGAATTGAAGTCTTTTCCTTGCACGGGAAGTCCAGCCGTCTCTTATATACTTAAGGGGTGATGGCCGATTGAACAACACACAATCGAACAAATCATCTACCACTTTTTATCTTTTATCTTTTCTCCTTAACCCTAGTTCTTCTTCTTCTCGTTCTTCTCCATTGCAGGGCGGCGAACCTCGAGGCCCTAGGGGCGATCAGGTCGACCGAGGGCAGCCCATAGCCGCCGCGCGTCCAGACAGGGTCCTTCCCGGGCGTGTGGGGTTTCGGGTCTATAAAAAAGCGCCCGCCGGATTGCTTGCGTACCGCGCTTCCGGGCGGGTCTCCTTCGACGCGAGCTGCGGTGCATCACCCCCGGTGTCGAGGGTACATGGTGACGTGTTTGTGTGTGAACTACATCTTCGCCAGCACCATCTCCTCTCAAAACCCTATTTCATCTCTTGTATCCAATCTTGTATCAAAACCACAAATTGGTACCTGTGGGTTGCTTGTAGTGTTGATTACTCCTTGTAGTTGATGCTAATTGGTTTACTTGGTGGAAGATCATATGTTCAGATCCTTTATGCATATTATTACCCCTCTGATTATGAACATGAATATGCTTTGTGAGTAGTTAAGTTTGTTCCTGAGGACATGGGTGAAGTCTTGCTATCAGTAGTCATGTGAATTAGGTATTCGTTTGATATTTTGATGAGATGTATGTTGTCTTTTCCTCTAGTGGTGTTATGTGAACGTCGACTACATGACACTTCACCATTATTTGGGCCTAGAGGAAGGCATAGGGAAGTAATAAGTAGATGATGGGTTGGTACAGTGACAGAAGCTTAAACCCTAGTTTATGCGTTGCTTCGTTAGGGGCTGATTTGGATCCATATGTTTAATGTTGTGGTTATGTTTACCTTAATACTTATTTTGTAGTTGCGGATGCTTGCAATAGGGGTTAATCATAAGTGGGATGCTTGTCCATGTAAGGGCAGTACCGAAGCACCGGTCCACCCATATATCAAATTATCAAAGTACCGAACGCGAATCATATGAACGTGATGAAAACTAGCTTGACGATAATTCCCCTGTGTCCTCGGGAGCTACTTTCTCATTATTAGAAATTGTCCAGGCTTACCCTTTGCTACATAAAGGATTGGGCCACCTTTCTGCACTTTATTTACTTTATTTACTTTTTACTCGTTACAATTTATCTTATCACAAAACTATCTATTACCTACAATTTCAGGCCTGCAGAGAAAACCTTACTGAAAACCGCTTATCATTTCCTTCTGCTCCTCGTTGGGTTTGACACTCTTACTTATCGAAAGGACTATAATTGATCCCCTCCACTTGTGGGTCATCAAGACTCTTTTCTGGCACCGTTGCCGGGGAGTGTAGCGCTTTTGGTGAGTGGAACTTGGTAAGGAAACATTTATATAGTGTGCTGAAATTTTCTGTTACTTGTCACTATGGAAACTAATCCTTTGAGGGGCTTGTTCGGGGTATCTTCACCCCGACCAAAAGAGCAAAGAGTTGCTCCTCAACCTACTGAACTTTATGAAAATATTTACTTTGAGATTCCTTCGGGTATGATAGAGAAATTGCTAGCTAATCCATTTGCAGGAGATGGAACATTACATCCCGATTTACACCTTCTCTTTGTGGATGAAGTTTGTGGATTATTTAAGCTTGCAGGTATTCCCGATGATGTTGTCAAAAGGAAGGTCTTCCCTTTATCTTTGAAGGGAGATGCATTGACATGGTATAGGCTATGTGATGATACGAGATCTTGAATTATAAGCGATTGAAGTTGGAATTTCACCAGAAGTTCTATCCTATGTATCTTGTTCATCATGATCGTAATTACATATATAATTTTTGGCCTCGCAAAGGAGAAAGCATCGCTCAAGCTTGGGGGAGGCTTAAGTCAATGTTATATTCATGCCCCAATCATGAGCTCTCCCGGGAAATGATTATTCAAAACTTTTATGCTCGGCTTTCTCTTGATAATCGCAACCTGCTCGATACTTCCTGTGCTGGTTCTTATATGCTCAAGACTATTGATTTCAAATGGGACTTATTGGAAATAATTAAACGCAACTCTAAAGATTGGGGTTCCGACGATGGTAAGGAGTCAGGTATGACACCTAAGTTCGTTTGTGTTAAGTCTTTTATGGATACCGATGTTTTTCGTGGATTTAGCTCTAAGTATGGACTTGACTCTGAGATAGTAGCTTCTTTCTATGAATGTTTTGCTACTCATGTTGATCTCCCTAAAGAGAGGTGGTTTAAATATAATCCTCCTATTGAAGTGAAAGTAGTTGCACCTATTACAGTTGAAGAAAAGACTATCACCTATAGTGATCCTATTATTCCTACTACTTATGTTCCGAAACCTCCTTTCCCTGTTAGGATAAAAGATCATGCTAAAGCTTCGACTGTTGTTCATAAGAGTAATACTAGGACTTATACACCTCCTGAGCAAATTAATGTTGAACCTAGTATTGCTATGGTTAAAGATCTCTTGGATGATGATTTAGATGGGCATGTTATTTATTTCTGTGGTGAGACTGCTAATATTGCTAGACCAGATACTAAGATGCATAGACCTGTCGTAGGCATGCCTGTTATTTCTGTTAAAATAGGAGATCATTGTTATCATGGCTTATGTGATATGGGTGCTTGTGCTAGTGCAATACCTTATACCTTATATCAAGAAATTATGCACGACATTGCACCCATTGAATTAGAAGACATTGATGTTACTATTAAGCTTGCTAATAGGGATACCATTAAACCTATTGGGATTGTTAGAGATGTTGAAGTTTTGTGTGGGAAGGTTAAATACCCTGCTGATTTTCTTGTTGTCGTTTCCCCACAAGATGATTTTTGTCCCATTATTTTTGATAGACCCTTCTTGAATACAGCTAGTGCTAAGATTGATTGTGAAAAAGATACTCTCACCACGGGCATAGATGGTATGTCTCATGAGTTTAATTTTGCTAAGTTTCGTAGACAACCTCGTGATAGGGAACCACCTAGTAAGGATGAATTTATTGGTCTTGCTTCCATTGTTGTGCCTCCTACTGATCCGTTAGAACAATATTTGCTAGACCATGAAAACGGTATGTTTACGAAGGAAAGAAGGGAAATAGATGAAGTGTTCCTTAAACAGGAACCTATGCTGAAACATAACCTTCCCGTTGAAATTCTTGGGGATCCCCCTCCACCCAAGGGTGATCCCGTGTTTGAACTCAAACCTTTACCTGATGATCTTAAGTATGCTTATCTTGATGAGAAGAAAATATATCCTGTTATTATTAGTGCTAACCTTTTAGAGCAAGAAGAAGAAAGATTATTGAAAACTCTGAAGAAGCACCGAGCAGCTATTGGATATACTCTGGATTATCTCAAGGGCATTAGTCCCATGTTATGCCAACATAAAATTAATTTGGAGGCCGATGCTAAACCAGTTGGAGATCCTCAAAGACGACTAAATCCCAAGATGAAAGAAGTGGTAAGAAAGGAGATACTAAAGCTCCTTGAGGCAGGTATTATTTATCCCGTTGCTGATAGTGAATGGGTAAGCCCTGTCCATTGCGTTCCTAAAAAGGGAGGTATTACTGTTGTTCCTAATGATAAAGATGAATTAATCCCGCAAAGAATTATTACAAGTTATAGGATGGTAATTGATTTCCGTAAGTTAAATAAAGCTACTAAGAAAGATCATTACCTTTTACCTTTTATTGATCAAATGCTAGAAAAACTATCCAAACACACACATTTCTGCTTTCTAGATGGTTATTCTGGCTTCTCTCAAATACCTGTGTCAGCGAAGGATCAATCTAAAACTACTTTTACTTGCCCTTTTGGTACTTTTTCTTATAGAAGTATGCCTTTTGGTTTATGTAATGCACCTGCTACCTTTCAAAGATGCATGATGGCTATATTCTCTTATTTTTGTGAAAAGATTTGTGAGGTATTCATGGATGATTTCTCCATTTATGGATCCTCTTTTGATGATTGTTTGAGCAACCTTGATCGAGTTTTGCCGAGATGCGAAGACACTAGTCTTGTCTTGAATTGGGAAAAGTGTCCCTTTATGGTTAACGAAGGCATTGTTTTGGGGCATAAGATCTCCGAGAGAGGTATTGAAGTTGATAAAGCCAAAGTTGATGCTATTGAAAAGATGCCATGTCCCAAGGACATAAAAGGTATAAGAAGTTTCCTTGGTCATGCCGGTTTTTATAGAAGGTTCATTAAGGACTTTTCTAAAATCTCTAGGCCTCTGACCAATTTATTGCAAAAAGATATTCCTTTTGTCTTTGACGATGATTGTGTAGAAGCATTTGAAATACTCAAGAAAGCTTTGATCACTGCACCTATTGTTCAGCCACCTGATTGGAATTTACCTTTTGAAATTATGTGCGATGCTAGTGATTATGCTGTAGGTGCTGTTCTGGGGCAAAGAGTCGATAAGAAATTGAATGTTATCCAGTATGCTAGTAAGACTCTTGATACTGCTCAAAGAAATTATGCTACTACTGAAAAAGAGTTCTTAGAAGTCGTGTTTGCATGTGATAAGTTTAGACCTTATATTGTTGATTCCAAAGTTATTATTCACATTGATCATGATGCTATTAAATATCTTATGGAAAAGAAAGATGCTAAGCCTAGACTCATTAGATGGGTTCTCTTGCTCTAAGAATTTGACTTGCATATTATTGATAGAAAGGGAGCTAAGAACCCTGTTGCAGACAACTTGTCTAGGTTAGAGAATGTTCTTGATGACCCACCGCCTATTGATGATCGTTTTCCTGATGAACAATTAGCGGTCATTAATGCTTCTCGTATTGCTCCTTGGTATGCTGATTATGCTAATTACATTGTTGCTAAATTCATACCTCCTAGTTTCACATACCAGCAAAAGAAAAAGTTCTTTTATGATTTAAGACATTATTTTTGGGATGACCCACACCACTATAAAGAAGGAGTAGATGGTGTTATTAGATGTTTTGTACCTGAGCATGAACAGGAACAGATTCTACGTAAGTGTCACTCTGAATCTTATGGAGGACACCACGCTGGAGATAGAACTGCACACAAGGTACTACAATCTGGTATTTATTGGCCTACTCTCTTCAAAGATGCTCGTAAGTTTGTCTTATCTTGTGATGAATGCCAAAGAGTAGGTAACATTAGTAGACGTCAAGAAATGCCTATGAATTATTATTTTGTTATTGAACCGTTTGATGTTTGGGGCTTTGATTATATGGGGCCTTTTCCTGCCTCTAATGGTTATACACATATTTTAGTTGATGTTGATTACGTTACTAAGTGTGTAGAAGCTATTCCAACTAGTAGTGCTGATCATAACACTTCTATTAAAATGCTTAAAGAAGTTATTTTTCCGAGGTTTGGAGTCCCTAGATATCTTATGACTGATGGTGGTTCACATTTTATTCATGGTGCTTTCCGTAAGATGCTTGCTAAGTATGATGTCAATCATAGAATCGCATCTCCTTATCATCCGCAGTCTAGTGGTCAAGTAGAGTTGAGCAATAGAGAGATCAAATTAATTTTGCAAAAGACTGAATAGATCTAGGAAGAATTGGTCCAAAAAACTTGATGATGCATTATGGGCCTATAGAACTGCATACAAAAATCCTATGGGTATGTCTCCATATAAGATGGTTTATGGAAAAGCGTGGCATTTACCTCTTGAACTTGAACATAAGGCATATTGGGCTATTAAAGAGCTCAATTATGACTTCAAACTTGCTGGTGAGAAGCGGTTGTTCGATATTAGCTCACTTGATGAATGGAGAACCCAAGCGTATGAGAATGCCAAGCTATTCAAAGAAAAAGTCAAACGCTGGCATGATAAGAGGATACAAAAGCGTGAGTTTAAACGTAGGAGATTATGTGTTATTATTCAACTCTCGTTTAAGATTTTTTGCAGGAAAACTTCTCTCAAAATGGGAAGGTCCCTACGTTATCGAGGAGGTCTATCATTTTGGTGCCATAAAAATCAACAACTTCGAAGGCACAAGTCCGAGGGTGGTAAACGGTCAAATAATTAAACATTATATTTCAGGTAATCCTACCAATGTTGAAACTAATATTGTTGAAACCGTAACCCCGGAGGAATACATAAGGGACACTTTCCAGAATGTTCCATACTCCGAAAAGGAACAGGTATGTGGTACGGTAAGTAAACCGACTGCAAAACAACTCCAATGGCAATTTTTATCAGTTTTCGATTATTTAAGAATTTCCGGAAGAAAGTAGTCTGAAAGGGACACGAGGCCCCCACGAGAGTGGAGGGCGCCCCCCCCCCCTACTGGGCGTGCCCCCCTGTCTCGTGGGCACCTCGTGTGCCTCCCGGACTCCTTTTTCTGACACATTACGTATTTTGGTCGGTAAAAAATCATTGTATATACTCCCGAAGGTTTTGACCACCGTATCACGCAAATATCCTCTGTTTTCATTTCGAGCTGTCTCTATTGCAGATTTAGAGCATTATGTCATCTCAAGACTCGGAAGGAGAAAGCTATGTAGCTGATTACCTTGCAAACCCTAAGGTCTACGGGGACCTGGAACATGATGGCTGGACCTCCGAAGAAGAACAAGACTATGAGCCTAAGGGGGAGGAGGAGACGAGTTCAAACGACGACGAAATCCCATTACCCCAACCTAGGGATATGCACGTGGAGTTTAAGAAGTCAAGTCTTCCTGATAGAGCAAAGAAGCCAAAGATCGAGTTTATCCCTTTTCGTCTCTTGCAGGAAAATAAACAGGAATTGTGCAAAAGAGTATTAATCCTTGAGCAGGAGATTGAGTACCTAAAGGAGCAAAATACTATACTCAAGCATAAATTAAGGAAGAAGACTACATCATCATCACCACCTTCATCACCTCCGAGGACATAATCACATGGGTATGGGCACTCCCCTTGGCAACTGCCAAGCTTGGGGGAGGTGCCCCGGTATCGTATCACCATCACACTCCTATCTTTACCGTTTTATTTAGTTCGATCCTTTTAGTAGTATCTTTATCTAGTAGATTGAAGCTTTGATATCAAGTAGTTTGAGTTTTGCTTTGTGATCTCTTTTTGTAATCGAGTCCGTGAGCTATCTATAATAAAGATTAGTGTTGAGTCAAAGGCTTTGCTATGTTGCTATCATCTTGAGAAAGTAGAAAGAATAAAAGAGTTCATATTGATCTTATGGATAGTGATGACCTCACACATAGAAAGTATGAGGCATAAAAATTATTGAGAGCTGATGAACATAGTTTTCGTCATCGTTGCAATTCATAGGAAGTGATAAGGAAAGAGGGGTTCACATATAAATATATTATCTTGGACACCTTTTATAATTTGGAACACTCATTAGCTATGACATGCTAAAAGAGTTGACGTTGGACAAGGAAGACAATGTAATGGTTTATGTTTTCGCACATCTCAGTTAAAGTATATTGTCATTGACCTTCCAAACATGTTGAGCTTGCCTTTCCCCCTCATGCTAGCCAAATTCCCTGCACCAAGTAGAGATACTACTTGTGCTTCCAAATATCCTTAAACCCAGTTTTGTATGAGAGTCCACCATACCTACCTACGGATTGAGTAAAATCCTTCAAGTAAGTTGCCATGTTGCAGGCAATAAAAATTGCTATCTAAATATGTATGACTTATTAGTGCAGAGAAAATAAGCTTTGTACGATCTTGTTGTGGAAGTAATAAAAGCGACGGACTGCATAATAAAGGTCCACATACAAGGGGCAATATAAAGTGACGTTCTTTTGCATTAATATTTTGTGCATCAACCATAAACGCACATGACAACCTCTGCTTCCCTCTGCGAAGGGCCTATCTTTTACTTTATGTTTTTACTTTATGCTTGAGTCAAGGTGATCCTCACCTTTCCCTGTTTCATAAGTTATCATAGGCTATTATTCTTGACATCACCTAAAGGTGATTACGTTGGGAGGCAACTTAATACGCCCCTATCTTTCTCAGTGTCCAGCTGAAACTCCATAACCACAAGTATTGCGTGAGTGTTAGCAATTATAGAAGACTACAAGATAGTTGAGTATGTGAGCTTGCTGAAAAGCTCTATTGTTAACTCTTTCTGATGTTATGATAAATTGCAATTGCTTCAATGACTGAGATTTTAGTTTGTAAGTTCTCAATGAAGTTTTTGAACCATACTTGATATTGTGAATTGATTGTTACTTGAGCATAAGAAATCATATGATAAAATCTATTTATGTTGCTGTTATAAGAATGATCATGATGCCCTCATGTCTATATTTTATTTTTATCGACACCTCTATCTCTAAACATCTGGACATATTTTTCGATTTCGGCTTCCGCTAGAGGACAAGCGAGGTCTAAGCTTGGGGGAGTTGATACGTCCATTTTATATCATGCTTTTATATCAATATTTATTGCATTATGGGCTGCTATTACACATTATATCTCAATACTTATGGCTATTCTCTCTTATTTTACAAGGTTTACCATGAAGAGGGGAATGCTGGCAATTGGAATTCGGCCGAAAAGAAGCAAACATTGGAAACCTATTCTGCACTGTTCCAAAAATCCTGAAACTCCATGAAACATGTTTTGGGAATTTATAAGAATTATTGAGCGAAAGAAATACATCAGGGGGCCCACACCTTGGCCAGGAGAGTGGGGGGCGCGCCCCCCTACTGGGCGCGCCCCCTGTCTCCTGGGCCCCAGGTGGGCCTCCGGTGTCCATCTTCTGCTATATGAGAGCTTTCAGCCTGGAAAAAATCGTGGGCAAGCTTACGAGGCGGAACCTTGGCGGAACCAATCTAGGGCTCTGGCGGAGCTGTTCTGCCGGGGACACTTCCCTCCGGGAGGGGGAAATCATCACCAACGTCATCACCAATGATCCTCTCATCGGGAGGGGGTCAATCTCCATCAACATCTTTACCAGCACCATCTCCTCTTAAAAACCCTAGTTCATCTCTTGTATCCAATCTTGTATCAAAACCACAAATTGGTACCTGTGGGTTGCTAGTAGTGTTGATTACTCCTTGTAGTTGATGCTAATTGGTTTACTTGGTGGAAGATCATATGTTCAGATCCTTTATGCATATTATTACCCCTCTGATTATGAACATGAATATGCTTTGTGAGTAGTTACGTTTGTTCCTGAGGACATGGGTGAAGTCTTGCTATCAGTAGTCATGTGAATTTGGTATTCATTCAATATTTTGATGAGATGTATGTTGTCTTTTCCTCTAGTGGTGTTATGTGAACGTTGACTACATGACACTTCACCATTATTTCGGCCTAGAGGAAGGCATAGGGAAGTAATAAGTAGATGTTGGGTTGCTAGAGTGACAGAAGCTTAAAGCCTAGTTTATACGTTGCTTCGTTAGGGGCTGATTTGGATCCATATGTTTAATGCTGTGGTTAGGTTTACCTTAATACTTCTTTTGTAGTTGCGGATGCTTGCAATAGGGGTTAATCATAAGTGGGATGCTTGTCCAAGTAAGGTCAGTACCCAAGCACCGGTCCACCCATATATCAAATTATCAAAGTACCGAACGCGAATCATATGAACGTGATGAAAACTAGCTTGACGATAATTCCCATGTGTCCTCGGGAGCTCCTTTCTCATTATTAGAAATTGTCCAGGCTTATCCATTGCTACATAAAGGATTGGGCCACCTTGCTGCACTTTATTTACTTTATTTACTTTTTTACTTGTTACTATTTATCTTATCACAAAACTATCTATTACCTACAATTTCAGTGCCTGCAGAGAAAACCTTACTGAAAACCGCTTATCATTTCCTTCTGCTCCTCGTTGGGTTCGACACTCTTACTTATCGAAAGGACTACGATTGATCCCCTACACTTGTGGGTCATCAGTCATCACCGCCTTCAGACGAGCAAGATAAGCGACTGCACTGTCCACCCGAGATTCCAACTGTAGCATGTTCATTGCGACATCATCTTGACTGGACAATTTATGGGATCGAGACCCGTCTCGACCCGTCCAGTTTCTTCTTCAAAGTCCTGGCAAAGTTCTGCATAGTCGAGTGAATAGTGAGTCGACAGTATGGTAAAGCTTATCAGTCGACAAGAACAAGTCAATCGAACAACAATACCGGTTCGTGAGCCCAGGGGGCCGGCCGGGCCACGTGGGCCATTGGTCCCGGTTCGTCTGGACCTTTTGGTCTCGGTTGGTGGGACGAACCGGGACCAATGGGCCTGGCTCCTGGCCCACCACCATTGGTCCCAGTTGGTGGCTTGAACCGGGACAACAGGCTGCCCTTTAGTCCCGGTTCGTGCCACGAACCGGGACCATTGAGGTGCCTATATATACCCCTCGCCCGCGAGAAGAGCACTCCACTGCTCTATTTTTCTCTGGCCGAGGAGGGGAGGGCTTTGTGGTGCTCTAGCTCACCTCCTATGCACATGAGGTGTTCGATGAAATGCCCGATCCAGACTATTTAAGCTTTCTCCTCTCGAAGCACGACCTCCGAACTCTATTTTTCTCGAGATTTGTCTAGGTTTATATTAGCGGCCCGTCACGCCCCGTCCCCGTCTTCACTGTCGTCGATCGCCTGCCCCGATCTCGTCGCCGGCACCACCGTGGTGAGCCTCTTGTTCTTATCTTCTTTCAGAAAGAAAAAATTCTTGCTTTAGATAGATACTTGTCTAATTTTCTTACTATTTTATTGCTTTATATAGTGCGATGATTTTGGTATCCGCCCCCGTCGGCCCTCGTCCTGTCTATGATTCGGATGTGGTATATATTATCTTTATAACTATTGGTTCATTTATTGTTTATGAAAATTATGCCGACCAACGTGGCATAGATTTTATTTATCTAGACGGTATGTGAACCGGAAATTCCAACCGACCCTATTGTCGAGAGGTTAAATTTAGTTGAAGAAGAAAACAATTTCTTGAAGGAAAAAATAAAAAAAATTGAGGAGGAGAAGATGATATTGGAGTTGCATGTTGCGGATGTCGTCGATGATCACAAGACCAAGATGGATGCAATGCGCTTGAAGATTAGAAAGATTAGAAAATATGCCATTCATACCGAGGCTTGGTATCATTATGCCGTTGGATCAATTGTTACCTTGGTTGCGATTATGATCGCATTTGTTTTCGCATTGAAATGTTTTACATAGTTTCAATGTATGGTTTAATTAATTTAGATGCTCTGGAGAGCTTTATGTTGTTAGATGAGAATTATGCATGTACTTTGGTTTTAATGTGATGATGAACTTCTATTAATTTGGTCACGTAATTATCTATTGATGATGTTCTGTAATGGTTTTTGACACACTTAATTATATATAATGCATGCAGATGAACCGACAATGGATGTACGGTGACAGACACACCTCCGAGTACATTAAGGGCGTGCATGATTTTCTCGAAGTGGTTGAGGCAAACAAGCAGAATGGTTTTATGTGTTGTCCATGCCCTAAATGTTGGAATACGAAGTCTTACTCTGACCGGAAAATCCGTCACACCCACCTGCTTTACAATGGTTTCATGCCACACTATAATGTTTGGACGAGGCACGGAGAAATAGGGGTTATGATGGAAGCTGACGAAGAAGAAGGGGACGATGACAACTATGTGCCGCCTGAATACGGGATGCTGCAATGGGGGAAGTTGGTAAAGATCAAGCGGAACCAGATGATGTGCCCAATGATGCTGCAACGGGGGAAGCTGCTGAAGATCAAGAGGAACCAGACGATGTGCCCGATGGTGATGATCTCCGTCGGGTCATTGTCGATGCAAGGACGCAATGCGAAAGTCAAAAGGAGAAGCTGAAGTTCGATCGCATGTTAGAGGATCACAAAAAAGGGTTGTACCCCAATTGCGAAGATGGCAACACAAAGCTCGGTATCGTCTTCGGAATTGCTGCAGTGGAAGGCAGAGAATGTTGTGCCTGACAAAGGATTTGAGAAGCTACTGAAAATATTGAAGAAGAAGCTTCCAAAGGATAACGAATTGCCCGATAGTACATACGCATCAAAGAAGGTCGTATGCCCTCTAGGATTGGAGGTGGAGAAGATACATGCATGCCCTAATGACTGAATCCTCTACTGTGGTGCGTACAAGGATTTGAACGCATGCCCGGTATGCGGTGCATTGCGGTATAAGATCAGACGAGATGTGGATGGCTGAAAACCAGACATACTAGTAACGACGGGAGGTGGATGTCGATGTTGAAGGGCGGGACGACACCGTCAAGGCTTTCGATCTTGGGAACGATCTCAGCAGCGAAGTGCATTTGCGGGTGATGATGGTCCCTCCCAGTTCTCGGGGATAGGCCCGTCGGCGAGCATCCCGTGCATGAGGTCGCGGCAGGCTTCGCAGTTTCGGAAGATCGCATGATCATCATCGAACAAGGCGTGGATGGCATAGTGAGGACCATAAGAAAGACGGGCAGTTGAGAGCACCCGCTGACGGGTCGCAGTGGAGAAAAATCGAGAGAAAGTACTGGGCTCAGTTTGCAAGTGAACCAAGGAACGTATGGTTTGCTTGAAGCGCGGATGGCATTAATCCTTTCGTGGAGCAGACCAGCAATCACAGCACCTGGCCCGTGACTCTATGTATATATAATGTTCCTCCTTGGATGTGCATGAAGCGGAAGTTCATTATGATGCCAATTCTCATCCAAGGCCCTAAGCAACCCGGCAACGACATTGATGTGTACCTAATGCCATTATTTGAAGAACTTTTACAGCTGTGGAATGGAAACGGTGTACGTGCGTGGGATGAGCACAAACAGGAGGAATTTAACCTGCATGCGATGCTGTTTGTAACCATCAATGATTGGCCCGGTCACAGTAACCTTTCAGGACACACAAACAAGGGATACCACACATGCACGCACTGTTTAGCTGACACTGAAAGTACATACCTGGACAGATGCAGGAAGAATGTGTACCTGGGTCATGGTCGATTTCTCCCGACCAACTATCAATGTCGAAAGAAAGGCAAACATTTCAAAGGCAAGGCAGATCACCGGAAGAAGCCCGCCATGCGTACCGGTGATCACGGATTTGCTATGGTCTCTGATTTACACGTAATATTTGGAAAGGGTCCCGGCGGACTAGCTATTCCGAATGACGCTGAGGGACGCGCACCCATGTGGAAGAAGAAATCTATATTTTGGGACCTACTTACTGGAAAGAGCTAGAGGTATGCTCTTCAATCGACGTGATGCACGTGACGAAGAACCTTTGCGTGAACCTCCTGGGCTTCTTGGGCGTGTATGGGAAGACAAAAGATACACCTGAGGCACGGGAGGACCTGCAACGTTTGCACAAAAAAGACGGCATGCCTCCAAAGCAGTATGAAGGTCCTGCCAGCTACGCTCTTACCAAAGAAGAGAAGGAAATCTTTTTTGAATGCCTGCTCAGTATGAAGGTCCCGACTGGCTTCTCGTCGAATATAAAGTGAATAATAAATATTCCCGAGAAAAAATTCCAGAACCTAAAGTCTCATGACTGCCACGTGATTATGATGCAACTGCTTCCGTTTGCATTGAGGGGGCTTCTATCGAAAAACGTCCGATTAGCCATTGTGAAGCTATGTGCATTCCTCAATGCAATCTCTCAGAAGGTGATTGATCTAGAAATCATACCAAGGCTAAGGAGTGATGTGGTGCAATGTCTTGTCAGTTTCGAGCTGGTGTTCCCACAATCCTTCTTCAATATCATGACGCGCGTCCTAGTTCATCTAGTCGACGAGATTGTCATTCTGGGCCCCGTATTTCTACACAATATGTTCCCCTTTGGGAGGTTCATGGGAGTCCTAAAGAAATATGTCTGTAACCGTGCTAGGCCAGAAGGAAGCATCTCCATGGGCCATCAAACAGAGGATGTCATTGGGTTTTGTGTTGACTTCATTCCTAGCCTTAAGAAGATAGGTCTCACTAAATCGCGGTATGATGGGAGACTGACTGGAAAAGGCACGCTAAGAGCGAACTCAATAATATGCAGGGACGGGCATTCTTGGTCTCAAGCACACTACACAGTTCTACAGAACTCTACCTTGGTGACCCCGTATGTTGATGAACACAAGAACAGTCTGCGCTCCAAACACCCGGAGCAGTGTGACGACTGGATTACATGTGAACACATCACGACTTTCAGCAGTTGGTTGGAAACACGTCTCAGAGGTGACAACACTGTTTGTGATGAGCTGTACTCGTTGTCCAGGGGACCATCTTCGACTGTATTGACTTACAGAGGATACGAGATAAATGGGAATACATTTTACACGATCGCCCAAGATCAAGAGAGCACCAACCAAAACAGCGGTGTCCGCTTTGATGCAGCAACCGAGAGGGGAAAGGACACATATTATGGTTACATAATGGACATATGGGAACTTGACTATGGACATGATTTTAAGATCCCTTTGTTTAAGTGCAAATGGGTCAATCTGTCAAGAGGCGAGGTATAGGTAGACCCATAGTACGGAATGACAACAGTGGATCTGAACAATCTTGGGTACACTGACAAACCGTTCGTCCTTGCCGATGATGTTGGATCAATTATGGCGGTGGATCAATTGTTACCTTGATTGCGATTATGATCGCATTTGTTTTCGCATTGAAATGTTTTACGTAGTTTCAACGTATGGTTTAATTAATTTAGATGCTCTGGAGAGCTTTATGTTGTTAGATGAGAACTATGTATGTACTTTGGTTTTAATGTGATGATGATGTTCTATTAATTTGGTCACTTAATTATCTATTGATGATGTTCTATAATGGTTTTTGACACACTTAATTATATATAATGCACGCAGACGAACCGGCAATGGATGTACGGTGACAGACACACCTCCGAGTACATTAAGGGCGTGCATGATTTTCTCGAAGTGGCTGAGGCAAACAAGCAGAATGGTTTTATGTGTTGTCCATGCCCTAAATGTGGGAATACGAAGTCTTACTCTGACCGGAAAATCCTTCACACCCACCTGCTTTACAATGGTTTCATGCCACACTATAATGTTTGGACGAGGCACGGAGAAATAGGGGTTATGATGGAAGATGGTGAAGAAGAAGAGGACGATGACAACTATGTGCCCCCTGAATACGGTGATGCTCTAACGGGGGAAGCTGCTGAAGATCAAGAGGAACGAGGTGATGTGCCCAATGATGCTGCAACGGGGGAAGCTGCTGAAGATCAAGATGAACCAGACGATGTGCCCGATGATGATGATCTCCGCCGGGTCATTGTCGATGCAAGGGCGCAATGCGAAAGTCAAAAGGAGAAGCTGAAGTTCGATCGCATGTTAGAGGATCACAAAAAAAGGTTGTATCCCAATTGCGAAGATGGCAACACAAAGCTCGGTACCATACTGGAATTGCTGTAGTGGAAGGCAGAGAATGCTGTGCCTGACAAAGGATTTGAGAAGCTACTGAAAATATTGAAGAAGAAGCTTCCAAAGGATAACGATTTGCCCGACAGTACATACGCAGCAAAGAAGGTCGTATGCCCTCTAGGATTGGAGGTGCAGAAGATACATGCATGCCCTAATGACTGCATCCTCTAGCGCGGTGCGTACAAGGATCTGAACGCATGCCCGGTATGCGGTGCATTACGGTATAAGATCAGACGAGATGACCCTGGTGATGTTGACAGCGAGCCCCCCCAGGAAGAGGGTTCCTGCGAAGGTGATGTGGTATGCTCCTATAATACACGGTTGAAACGCCTGTTCAGAAACGGAGAGCATGCCAAGTTGATGCGATGGCACAGTGAGGTCCGTAAGAAAGATGGGAAGTTGAGAGCACCCGCTGACGGGTCGCAGTGGAGAAAAATCGAGAGAAAGTACTAGGATGAGTTTGCAAGTGACCCAAGGAACGTATGGTTTGCTTTAAGCGCGGATGGCATTAATCCTTTCGGGGAGCAGAGCAGCAATCACAACACCTGGCCCGTGACTCTATGTATGTATAACCTTCCTCCTTGGATGTGCATGAAGCGGAAGTTCATTATGATGCCAGTTCTCATCTAAGGCCCTAAGCAACCCGGCAACGACATTGATGTGTACCTAAGGCCATTAGTTGAAGAACTTTTACAGCTGTGGAATGGAAACGGTGTACGTACATGGGATGAGCACAAACAGGAGTAATTTGACCTAAAGGCATTGCTGTTCGTGACCATCAACGATTGGCCCGCTCTCAGTAACCTTTCAGGACAGACAAACAAGGGATACCACGCATGCATGCACTGTTTAGATGACACTGAAAGTATATACCTGGAAAAATGCAAGAAGAATGTGTACCTGGGCCATCATCGATTTCTTCCGGCCAACCATCAATGACGAAAGAAAGGCAAGCATTACAAAGGCGAGGCAGATCACGGAAGAAGCCCGCCATGCATATCGGTGATCACGTACTTGCTATGGTCAATGATTTACACGTAATCTTTGGAAAGGGTCCGGGCAGACTAGCTATTCTGAATGACGCTGAGGGACACGCACCCATGTGGAAGAAGAAATCTATATTTTGGGACCTACCCTACTGGAAAGACCTAGAGGTCCGCTCTTCAATCGACGTGATGCACGTGACGAAGAAAAAAGGAAAGGGGGAACGGTTCTCTCCTCGGGCTTTGCGTGAACCTGCTAGGCTTCTTGGGCATGTATGGGAAGACAAAAGATACACCTGAGGAACAGGAGGACCTGCAACGTTTGCACGAAAAATACGGCATGCCTCCGAAGTAATATGAAGGTCCTGCAAGCTACGCTCTTAAGAAAGAAGAGAAAGAAATCTTCTTTGAATGCCTGCTCAGTATGAAGGTCCCGACTGGCTTCTCGTCGAATATAAAGGGAATAATAAATATGCGGAGAAAAGTTCCGAACCTAAAGTCTCATGACTGCCACGTGATTATGACGCAACTGCTTCCGGTTGCATTGAGGGGGCTTCTACCGGAAAACGTCCGATTAGCCATTGTGAAGCTATGTGCATTCCTCAATGCAATATCTCGGAAGGTGATCGATCCAGAAATCGTACCAAGGCTAAGGAGTGATGTGGCGCAATGTCTTGTCAGTTTCGAGCTGGTGTTCCCACCATCCTTCTTCAATACCATGACGCAGGTCCTAGTTCATCTAGTCGACGAGATTATCATTATGGGGCCCGTATTTCTACACAATATGTTCCCCTTTGAGAGGTTCATGGGAGTCCTAAAGAAATATGTCAAGAATAACGCTTAGGCCGAAGGAAGCATCTCCATGGGCCATCAAGCAGAGGATGTCATTGGGTTTTGTGTTGACTTCATTCCTGGCCTTAAGAAGATAGGTCTCCCTAAATCGCGGTATGAGGGGAGACTGACTGAAAAAGGCACGCTTGGAGGGGACTCAATAATATGCAGGGACGGATATTCTTGGTCTCAAGCACACTACACAGTTCTACAGAACTCTACCTTGGTGACCCCATATGTCGATGAACACAAGAACAGTCTGCACCCCAAACACCCGGAGCAGTGCGACGACTGGATTACATGTGAACACATCAGGACTTTCAACAGTTGGTTGGAAATACGTCTCAGAGGTGACAAGACTGTTTGTGATGAGTTGTACTTGTTGTCCAGGGGACCATCTTTGACTATGTTGATTTACAAAGGATACGAGATAAATGGGAATACATTTACACGATTGAACAAGATCAAAAGAGCACCAACCAAAACAGCGGTGTCCGCTTTGATGCAGCAACCGAGAGGGAAAATGACACATATTATGGTTGCATAGTGGACATATGGGAACTTGACCATGGACATATGATTTTAAGGTCCCTTTGTTTAAGTGCAAATGGGTCAATCTGTCAGGAGGCGGGGTACAAGTAGACCCATAGTACAGATTGACAACAGTGGATCTGAAAAATCTTGGGTACACTGACGAACCGTTCGTCCTAGCCAATGATGTGGCACAGGTTATCTATGTGAAGGACATGTCTACCAAACCGAGAAAGAGAAAAGATAAGGAAGCGAATACATCATACGATGAGCCAAAGCGCCACATAGTTCTTTCAGAAAAAGGGACATCGTGGGAGTGGAGGGCAAGACAGACATGTCTAAAGATTATGAAAAGTTCCATGAAATTCCTCCCTTCAAAGTCAAGGCTGGCCCAAGCATCCTGATAAACGATGAAGATTATCCATGGTTACGGCGCAATAAGCAAAGCACACAAGCGAAAAAAAGTGAAGACTTTCTCTCCACAACTATATGATGATACCATGCCAATTTTCAACCTTTTCGTAGTTCATTTGAAATGCCTGTTGTAACCGACGAGTTTCCATATGAAATCTTGATACTTCGAAACAGATTGTCCGTTTTGTACACGAAGTGCATCCAGTTTTTGCCGTAACCCTCTCTACTTTCTTGCACATGCTATGTGGGTGAAATGATGATACCATGCCAACTTTGAACCTTTTCAGAGTTCATTTATAGTGCTTTTCAATTTCATGGTCTTATAGCTCAAAATAATCAGTAAATGCATGGAAAATAACAAATGAAGTCAGAAAGGGTTGAAAATTGATGATGTGGCTTTTATAAAACTAGAATAGAAAAAGGAATCAACTAAAAAGCTTATATAAACCTCTCGTATCTTTGAAACTAAAATTACATAAAATTTATGCAACTTATATTAACAAAGTATTTTTTTGTTCAAAACAATATAGCAAAAAGAATTCAATAGCAAAAAAATTTAACAAAATCTGGTTTTGATTAAAACAGATATTTAAAATAACCTAAAATTACCAAATTGAGTATAATGATAAAACATAGTAATATTAAATAGGAGGAAATGGAATCACTCAAAAATATATTTTTATAGTAAATTTTTTTCATAAAACTAGTGATTCACATACATTTAAAAAAAATCAAATATTTAAACTAATGGCACTAACAGAAAGTTTATAATTTTTGTGACCTAAAAGCAAAAAGAAATCACTAAAAACTATAAGTATTTAGTTTTAAGTAGAAATAAAAAAAGAAAAAAAGGAAAAAATGCCACCTACTGGACCTCCACGGCCTGGATACGACTAGAAACCCTACAATGGGCCAGGATTCAGGCCCGAAGAAGGCCCAATAGGCCCAACATGCATCACAAAGTAGAGATTAGGCCCGTAAGCCCGCAATAGAGAGGAGCTCGAGAGGGTGGCGGCAGAAAAGCTTATAAACCACTCCGAGCCCCTCCCAAATAGCGAGGTGGGACTAAACTTCCCACCGCACCGTGCCATCACAAGGCCTATGGTCCCGGTTCGTGCCACCAAACGGGACGATAGGTTGGCATTCGTACCTGTTCGTGACACCAACCGGTTCCAATGCACACCAATGGTCCCGGTTCATGCCACCAACCGGGACCATAGGCCTCCGTTTCCCGCCCTTTGGGCTGCCGAAAAGAGTCCTTTGGACCCGGTTGGTGGCACGAACCGGGACCATAGGTGGGCATTGGTACCAGTTGGTGCCACGAACCAGTACCATTGGTTTTGCTATATAAGGCCTCGTCGTCGCCGTCCCGCCCGTCGCTGGCGCCCTGCCGTCGCCGCCCACCTCCAGCGACCTCGCCGACCTCGCCCTCGTCGCCGCCTGCCTCCCGACCTGCGCCGTCGCCTCCGCCTCCCCGCCGCCCCTGTCGCGCGACCTCGCCGTCGCCTCCGCCTGATGAGCCCACACAAGCACTGCCCTGCCCAGCACAAGACTGCCCTGCCCCCTGCCGCCGCCATGATTTTTTTTTTCTGCATATATATGTGATGTTTTTGTATATATATTGATGTATAGAATATGATGTTTTTATTGATGTATAGAATATGATGTTTTTTATTGATGTATAGAATATGATGTTTTTGCAGATAAATGTTCATGTATATATATATTGATATATTCATTGATGTATAGAATATTTTATAAAAAGAAGAAGAAGAAGAAGAAGAAGAAGAAAGAAGAAGAAGAAGAAGAAGAGAAGAAGAAAAAAAGAAGAAGAAGAAGAAAGAGGTGTCGAGGGCGGTCATGTATATATATTGATATATTCTTCTTCTTCTTTTTCTTCTTCTCATTTCTTCTTCTTCTTCTTCTTCTTCTTCTTCTTCTTCTTCTTCTTCTTCTTCTTCTTTTATCGGGAACAGGGTGTCGAGGATCGCTGAGGGCTCGACGGTCGGGAACTAGGCTAGAGGGTCTAGAGGGTCACAGAGGGGTCGAGGGTCGCCGAGGCCGGGTCGAGGGTCGCCGAGGCCGGTCCGAGGTTTCGAGGCACAAGGGTTTGAGGGTTCGAGGGTTCTAGGGTCGAGGTTCGAGGTTCTAGGGTTCGAGGGTTCTAGGGTCGAGGGTTCGAGGTTGTAGGATCCAAGGAAGAAGGAAGAAGAAGAAGAAAAGAATGAGAGGAAAAGAAGAAAAGAAGAGGAGAAGAAGAAAGGAATAGAAAAGAAGAAAAATAGAATTTTTTCTATTTTTTCTTCTTCTCTCTATTCTTTCTTCTTCTCCTCTTTTTTTCTTCTTTTTTTCTTCTTCTTCTTCCTTCTTCCTCTTTTCTTCCTTTTCCGATAGGGGGTACCGATAGTGTCAAAGTATTGAAGAAATCCATCGCTTCATCATTAGCCGAAGTAACCATGGCATGATGGTGCAAGTCCTCAAAGTTGTTCTAGAATGGAGTCCTGGATAGGATAATTTGCCTTTTGCTGAACTTTGTACCAAAAGCGAATTATCCTATCTCGACTCCGCTCCAAAACAACTTTGGAGAGCTTGCACCATCATGCACCTGTTACTTTCACCTAATGATGAAGACATGGTTTTGTTGAATCCTTTGACACTAGGCAACCTCCCGACCCTCGGCGATCTTGACCCTTGACCTCGACCGCTCGGCGATCCACGACCCTCTACCCTACTTGTGGGACATAGATGTACTGTTCAACGCCACCCCTCCCGATAGCTTCAACACGTGGGGTCGATATTACACTTCTCCTAGCTTGAAGCGCCTCGAGGCCACCCCTAACCCTTGAAGCGTTGTCGAGGCCACCCCAAACCCTAGAGAAGCAGCGTGAGGCCACTAATATGATTCCTTATTGTGATTAGCTATCTAGTTCTACGTTGGCACTAATATATCCATATCTGTCATGTTTGAATAATAATTGCCATGTTGTAAATATTTGTAGAAACTATGGACACCCCGAGACGAAGCACAAGAAGCGTTGTTGAGGGACATAATCGCACACGGAAGTGATGCCGCCTCCTCGATGATGTTTCTCAACATCGATAACGATGGTCTGAAGGAGAGGGTGAAGAAGCAGCTGGCTATGATTTACATGGTCCGATGAACCAATGCCGGTGCAAGAAGTAGACCGTGAGGACGGCTCCGGTGATCACCAAACCGAGTCCGCCAGGTATATATATTAGTTAAGCCTGTGCTGACTAGCTCTCGCCTTTGTTTTGGTATATATATATGTACACATATTAATTAACTCTCATCTTTGTTCTTTTTCTAGCCCTCCGGATCGAGCACAACTTCGTAAAGAGACGAGGCCGAAGAAAAAGTTGAGCTCGGATGAAAAGTTTGAGATCATACAAATCGCAATGACGGCCAACCGATTGAACCCTACCGGACAAAGAAGGCATTTGTTGCTCGGTCACGGGGTTACGGTTAGGGACAAGATCCCGATCAGCATCCACCAATGGTATAAGCCTAAGAACGAAGACCACGAGGTGTCTTATGTAAATGATATGCAGAAAAATGATCTTTGGACTGAGCTGAAGTCAAATTTTACCCTACCGCCAGAGGATGATCCGAGAAGCCAGAATAGAGCCATTAATCAAGTCTTTTGCTCTTAAGAAGATGGCAGAACTATTCAGGAATTGGAAGAAAGACCTCAATACGTATGTCGAAAAAATGAGACACCAGAATTCACGGGCAAATATGAGAAGATCGAGATGATGGCCCGCATTTGTGGCCTACAAGACATCGGAAAAGAGTAAAAAGATGTCAGCGACAAACAAGAGAAATGCTGCGAAGAAGAAGCTTCATCATCGCACGGGGTCGTGGCTACCTCATAGCCCGCCTAAGTGGTCCAAGGCTGAGAATGATCTGCTTGATAAAGGATCGAACCGAGACAATGAACTGGCCAGACCGTTGCGGACTTGGTTCTTCGCGGCGGCGGATCCTTGGACCCTATAACGGGAAGTGCATTTGGACGGACGAACAATTGGACATACCAGTCAAGAGGCTTAAGCATTATATCGAAGCAGCGCAGCAAGGAAGTTCGTTCCAGACGGGGAGAAGGACGAGCTCACAATGGCCCTCGGGAATCCTGAGCACCACTGGACGGACACGAGGCACGCCAGTTCCCTTTCGTGGAAGGCTGGATTTCGGACGCAGGGGTTACAAAACCCATGAGAGGAGGAAGAAATCGGAGCAGAGCCTAATGCAGCGCTGCACGAAAGGGTAATGGGGCTAGAGGAACGAGAAGAGGAACGAGAAGTAGCCGATCACAACAAACGACCTGCGAAGCTTCCCCGGTTACCCGCCATCTCAGCGGAGAAGCAGCATGGCTTCCACCGAGCTGCTTCAGCCAGAGCAGCATGCCTTGACGGCTCCTGCCAGCTATCCCGTGGATGCTATCACGGATGCTGAAAGTTGCCACCTTATGGCGCAATGGAGCAATTTAAAGGTCAAGGCGGCTGTTGGCTCTGCTTATCCCACTAAACCCGACTCAACTTTTCACCGCCGCCGATTCCGAAGGATATGCTAAGGTGATGGTCGATGAAATAACGGAGGGATTTGAGGAGCTCGGCTTGACCACCCTACCGGTGAAGGGAGTATCGGCTGGGTTCTCGCTCAAGACTCCATGCCTATGGCGGAAGGATCTCATCAACCTTCCGAACTGGGCGCCTCCGCCTCCTCCTCCTCCTCCGTGAGTCGGGCACTCCGCCTCCTCCACCGCCTCCTCCTCCTCCTCCGTGAGTCAGGGCACTCTGCCTCCTCCACCGCCTCCTCCTCCCGAAAGTGACGATCAGGGCACTCGGCTGGCTCCTTCTCCGGCGCTGGCGGCACTCCGTCTCCTTCTCCGCCTGCACCGGCGCGTCCGGCAGCCAGCCTCCTCCTTCTCCGCCTCGTCGGCAAGGGCGGAAGAGACCCGCCGCCCGCTCCGGCTGCTCCGCTAGCGTCGTAGTCCTTCTCCTCCGCCTCGTAAGCAAGGAAAGAAGACATCCGCTCCGCTCTGCTTCCGCCGGCGTCTAGCAAGATTGCCAAAGGCGGGGAGATATCTGATTCGGTCCTTCTCTGAAGACTCGGAGAAGTTACTGCACGAGAGGAGCGAGGAGGAAAACGCGAAGATCGCGCAGATCAAGTGGATGACTGGTTTCAAGGGTTGAAAGCAAAGAGACATCCACCTCCGGAGGAGAAGGTAGATCCGTCAAAGCGAAGCGCACTCGCTGCCCCGACAAAACCACCCAAGTCTCCGCCGAAAGGCAACTATGAGCGCATTATTGGAAAGGCATTTGCCGAGCGGAGAGATCGAAGTCTTGAAGGAAATATGCCCTAGAGGCAATAATAAAAGTTATTATTTATTTCCTTATATCATGATAAAATGTTTATTATTCATGCTAGAATTGTATTAACCGGAAACATAATACATGTGTGAATATATAGACAAACAAGATGTCACTAGTATGCCTCTACTTGACTAGCTTGTTAATCAAAGATGGTTATGTTTCCTAACCATGAACAAGGAGTTGTTATTTGATTAACAAGGTCACATCATTAGTTGAATGATCTGATTGGCATGACCCATTCCGTTAGCTTAACAGTTGATCGCTTAGTATGTTAATGCTTTCTTCATGACCCATACATGTTCCTATAACTATGAGATTATGCAACTCCGCTTACGGAGGAACACTTTGGTACTACCAAACGTCACAACGAATCGGGTGATTATAAAGGAGTACTACAGGTGTCTCCAAAGGTACTTGTTGGGTTGGCGATTTGAGATTAGGTTTTGTCACTCCGATTGTCGGAGAGGTATCTCCGAGCCTTCTCAAGTAATGCACATCACTTAAGCCTTGCAAGCATTACAACTAATGAGTTAGTTGTGAGATGATGTATTACGGAACGAGTAAAGAGACTTACCGTAACGAGATTGAACTAGGTATTGGATACCGACGATCGAATCTCGGGTAAGTAACATACCGATGACAAAGGAACAACGATGTCGTTATGCGGTTTGACCGATAAAGATCTTCAGAGAATATGTAGGAACCAATATGGGCATCCAGGTTCCGCTATTGGTTATTGACCGAGAATGGTTCTAGGTCATGTCTACATAGTTCTCGAACCCGTAGGGTCCGCACGCTTAACGTTTCGATGACAGTTCATAATGAGTTTATAAGTATTGATGCACAAGGTTGTTCGAGTCCCGGATGTGATCACGGACATGACGAGGAGTCTCGAAATGGTCGAGACATAAAGATTGATATATTGAAGCCTGCATTTGGACATCGGAAGTGTTCCGGTGAAATCGGGATTTTATCGAGTACCGGAGGTTACCGGAACCCCGGGAGGTCCATGGGCCTTAATGGGCCATGGGAGAAGAGGAAGGGCAGGCCAAGGTGGGCTGCGCCCCTCCCCCTCTAGTCCGAATAGGACAAGGAAGGGGCGGCGCCTTCCTCTTCCCCTCCTCCAATCCTAGTCCAACTAGGAGGGGAGTCCTACTCGGTGGGAGTAGGACTCCTCCTTAGCGCGCCTCCCCTAGGGCCGCCACCTCCCCTTGGCTCCTTTATATCACGGGGCAGGAGCACCCCAAGACACACAAGTTGATCTACGGATCTTGCCTTAGCCGTGTCGGTGCCCCTTCCACCATATTCCACTTGGTCATATCGTCGCGGAGCTTAGGAGAAGCCCTGCGCCGGAGAAGTCATATCGTCATGAGCTTAGGCGAAGCCCTGCGTCGGTGGAGCATCAACATCGTCCCACGCCGTCGTCTTGACGGAACTCATCCCGACACTTTGCTGGATCGGAGTCCGGGATCGTCATCGAGCTGAACGTGTGCGTAACTCGGAGGTGCCGTCGTTCGGTGCTTGGATCGGTCGGATCGTGGAGACGTCGACTACATCAACCACGTTGTTATAACGCTTCCGCTTTCGGTCTCACGAGTGCGTGGGCGGACACTCTCCTCTCGTTGCTATGCCATCACCATGGTCTTGCGTGATCGTGGAAATTTTTGAAATTACTCGTTCCCCAACATGGCATCCGAGCCTGGTTTTATGCGTTGATGTCATGTGCACGAGTAGAACACAAGTGAGTTGTGGACGATACAAGTCATACTGCCTACCAGCATGTCATACTTTGGTTCAGCGGTATTGTGAGATGAAGCGGCCTGACCGACATTACGCGTGCGCTTCACGCGAGACTGGTTTCAACGCTCGAGCACTTTCGTTGCTTAAAGGTGACGGCGGGTGTCTGTCTCTCTCACTTTAGTTGAATCGAGTGTGGCTCGCCCGTCCTTGAGAAGGTTAAACGGAGTCTATTTGACGAAGTATCGTTGTGGTTTTGATGCGTAGGTAAGAACGGTTCTTGCTCAGCCCGTAGCAGCCACGTAAAACTTGCAACAACAAAGTAGAGGACGTCTAACTTGTTTTTGCAGGGCATGTTGTGATGTGATATGGTCAAGATGTGATGCTATATTTTATTGTATGAGATGATCATGTTTTGTAACCGAGTTATCGGCAATGGCGGCGAGCCATATGGTTGTCGCTTTATTGTATGAAATGCAAGCGCCATGTAATTGCTTTACTTTATCACTAAGCAGTAGCGATAGTCGTAGAAGCAATAGTTGGCGAGACGACAACGATGCTACGATGGAGATCGAGGTGTCGCACCGGTGGCGATGGTGATCATGGCGGTGCTTGAGATGGAGATCACAAGCACAAGATGATGATGACCATATCATATCACTTATATTGATTGCATGTGATGTTTATCCTTTATGCATCTTATCTTGCTTTGATTGACGGTAGCATTATAAGATGATCTCTCACCAAAATTATCAAGAAGTGTTCTCCTGAGTATGCACCGCTGCGAAAGTTCTTCGTCTTTGAGACACCACGTGATGATCGGGTGTGATAGGTTCTACGTTCAAATACAACGGGTGCAAAACAGTTGCACACGCGAATACTCAGGTTAAACTTGGCGAGCCTAGCATATAACAGATATGGCCTCGGAACACGGAGACCGAAAGGTCGAGCGTGAATCATATAGTAGATATGATCAACATAGTGATGTTCACCATTGAAACTACTCCATCTCACGTGATGATCGGACATGGTTTAGTTGATTTGGATCACGTAATCACTTAGATGACTAGAGAGATGTCTGTCTAAGTGGGAGTTTTTAATATGATTAATTAAACTTAAATTTATCATGAACTTAGTACCGATAGTATTTTGCTTGTCTATGTTTCTTGTAGATAGATGGCTCGTCTGTTGTTCCGTTGAATTTTAATGCGTTCCTTGAGAAAGCAAAGTTGAAAGATGATGGTAGCAATTACACGGACTGGGTCCGTAACTTGAGGATTATCCTCATTGCTGCACGTAAAAATTACGCCCGGAAGCACCGGGGTGACAGGCTCTGCAGATCTTTGAGCGAAGTTGTGAGCGTCGGCAAAGCGTAGCTGATGACTACTCTATAGTTCAGTGTGCCATGCTACGGCTTAGAACCGGGTCTTCAACGACGTTTTGAGCGTCATGGAGCATATGAGATGTTCCAGAGTTGAAGTTAATATTTCAAGCAAATGCCCGGATTGAGAGATATGAAGTCTCCAATAAGTTCTATAGCTGCAAGATGGAGGAGAATAGTTACGTCGGTGAGCACATACTCAAAATGTCCGGGTATAACAATCACTTAATTCAGCTGGGAGTTAATCTTCCGGATGATAGTGTCATTGATGAATTCTCCAATCACTCGCCACCAAGCTACAAGAGCTTCGTGATGAACTATAATATGCAAGGGATGACTAAGACAATTCCTGAGCTCTTCGCGATGCTGAAAGCATGGAGGTAGAATTCAAGAAAGAGCATCAAGTGTTGATGGTCAGCAAGACCACTAGTTTCAAGAAAAAGGGCAAAGGGAAGAAGAAGGGAAACTTCAAAAAGAACAGCAAGAAAGTTGCTGATCAAGAGAAGAAACCCAAGTCTGGACCTAAGCCTGAAACTGAGTGTTTTTACTACAAGCGACCGACACCTTTGAGCGGAATTGCCCCAAGTATTTGGCGGATAAAAAGGATGGCAAGGTGATCAAAGGTATATGTGATAAAAAGGATGGCGCAATTATTGCCGTCCGCTCTCTTTGCCGTCCGTCGCGGACGGCAAAGGTCCTTTGCCGTCAGCCAAGCGGAAGCGGACGGCAAAGTAGCTGTTTATCGTAGCCTACGTTGCGAAGCTGTTGCCGTCCGTGGTGACGGCAAAGGATTTTGCCGTCCGCCATTCATGCCTTTGCCGTCCGCCATGGCAGACGGCAAAGTAGCTGATTCCTGTAGTGATTGACCCCTTTCTTAAAATTAGATGTTTCGGCAGCGGGATGAACTCCTAGCACCAGATCGCATGCGAGCAATTCAAGAGGAATTGGCGGCATTCTTTCTTGACTATGTGATCGCTGAAGGCGGGAATACTATGTGGACCACGCGTCCGTATTGTAAAAGATAATTATTGTATATATGTAGCGGTAGTGTCGGATAGATATCGAGAACTTGTTGTTCGACCAATCTCTCGGAGAAGGAGAGGTGGTCGATATCACTTCTCTCGTATGCATATATATGTTCATGACGATCTTACATTTGTTAATTACTAGCTAGCTAGCATGTCTAGTTAGTCCTCTCTATAATGTATGTATAGTGCGTAGCGTCGACCAAGCACGGACAAAAGAAAGGACACTTTTCTCTATTAATTAGCTAGCTATAGCACAATATATGAAACACCTAAATTAACCCCCAAAACCCCCAAACCCCCCCTCTTTTGAAAAAAAAAAAAAACCAGAGCCAAAGAAATCTTGTGGCGTGGATGCCTATTGGTCCCGGTTGGTGCCACCAACCGGGACCAAAACCCTCCCGCCGGGCTCGTGGACAGGCCACGTGGAGGTTTGATCTGTCCCGTTCGGATAGAACCGGGACTAAAGGGTGAGGGTATTAGTACCGACCCTTTAGTCCCGGTTCACGAACCGGGACTAAAGGCCCTTATGAACCGGGACTATAGGCCCTTTTTCTACTAGTGGGAATTCTCTTCTTCTAACTTACCGACTGAAGCCAGCTTCTTGTCAGCAAGCGCCATTTTCTCTCGCGCCTCCTTCTGGGCAGCAGCAAGATCCAGATCCTTCTTCTCCAGAGCCTGCTTCATTTTGTCTAAAGAAACAACATTCTTCAGACGAGCTTGAAGTTGGCGGTTTTCACTACGCACATCTGTTCGAGTGAAGTCACTCGGTTCAAAGTGACTAAAAAACACATGGAAAACTGCGAGTCGTTAGATGGACAGTTGACGATTGGTTACCTCCCATGGCAGTTACTTCTTCACGAGAGGTCTTGAGGTTTTTCTGGGCCAACTACAGGTCAAGATTGAGGCTGATTTGCTGCTTGTTCAGTGCAGAAAGCTGAGCCCCAAGATCACAAGATTTCTGCAGTCAGCATACAAGTTATATCAGTCGACAGAAACAAAAGAGCATCACAATGAAAGTTACCCTAAGACTACTGCCGAATCAAACATTCAATGGCAGTCTTGGGGACTACACCCAGTGGGTGTACTTAGCGTGCCCCCACTGGTTTGATTCAACACTCGACATGGTCTGCCCAGCTTGAGTAGAAAAAAGTTGTTCTCAGATCATAGTCGACTGCCCGCAGTCGACCACGGTCTCGGGGACTACACCCAGTGGGTGCACTTAGCGTACCCCCACTGGTTTGGGTTCCACTCGACTTGGTCCGGCCAGGTCAAGTGAGAAAATTCAAATTCTCAGACCACAGTCGACTGCCCGTAGTCAACTATGGTCTCGGGGACTACACCCAGTGGGTGCACTCAACGTGCCCCCACTGGTTCAAGAGCTACAACCCGGTGGGTGAACGTATGCAAGGTGCAAACTCATGATAGATGCACATAAAGTTCCAAAACGCTCATCCACGGGCATCTTACGAATAATAAAGCAGTTTTTCAAAGACTCAATCGACTCAATCCTAGTCCACTTAAGTGGACCTATACAACTTTATGACAAACACACCCAGTGGGTGATCAGACGTCGGACGAGAAATAAGATCATTCGAAAATCAATGAACCTGGACATTGGTCTGCAGGGCAACGCTAGCATTGTAGGCCACCTGACTGGCTTCGTGCACCACTTTCATCTGCCCCATCACAAGATTCAGCTGAAGAAGAGCCTCCTTGGCAGCACTCGGCGGGTCGTCTGGAGTTTGATACGCAGTAAAAAGTGATGATGGCAGAGCGATCGAAGCAGCCACTGGGTCGGATGCAGGAGTTGCACTGGAGCAGCAGGAGCCGGATCAGTCTACCTCGACGGGCGATTAGTTGGTCCGAACCGGATCTCCGGATCGCTCGACCACTGCCTCAAACACTGGCGTCGACTGAGGGACTTGAACTTCAAGCACCTTCTTGCTTGAGCCTTTGCTTTTCCTCCTCCTCTCCTTCGGAGGCATTTCTTCTTCTTCATCATCTGGAAGCACTACGATGTCATGTGGAGCTGCAACGAACAGGAAAAATCAGATACAATCGATGAACAATCCAATCGACAGAATAAATTCGAGTCGAGTGGACTTACTAGCTTTGGAGGTGGCTGCGTCATCGATCTCCTCGTCGTCCGGGCCCTTTTCAATGTCCATATCAGTCGCGGTAGAGGCAGGGCTGGACAAGTTTGTGATCCATTCGGTCAGAACGGAGGAATCAATCGGTGCAAGAAAAGCACAAAAAGAACATTTACCCAGAGGCGACAGGAACATCCATCTTAATCTTTGGCAAAGTCTTCCGAGCCTTTGAGGGGTTGATCTTGGGTTGCTTGGTGACTTTCTCCGCCAGCGCCGGAGTTGAAGACCGAGCGTGCTTATGCGTTTGAGCGCTCGAGGCCACAACCTTACCGCGCCCGCCCGCTGGATCATGGTGCTGCTTGGATCGATGTTCTGAACGAGGCGTCGAGTTGGCTTCCTCCTTGTCGACTGATTCTTCACTCTCGTCTTCATCATCGTCGTCCGGTGACTCCCATTCACCACTCTCCTCCACACTGTCCTCGCCCTCATGGTCCTGCTCCGGAGCTTGTTCACCATTGGGCATTGAGTATATCTCGATATAAATCTACAAAACAAGGAGTCAAGTGAAAGTCAGTCGGGCTCAAGCACAGTCGGAATGTGAATTAAAAAATGGTCGGAACGAAGGCCATACCTTGTCAGGCTGGTTGTCATCACTGAAGGGGATGACTCTCCTGGCTCCTCTGGGGTTGTCCGTGTTGCCCGTAATGCTCCTCAACCACATGGCCACTGTCTTGGCCGGTACCTCTTTAGGATGAACCCGAGCAGTGTCACCAGGCCCAGTGTACATCCACATGGGGTGGTCTCGATACTGAAGAGGCTGGATGCGTCTACTAAGGAATACTTCCAACAAGTCCATGCCAGTGACGCCCTGATTGATCAGCTGGACTACCCTCTCAACTAGCATATTCGTCTCCACGCTCTCAACAGCAGTCACTTTCAACAAAGAAGGAGTCTGAGCACGGTCAAAAGTGAAGTGGGGGAGTCCGGTCGACTGACCTAGAGTTGCGAGGTCTTGGCAGTAGAACCAGGTCGACTGCCAGCCCCTAACCGATTCAGGAAGGGTCATGGAAGGGAAAGAGCTCCTCTTCCTCTTCTGGATACCTAAACCCCCACACATCTGAATGACATGCATTTTCTCATCACTTGTGTTTGCTTTCTTCACGGACTGAGAACGGATGGTGAAAATATGCTTGAAAAGACCCCAATGCGGTCGACACCCCAGAAAGTTTTCAAACATGGATACAAAAGCAGCGAGGTACGTGATGGTATTGGGAGAAAAATGGTGGAGTTGGGCACCAAAGAAGTTCAAGAAGCCCCTGAAGAAGGGGTGCGGAGGAAGCGAGAAACCCCGGTCGACATGGGTGGCGAGTAATACACACTCACCAGGCTGGGGCTACGGCTCCGTCTACCTCCCCGGCAGCCTCGCTGCGTCCTTGGCAATCAGCCCAGACTCCGCCAGCTCTTCCAGATCTTCCTGCCGGAGCAAAGACCGGATCCAATCGCCTTGGATCCAACCTGGTGGAAGCGTCAAGTGCGACAACGACCCGCGATTCTACTTCTTGCCCTTCGCCGCCCCCTTCGCCTTCTTCACGCGTTCCAGCGCCGCTGTCTTGTCCTTCACCATGGTGGCAGGGCGGCGGCGTCGAGAGCGGAGGAGCCGGAGACCGTGATGAAGCAGAGGAGGAAGAGAGAAAATAGACACGCACAGTACCGACGCCTCGGCTCCGTCGCCTTATAAAGGGCCGCTCCCGAGTGGCTGACTGAAAGTGCAACTATCCCTAGGTGGTTTTGGTAATTCCTAACAACATATAGCTCATTGAGCTAACATCATTCCAAGATGAATATTTCAGGAAAAGCTCAATGAATGGCATGGCATGGATGGGAAAAGTGGATCCCTCAAAATGCTAAGGATAAAAGCATTGGCCCAAGCTCAAAAGCTCAAGACTCTACATTTTATATTTTAGTGATCCAAGATCACATTGAGTCTATAGGAAAAGCCAATACTATCAAGAATGGATGAGGTGTTTCTTAATGAGTTTCTTGCTCCACAGTGCTTAGTGATATGCTCCAAAACCCTCAACTACTTTCTCATATCAAAATATGACCTAAACCAAAAGTCAAACTCGGCCCTACCAATTCTTTCTACCCGGCGCCACCAAGTTCAGATGTCACAGCCACTGCCACAAACCCTAGGCAAATCGGTCTCACCGAGATGGGATTGTAATCTCTATGTTTCCCTTCGTAACATTTCGGTCCCACCGAGATGAGTGATCGGTCCCACCGAGATTGCAATGTAAACTCTCTGTTTCCCTTTCGTAACATTTCGGTCCCACCGAAATGAGCGAACCGGTCCCACTGAATTTACCTGATCAACTCTCTGGTTAGCTTATTACCAAAATCGGTCTCACCGAGTTTGTGTAATCGGTCTCACCGCGATTACGTTATGCCCTAACCCTAACCATATCAGTCCTACTGAGTTGCATGTCGGTCCCACCGAAAATCCTAACGGTCACTAGATTTGCTGGATCGGTCCGATCGAGTTTCTCAATTCGGTCCCACCGAGATTGGTAAATTGTGTGTAACGGTTAGTTTTTGTGTGGAGGCTATATATACCCCCCCACCTCCTCTTCATTCATGGAGAGAGCCATCAGAACGAACCTACACTTCCAATACACATTTTCTAAGAGAGAACCACCTACTCATGTGTTGAGACCAAGATATTACATTCCTACCATATGAATCTTGATCTCTAGCCTTCCCCAAATTGCTTTCCACTCAAATCTTCTTTCCACCAAATCCAAATCCTGTGAGAGAGAGTTGAGTGTTGGGGAGACTATCATTTGAAGCACAAGAGCAAGGAGTTCATCATCAACACACCATTTGTTACTTCTTGGAGAGTGGTGTCTCCTAGATTGGCTAGGTGTCACTTGGGAGCCTCCGACAAGATTGTGGAGTTGAACCAAGGAGTTTGTAAGGGCAAGGAGATCGCCTACTTCGTGAAGATCTACCGCTAGTGAGGCAAGTCCTTCGTGGGCGACGGCCATGGTGGGATAGACAAGGTTGCTTCTTCGTGGACCCTTCGTGGGTGGAGCCCTCCGTGGACTCGCGCAACAGTTACCCTTCGTGGGTTGAAGTCTCCATCAACGTGGATGTACGATAGCACCACCTATCGGACCACGACAAAAACATCCATGTCTCTAATTGCGTTTGAAATCTCCAAACCCTTCCCTTTATATTCTTGCAAGTTGCATGCTTTACTTTCCGCTGCTCATATACTCTTTGCATGCTTGCTTGAATTGTGTTAAGATTGCTTGGCTTGTGCTAAGATAGCTAAAATCTGCCAAAGACTAAAATTGGGAAAAGGATAAGTTTTTATTTGGTCAAGTAGTCTAATCACCCCCTCTCTAGACGTACTTTCGATCCTACAAGTGGTATCAGAGCTTTGGTCTCCATTTGCTTTGATTTCCATAGCTTTTGGTGGTCATAGCCTTGGTTTCACAACCTAGGAGAGTATGGCGTCTAGCGAGGGAAATTATCACCGTAGAGGTCCTTACTTTGATGGTACCAATTTTGCTAGTTGGAAGCATAAGATGAAAATGCATATTCTTGGACATAACCCCGCCGTTTGGGTTATTGTGTGTATTGGCTTGCAAGGTGAATTCTTTGATAGGAGAGAACCGAACCGTGAAGCTAGCGCGGAAGAGTTGAAGATGCTGCAATACAATGCTCAAGCTTGTGATATCCTCTTCAACGGATTGTGCCCCGAAGAATTCAACAAAATCAGCCGTCTTGAGAATGCAAAGGAAATTTGGGATACTTTGATTGATATGCATGAAGGTACCGACTCCCTCAAGGAATCCAAGTTGGATGTGCTCCAAAGTCAACTTGACAAGTTCAAAATGAAGGATGGTGAAGGTGTCGCTGAAATGTACTCTAGGCTTGCTGAGGGAGTCCTGGACTAGGGGGTGTCCGGATAACCAAACTATCATCTTTGGCCGGACTACTAGACTATGAAGATACAAGATTGAAGACTTCGTCCCGTGTCCGGATAGGACTTTCCTTGGCGTGGAAGGCAAGCTTGGCGATACGGATATGCAGATTTCCTACCATTGTAACCGCTCTGTATAACCCTACCCTATTCGGTGTCTATATAAACCGAAGGGTTTTAGTCCGTAGGACGGACAACAATCATACCATAGGCTAGCTTCTAGCGTTTAGCCTCTCTGATCTCGTGGTAGATCTACTCTTGTACTACCCATATCATCAATATCAATCAAGCAGGAGTAGGGTATTACCTCCATCGAGAGGGCCCGAACTTGGGTAAAAACATCATGCCCCTTGTCTCCTGTTACCATCCGCCTAGACGCACAGTTCGGGACCCCCTACCCGAGATCCGCTGGTTTTGACACCGACATTGGTGCTTTCATTGAGAGTTCCTCTGTGTCGTCACCTATAGGCCCGATGGCTCCTTCAATCATCAGCGACGATGCAGTCCAGGGTGAGACTTTTCTCCCCGGACAGATCTTTGTATTCGGCGGCTTTGCACTGCGGGCCAATTCGCTAGGCCATCTGGAGCAGATCGAAAGCTACGTCCCTGGCCATCAGGTCAGATTTTGGAATCTTGAACTATACGGCTGATGTCCGCAGAGACTTGATCTTCGACGGATTCGAGCCACAGCCGAGCGTGCCGCACTGTCTCAATGGGTACGATCTAGCTCTGCCGCCGAACAGTGCCCTGGAGGCCGCACCAGTGCCCGCTCCGACCCTTAATCCGGAGCCGATTTTGCCGATCGAGGACGGTTGGTTGGACACCACCTCGGGCACTGAAATCTCTACGAAGATTGAGCCGAACACCATCCCTGTCCTTTGCGAAGCTCGTGACTCCCAGGTGCCGGACTCCTTTCCGGACTCAACCTCCGCACCCCCCGCCAATGAATCCGATCAAGCGCCCGTTATGGAGTTCACCGCCGCGGACATCTTTCAGCACTCGCCCTTTGGCGATATCCTGAACTCATTAAAGTCTCTCTCTTTGTCAGAGCAGCCCTGGCCGAACTACGGTCAGGAAGGTTGGGATTCGGACGACGAAGAAATTCACTGCCCACCCACCACCCACTTTGTAGCCACTGTCGATGACTTAACAGACATGCTCGACTTCGACTCCGAGGACATCGACGATATGGACGACGACGCCGGAGACGACCAAGAACCAGCGCCCACAGGGCACTGGATGGCCACCTCAACTTACGATATATATATATGGTGGACACACCTAAGGGAAGCGATAACGAGGAACGACGAGACGCTGCGAAAGAAAATTCCCTCGAGAAGCAGTCAAAGCGGCGGCGTAAGCGCCGCTCAAAACCCCACCTCGACAAAGATAGCGCCCACACAGACCCAGCCATAGAGCAGGGTGAGCCGGCCGACGACGAACATGCCATTGAGCAACCATCCGAACAGGCCAACTTGGACAAACAACCCGTCCCCGGCAAGGACAACAGTCCGGACGATCTCACGCCGGACACGTCATTGGATCAAGAACCTCCACAAAGAGCTCCTCGCTATCGCGCGTAGCTTGAAAAAGCAAAACAAAGGCTCGTAACAGCGGAAGACGACCAATGAGATGGAGTAAATTACTCAACACTACGCATAAATATGGCGACAGCCACCAAGCAAAGAGCTACCCAAAGCGCAAACTACGCCCGAATTAGATGAGGAGGCCGAGAGCCCCCACGATCAAAAAACAAAGAGGCCGCCGGGTCGGATAGACGCGACCACATGGCAAACGAGAAGCGGCAAGCGGCGCCGACACAAGCCGCACGCGATCCGCATAAGGATTCGCACTAAAAGGATGGCCCAGTTAGATCTATCTACGGGCCAAGGAAACAAGTTCGCGAGCAATACAATCGTCAAATATCCGAACATCACGGCACACCCAAATACAGGGCGCGCACCTCTATTTTTCATCGATGAGGTGCTGGATCATGAATTTCCAGCGGGATTCAAGCCCGTAAACATAGAGGCATACGACGGAATGACAGACCCTGGAGTCTGGATTGAGGATTATATCCTCCACATACACATGGCCAGAGGAGATGATCTCCATGCCATAAAATACCTACCCCTCAAGCTCAAAGGGCCAACCCGACATTGGCTTAAAAGCCTCCCCGAGAACACCATTGGTAGTTGGGAAGAGCTTGAGGATGCTTTTCGGGCCAATTTCCAGGGAACCTATGTCCGACCTCCGGGCCTTGATTTATCTAAGTCACATAACCCAACAGCCCGGAGAGTCAGCTCAAAAAATTCTAGAACAGGTTCCTCACCAAAAAGAACCACATAGTCGACTGTCCGGACGCCGAAGCCTTAGCAGCTTTTAAACACAACGTCGGAGATGAATGGCTCGCCAGACACCTTGGCCAGGAAAGGCCAAGAACAATGGCCGCACTAACAAGCCTCATGACCCACTTTTGCGCGGGAGAGGATAGCAGGCTAGCAAGATGCAGTACCAGCGACCCAAGTACATCCGAAGTCAGGGATGGGAATGGGAAACCATGACGCAGCAAGGACCAGCGCCGGATTAAGGGGAACGGTCCAAAGAGTGCGGCAGTCAACGCCGGATTCAAAAGCTCACGGCATAACAATAAAAAATTGCCCCTTAAGGACAATAGCGATGAGCTATCCAACTTAAACAAAATCTTGGACAAGATATGCCAAATCCACAGTACTCCCGGGAAGCCTGCAAACCATACCCACAGAGATTGTTGGGTCTTCAAGCAGTCCGACACACTCAACGCCGAACACAAGGGGCTCGACACACCAAGTGAGGATGATGACGAGCACCACAAGCAGAGCCCCGGAAAACAAAAGAATTTCCCACAAGAGGTCAAAACAGTAAACTTACTTCAAGTAACAAAAGGGGAAAACAGAGCGGCACCCATTGAATTACGTGCCGCACAATCTACCCCAACGGAGTCCCAACACTGGTTGTCAAAACCAAATTACCTTCGACCATCAGGACTACTCCGAAAGTATCTGGAACGCAGGATGGACTGCCTTGAAACTAGAACCTATAATCGACGGTCTTCAATTTACGCAAGTCCTAATGGACACCGGCAGTGATTTAAACCTGCTATGTCAGGACACAATCCGCAACATGGGGATAAATCCAAACAGGATTAGCCATAGCAACACTTCCTTCCATGGAATAATGCCAGGCACACATGCCCATTGTACGGGCTCCCTACTATTGGAAGTTATGTTCGGCTCACCCGACAACTTCCGTCGGGAAAAGTTGGTCTTCCACATCACCCCATTTAAAAGTAGCCATCAAGCACTACTGGGACGCGAAGCTTTCGCCCGCTTTAACACAAATACCGCATTATGCATCTCTTAAACTTAAAATGCCCGGTCCACGAGGAATCATTTCATTAAAGGGAAGCTGCGCGTGTCCCTCAAGGAAAGAATGTGAGACTGCCTTAACAGCCTCAAGACTAATACGGCCTTGCTGGCCAAAAGCGCCTAAAGCAGGTCGTTCAGACCCGGACACGGTTAGGCGAGTCCGCATAAATAAACATGATGCTTACTAGTCGCTGCCTTCTTTACAAGGGGCTCCACGCATGTACAACAAGAGACAATAAAGCTCAATTTTACTCATTTTTGAATCATACTCTATTTTATTTCCAATTACATTTTAGCGCGATCTTTTTCAAACTAAGTTCCTCTCTTTTACAGATCAACGCCGTGCTATACCCGTCTAGGATACGGCACAACGGAGACACAGGCGCAGACGTGCAGCAGGGACCCGTTGCAAGGATTCTTTTCAGATTAAGACCCTGCGTAAACCTTTTTCACTGTCTCTTGTTGTTACTCATCCCCGGTCTCTTATTATAACCGAGGAGGAGGTGGCGTTTTGGCATCGGCCGTCGGTTTGCACGCACTGACACCAGGGCTTGTTACCAAGGGCATTGTTCGCCCGCTTTATAAAAGACCGAATACCTTAGGGAGTGTTCGGCGTCTCGAGTTAGGCCTTATATGCATCAGCTCGAATCATGTCTTTGGTCAAATGTTGGGTTTGCCTGCCCTGTGTTTTGCTGCCTTACGCCCGCTTCTATCGGCTAACGCGCACCGGAGAACTATCTGCGATTGTGCCCCGTTCGCCGGGCGAGCACCTCAATAGAGAAAGCCAAAACTGACTGTCATGATATAGCGAGGACTGGTCAACCACTCGATGACTCACCGGAATGTTTAGAATTCTCTCTGATTAACGAAGACCGTTTTCCGTCAGCACATACGCACTTGAATTCGGGAGAGTGGGTGCCCCGTGGGCTATATAGTAGCCCCACCATCAATTCCTATGGCTAAGTGAAAGTGATAAAGCATTATAGTCCGGTTGCCTAGTTTGCTACGCCACCACCTCCTTTATAGGACCAAGACGTTGGATTAAGTGTGAAAGCGCGACTTCTTTGCAAACACCCACGCACTATGTGCGTGGAGGCTAAGTCAAGACTACCATCTTTCGGGTTATATACATATATACATCAACGGCCGACAGAGGTAGTTTGCTACTTGAAGGCACAAGTATAAAAAGATCTTACATTAAATTGAAACATTGTTTCATAAAATTATACATGTCATTCAAACATAACATCCTTCGAAAGCACTGCGTCTCTATTAAACGAAGCGCCGGAAGAACTTCCTCAAAATAGCGCCGACCGGTACTCGGCTGCCGTCCGAATCTGGGGACGCAATATCGGTGGCCTTCATCTCAGCCCAGTATGCCTTGACACGGGCAAGAGCCATCCGCGCCCCCTCAATACACACTGAACGCTTCATTGCGTCGATACGCGGTACCGCACCAAGGAACTGCTGCACTAAGCCAAAATTACTCTTCGGCTGGGGTCCGCCTGGCAACAAATGAGTCATGACATGCTTCATGGCAAGTCCGGATAATCGATTCATCTCGGCCCATTCGGCCAACCGATCGGTCAACGGAAGAGGACGCTCCGGACTATGGAATTGCGACCAAAATAGCTCTTCCCTTCTGTGCCCCTTCTGGCCTCGGAAGTGCTCAATCGCGTCCGCAGCGCTCGCCGCTAAGTCCAGATAAGCATCCTCCGAACTCCACAGCTTGTCCAACTGAGCATACTTCGGATCCGTATATTTCCTCCGCAGCAGAAACGGTTTTCCAGCCGCAATATCCCCGGCCTGACTCAGCTCCTCCTTGGCAGCTCTCATAGCGGAACGGGCATCCTTGGATTCGGCGGTGGCCTTTTTCAGGTCCTCTTGTTCCGCTTGACGTTCTTTTTCAAGAACCTCGCAGCGGTCGGTAGTATTCTTTAGTTTCAGGGCCAAATCGGCCATTTCCTCTTTGCTTCAGCAATGAGCAGCCCATTCGGCTTTCAGCTCTCTGGCCGCCTTTAAAGCGGCCGCATTACTCTTTCGGGCTTGCTCTTTAGCTCGGGCAAGTTCCGCCCGCAGCCTCTCCACAACAGCGGCACCGTCTGCATCAAAGCATACAAGTAGTAAGGCATGGGCGTCAAGCTCCCTTACCAGGTGTCCGCGGAGAAGTCGCATACCTTGTGACTCGTCAAACCATTTATTGACCAGCGCGATGTCCGCATCCGCCTCGTCAAGCTGCCGCTTTAGTTCGGCAAATTCATCAGTCCGGCTAGCCACCGGACACCCCGCCACCTACATAGGAACGGCGACATGTTATTACTGAGATTATGATCCTCGGCACGCTGTCGCCAGACACAGCATACCGAGTCTCGAGGCTACTATCTATACAGGGAGCATTCTATATGCATAACTGTCTGAAGGTACATCATTTTTTCGTACCTCAAACCCCGTCAGTAAACTTCTGGCGGCTTCATGCAATCCTCTCTCATCGGATGCAATTCTTTCAATTACCGTGGCCATTAGCGCACGGTGATCTTCTGAGATATACGCTCGCCCGAGCAGGTCCTTCAGCTCCTCCGACCGCACGCCAGTTGGCGCCGGATCGTCTGCCCCGCGGACTCGGGAAACTCTCCGTGATTTACTTCAGGGTCATCCGCCTCGCACGAAGGCGCGATAGGTGGAGGCGTTTCGCTCTCTATCATCTCCGGACGAAGATCCCCCGAAGACGAGCTCTGCTAAGAAGGGCTGAGATCCGAACTACAAGGTACAATTTTGGTTATCTTTAGAAATAAATACAGGGATGCTCTTTATTCACAGGACCCCTTCTTTTTACTTACGGCTTGCTGGAGGGCTGATCCCCTTGGGGAAATAGTGGGGCTGGGATACTTCCCGGCGCCGGACTTTCTGACGAAGACTTCTTTCCCCGTTTTGAGGCCGTGGCTTCCGGGTCTTCGGAAGCGGTCCTCTTCTCCCCTTGGAGGGGAGGATCCCTGATCCCCTCTTCCTTGAAAGCCTCCTTCGCGGAGGCAGTTGCTTCCCTGCTCCCCCCTTCGCCTTCTTTAAAAGGCGCGGCCTTCAACATCTTGGTCAGCATGGGATCCGACGTGGTCTCTGGGAGGGGAGCCGGACACCTTATCAACTTTGACTTGGCTATCCACTCCTGTTCAAGAAACGGCTCCCTTAAAGGGCATATATATGATAAATGAATGAACAGCCTGTCCGGTTACGGGGTTACTTACTTGAGTATCTGGGTGATTGCAGCTTAGAACTGCGTCCTTGGTCAAGTCCGGACACTTCTCTTATGATCCGAAGAATAGTTTGTACATCTCCTTGGGCGTCGCGCCCATAAAATGTTCGAGAGCTCGTGGTCCCTTCGGATTAAACTCCCACAGACGGAGGGGGCGATGTTTGTAGGGCAGAAGGCGCCGAATCAGCATAACCTGCGCCGCCACGACCAGATTGATCTCTCTTTCTTGGAGGTCTCGAATACGGCCTTGCAACAGAGGAACGTCCTTGGACGGCCCCCAGTCGAGCCCCCGGTTGACCCATGATGCCAGCCGCTGTGGTGGACCTGAGCGGAAGGCGGGTGGCGCCACCCATTTGGTGCCCCTGGGAGCGGTGATATAAAACCACTCCCGTTGCCAAGAACCAAGCTCCTCTTGGAAAGAGCCCTCGGGCCACTGAGCATCAGCACACTTGCTTATGACCGCCCCTCCGCACTATGCTTGTTGCCCCTCGATCATCTTCGGCTCCACCTTGAAGGTCTTGAGCCACAATCCAAAGTGAGGGGTAATATGGAGGAAGGCTTCACATACGACAATGAATGACGAGATATGGAGGATGGACTCCGGATTCAAGTCATGGAAATCCAGCCCATAATAAAACATGAGCCCCCGCACAAAGGGATCCGTCGGAAGCCTAAACCCGAAGGAAGTGAGACATGAACACCACGCCTCGCCGGGCTCGGAGTGGGAATGACCTGCCCCGAGCAGGCAGCCTATGCGAAATCTCGCCGTTAGATACCGGCGCTCGCAGCTTTAGCACATCTTCTTCGTGACGGAAGAAGACATCCATCGGCCGAGCTGGTCGGAGACGGACATCGTCGAAGGTCCGGCGCCTAAATCTGAAGCTTTGGGTTTTAGAACTTCGGAGCGAGGCTAATTCGATGGAGGGTGGAAAAAAGAAGAGGGCCTTGGTCTCATTATAAAGAGGTTGAATACCAAGAGCCCTCCCCGTGGTCGATTGGGACTCGCCTTCGATAGAGGAGGCGTGCCAACGTGCACGGTCCGGTTACCCACGTCCATATTGATGAGAATCCCGGAATAAGGGGGCACGATCTATGCTTTGATAAGACGTGCCAAGGAAACCGCCGCTAAACGCTTGAGGTGGACAGTAAAAACGATTCAATAAAGGCCTGGCCGTGGTGTGATGTCACGCCGCGAATACGTCGGCAGATCTGTGCAAAAATTATTCTCTCTCACGGTGGTATGTGGAACTTGTTTTACTGAGCGGACACTATCCTTGTGTTCAAAACCTTCTATGAAGTATTTGGAGGAGGAACCCGCCTTGCAATGCCGAAGACAATATGCGCGCGGACTCGCTGTCATTGAAGCCTGGTTTGGGGAGCTACTTGAGGAGTCTGGACTAGGGGTGTCCGGATAGCGAACTATCATCTTTGGCCGGACTCCTAGACTATGAAGATACAAGATTGAAGACTGTGTCCGTGTCCGGATAGGACTTTCCTTGGCGTGGAAGGCAAGCTTGGCGATACGGATATGTAGATTTCCTACCATTGTAACCGATCAGATAACCCTAACCCTATTCGGTGTCTATATAAACCGAAGGGTTTTAGTCCGTAGGACGAACAACAATCATACCAGAGGCTAGCTTCTAGGGTTGAGCCTCTCTGATCTCGTGGTAGATCTACTCTTGTACTACCCATATCATCAATATCAATCAAGCAGGAGTAGGGTATTACCTCCATCGAGAGGGCCCGAACCTGGGTAAAAACATCGTGTCCCTTGTCTCCTGTTACCATCCGCCTAGACGCACAGTTCGGGACCCCCTACCCGAGATCCGTCGGTTTTGACACCGACACTTGCTCTTATCACAAATGAGATTGCGGGCTTAGGAAGTGAAGAGATGACCGACAGATTCATCATCAAGAAGATCCTAAGAGCCCTGGATGGAAAATATGATACCGTGTGCACATTGATCCAAATGATGCCCAATTACAAAGATCTCAAGCCAACGGAAGTCATTGGAAGAACTGTTGCTCATGAGAAGTCACTCAAGGATAAGGAGAAACTTCACAACAAGTCAAGTGGTGCTTACAAAGCCTCATGTGAAGCCCCTAAATCATCAAGTGAGAAACAAACGTTAAATGAAGAATTGAGCTTAATGGTGAAGAACTTCAACAAATTCTACAAGAGTAGAAGCAAAGAGAGAAGCTCCAAGTCAAGGTCCTACAATGACAAAAGATCTTCTAGTTGAGAGCACAATTGCTACAATTGTGGGAGACCCGGACACTATTCCAGTGAGTGTACGGCACCTCACAAAAGAAGAGAAGAATCACCCAAGAGGAGAAGTAGAAGAGAAGAATCACCACCAAGAGAGAGGAGGAGTAGAGATGATTGTTATGAACGAAGAACATCCCGGAGAAGCAAGGATTCGGAAAGGAAGGACAAGTCATCAAGGTGCTACACAAAACGAAGACATCAAGCTCATGTTGGTGAATGGGTATCCAGCTCTGACTCCGACAATCACTCCGAGAGAAGCTATCACTCCGACTCTGAATATACTCAAGATGAAGGTGTTGCCGGTCTAGCACTTGTGTCAACCAAATCCTACGACATATTTTATTCACCAAATGAAGGACTTGGAAGATGCTTCATGGCTAAATGCCCAAAGGTAACACACCCCGAGTATGTTGATTTCAATAGTGACGAAGATGACTTGCTAGGTGATGATGATTTACTTGTTGACAACTCTAGTGATGAATACTATGATGAAACGTCAATTAATCATGCTAATCAAGATAAAACGAATGACAATGATAAGGAGAAGATTGAGCTTCTAACTAAAGAACTAAACACTCTTAAGTTAGCTCATGAAACTATCTTAGAAGATCATCGAGAACTTTTAAGGACTCATGAGAAGTTACGCTTTGAAAAGCTCAACCTTGAGCAAGAGCATTGGTTCTTAAAAGCAATCAATGATGATCTTCGTAAGAAAAGTTCTTCTTACATTGCCAAGCATTTGCTCTTATCTACTTACGTGCCTCAAGTCAAGTCCATTAACAAGAACAAAAAGGATTCTTCCTCTAGTAGTAACAATAATCATGCTAAATCCAATGTTGTAGCTTCTAGTAGTTCTCTTGATTCCTCTAATGATTCTCTTAGCCAAGTTACACTTAAGCAAGAAAATAGCTTATTGAAGGGAATTATAGAGAAGGGTGTTTACAAAAGCCTTGCCGGGAGTAAGCAATTTGAGGAAATTGTATGCAAGCAAGGAAGGCACCGGAAGAACCAAGGTGTTGGTTTTGAACGAAAATTCAATGCCAATGGAGTTGAGTGGGAAGAAGATCAATACCCCAACATGAAGTTTGTTCCTCAACAAGAGAAGTATGATCCTACTTCCTTCAAGGGGACACAAGCTCAAGATGATCTTCCACCACAAGACCACAAGCAAAAAGGCAAGGATAAGCTTCAAGAGGAGATTGATGCATTTGAAGAAGCTCCAAAGGCCTTGGTCAAGTGGGTTCCCAAGACTACATCAAGCTCTACTTCATCAAGCATGACTACAACTCCAAGGATTCCCATCAAGATGATGTGGATTCCGAAGAAGAAGAACTAGAGAGTTCTTGAGGGTGACTCCGCCAACATATTTCACTCATATCATTTTGGCAACAACAAGTGCAATCAACTTCCATATCTTGCACTAGTTCAAGGAGTCACAAACCCTCTTGTTGGTAAGACAAGGTACAAGGTAACCTAATGCTTTCATAAACATCATCTTGTGTGTGCATCACTCTATGTCTATGGATATCCTTGTTTGTTCCTTGTGGGACTAACCCGTGTAGGTATTGAAAGTGCAACTCACTCAAGGGATTGCTCCAAATGATCTTCATCAACATTGAGCATCCACATCTTCAACACCTACATGAAGTCATCATCGACAAAACCCAAGGTTAGTTCATCCCTCTAAGGGGGGATCTCACATCTAAGGGGAGCTTAACTCTAAGAATTGAGTCAAAGCAACTCTAATGGTGTGAACACAACAATGCATTATGTAAAAGTGGTAACCCACTTGAGCTTAAACGATGAGTATGACCTATGATCAAATGTTCTCATTTGACTCCTAAGTCAATATACTCATATATAGATGACCTAGTCATCGCCAATTGTTTGATAGATGCTAGAATTGTTTGTGCATGCTTTGCCACATATTTCATTTGCTATTTTATTGTGTGAGCATGTTGGTTGCATATTTTACTCATTCGAGGACATCCACTTGTTGTTTTGATTGATTGGTTTCTTTTTCTTTGGCCAAGTGGATGGACAAGAATGCCTAAGAACCTTCTCTAGCTATCTATGCTCTTCTCGTCTCAAACTCTATTCATGCTGCATCACAAAATTTGATCAAGTCAGATTCGAACCACTCTGTGTGAGGATCACTCGGAGTCCCCGATTCGTCACAGACTTAAACTTCCAAAACTTCTTTGTGCGTTTCGGTCTGACCGATTCCTCCATTTCGGTCAAAAGCGAGATCACTAAGTCGATCTAGGTTTTCAATCTCGGTGCAACTGATTTGAACACTTCGGTCACACCGAGTTGCTGTAACTGTCAACAGTTATGCATCTCGGTGCCACCGAGTTGTTCCACTCAGTCACACCGACAGGGTCGGGCTATATATTCTCATGGGCAAAAATTTGGAAACTTTCTCGAAACTCCTTCGCCCGCGCATAGCTCGCTCTGCCTCCAGGGTCTCCGGATCGTCTTCCTCGTCGCCAGCCGCCTCCAGTCGCTGGTGTCCGCGGCCGTCAACGGAATTCATCCCCGCCATTGCCGTCGTAGCGAGTTCATCGCCGAACTAGGGTATGGACTCGATCACAGTGCTATCCCCGTCCGATTCCTAGCACATTGTGTTCATCATAATTCTTGCCACGATTGAAACTATTCTATCCAGTCAAAACAATCCATAGATTAGAGGTGAATTGAAAATTTAGGGTTAGGTTTCTGCCGAAACCATCTCGGACCCACCGGGTTGCAGAACTCGGTTCCACCGATTCGGCTAAGGCCATTGCACATGTGGTTCTCGGTCTGACCGAGAATTGCAAATCGGTGTGACCGAGTTCAGGACTTTGTGAAACCCTAGCAGTCTGGGTGCCACCGAACTGTGACTCGGTCTGACCGAGTTCACTAGTTTAGGTTCCAAAAGCTGCTTCGGTATCACCGAGTTTGCAAATCGGTTGATCTGAAATGCTTTATGTGGAAAACTAAAACTAAGTTTTTGAATCATTCTTTTGCAAAAACCTCTATATTTTGTGATGGTCATCCACTCTATCTCATCTATATCTATTCACAGGATCAGCAGTCAGTGTGTGCAACATGTCTGATCAAAGTGACAGCCAGAACAGGTCAGGGGAGCAGGTTCAAATGAGTGAGGGCACTAGTTCCTCTAGCAGCTCAGATGAGGGTAGCAGGAGCACCCCAAGCAACTTGCCTAAAGCTGCCACCAGGACCAGAAAGAAGAAAACCTCAGAATTTGAGAATGAAGACTATGTGGCAGTTGAGGATGAGGCCACTTCCAAGAAGAAAGTGCTCAAAAAGGAGTATGGCACAGCTGCTGCCACTAAGCCTGGTATGAAAACCAAAGTACCTGCCAAGAGGATTCCCATGTCTAAAGCCAGAGCCTCTACTCAAGCATCATTGGAATCTGAACTCAAAGAGGCTGCTGCAGAAGGGAAGAAAAGGAAGGAAAGGGTCAAGAAGACCATGGCCAGAGTTATTGGAAAGCCTTCCATGATGGAAGAGGAAGAGGAAGAAGGGGTTGTTGCACCAGCACCCAAGGCTCAGAAGCTTATGGGTGATGCTATTAGGTCAGGGGCTGCATCATCAAAGCCCAAAGAAGCACCCAAAGTTGCCTCCAAACCAAAGATTGCACCAAAGAGGAATACCAGAAACATATCTGCTGCTGAGAAGAACAAGGCCCCAGTGCCTGAAACTATTGCTGAAGAAGAAGATGATGAAGAGCATGTCCTGAGAAAGTTGAAGCCAAAGATTCCAGACCACAATGATGCTCATCCTGTGGCTGAGAACATGAAGCTGAGGAAGGATGCAGGACTCAGACAGTGGAGGTTGTCTGATCCATATGCTATCAGGATAAGGACTGTTGTTGACTACAGGTTCCATACTAAGGAACAACAGGATTTCTATGAGACAGTGTTGTTGGACAAGAAGCCTATAGTTTGTAACATGAGGTGGGTGTACTGGACCTACATGAAGGAAAATGAGGAACACTATCCAGGTGTGTATGACAGTTTCAGTGCTTGTGGAGTTGCGGACTTTGTTGGGCAGAAGCTCACAAAGTGGAATGATGAGCTCATAATGCAATTCTACTCCACAGCACACTTCTATCCAGATGGCAGGATAGTGTGGATGTCTGAAGGTACAAGGTACCAATCAACTATTGAGGAATGGGCTAATCTGATCAATGCACCTAAGGAGGAAGAAGATGACTTGGATGTCTATGCCAAGAAGAAGATGGATCACAACTCTATGGCACATATGTACAAAGAGATCCCAGATGCTGCTATAGAATCACACAAGTTTGGATCAGTACACTATCTTCTGTCAGGACTACCAACCATCAAATGGATCCTCAGGCACACTCTCTTGCCCAAGTCAGGTGACCACAACATGATCAGAGGCCATGCAATAAACTTGCTACACTTATTTGATGTGCCATAGAAATTCAAGGTCATGAGCCTTATAGTTGAGACTATCAAGAGGACGACAGCTGACCAGAAAAGAAGTTGTGGGTATGACCCACAGATCCAGGAGCTGATTAACTCCAAGATGGGCACATGCACATACTTGCTGGACAAGGAACACATGCCTATCTATCCAGACTTTGAGGACAACCAAGTGGTTATGGATGAAGATGAACCATCTTCTCTGCATGCTCAAGCAAAGAAGGAGAAGGCAAGGAATGACAAGGCTGCCAAGATGCCAACGATGGAAGAGGCATCTCAGTACTTTTTGAAGAGCAAACAGGATCAACTTGGCTACTTGATTGCATCCACTCTAAGGATTAAGAAGGGGCTGGCCACCTTGACTCGAAACTAGGAGAGCTTAGAAAGGATCATGGAGCAGAAGTTCTATGACTTGGATGTGAAGGTAACTGAGATCCAGACGGTTGTTGAGCAGCTTCAGGATGATATGCAGGAGAGGAAGGGCAAGTCAACCACTAAGGCATTTGCCAGAGTGCCTAGAGCTCAGAGATAAGCCGCAGTTCCAGTGACAGACACCAGAGCCACTTCATCGGCACCAGCTACAGCTCCTACAGCACTAGATCCAGCACCTACACCTCCAGCTCCATCTACATCTACTGAATTCTTCATCCAAGGAGCCATCTCTACACCACCACCTGAAGATCAAGCCTGAGAGTCGATCTAGTGCTATGCATTTTCTATGAACTTTTTGGTAACTTGTTGCCAAAGGGGGAGAAAATGTATAGATCATAGGCTTCAAGAGAGAGTGTTGCTTTTTATTCTCTCTTGCTTTGGTGGTTAAACTTTATTTGCTTGATTGAGATACTTTATGTCTGTGTGATACCTGGATGATCATGTGTTTGATCATATGCTACATTTATGCTTGTTGGATGACATTATCCCATTTATCTCTATATGATCATTCACTTTGCTTGGTGATGAGTGCATGTATTCAATTATTATCATTTTGAGCGCTCCACCAAGATGTATGTGACATGGAAGAGTAACCCTTAAGCCTAACTCTTTGTGCATTTGCAGTCCAAAGCAAATCTTAAACTATGCACAAATTTAGGAGGAGCTCTTGCTTATCACATACTTCTCAAAGCGACAATGTTTTACACTCTTATTATCATTTGTCGAAGCTTTGATCTATATGTTGTCATCAATTACCAAAAAGGGGGAGATTGAAAGTGCAACTATCCCTAGGTGGTTTTGGTAATTCTTAACAACATATAGCTCATTGAGCTAACATCATTCCAAGATGAATATTTCAGGAAAAGCTCAATGAATGGCATGGCATGGATGAGAAAAGTGGATCGCTCAAAATGCTAAGGATAAAAGCATTGGCCCAAGCTCAAAAGCTCAAGACTCTACATTTTATATTTTAGTGATCCAAGATCACATTGAGTCTATAGGAAAAGCCAATACTATCAAGAATGGATGAGGTGTTGCTTAATGAGTTTCTTGCTCCACAGTGCTTAGTGATATGCTCCAAAATCCTCAACAACTTTCTCATATCCACATATGACCTAAACCAAAAGTCAAACTCAGCCCTACCGATTCTTTCTACCCGGCGCCACCGAGTTCAGATGTCATAGCCACTGCCACAAACCCTAGGAAAATCGGTCTCACCAATAGGGATCTCGGTCTTACCGAGATGCGATTGTAATCTCTCTGTTTCCCTTCGTAACGTTTCGGTCCCACCGAGATGAGCGATCGGTCCCACCGATATTGCAACGTAAACTCTCCGTTTCCCTTTCTTAACATTTCGCTCCCACCAAAATGAGCGAACCGGTCCCACCAAGTTTACCTGACCAACTCTCTGGTTAGCTTATTACCAAAATCAGACTCACCGAGTTTGTGTAATTGGTCTCACCGAGATTACGTTATGCCCTAACCCTAACCATATCGGTCCTACCGAGTTGCTTGTCGGTCCCACCGAAAATCCTAACGGTCACTAGATTTGCTGAATCAGTCCGACCGAGTTTCTCAATTCGGTCCCACCAAGATTGGTAAATTGTGTGTAATGGTTAGTTTTTGTGTGGAGGCTATATATACCCCTCCACCTCCTCTTCATTCGTGGAGAGAGCCATCAAAACAAACCTACACTTCCAATACACATTTTCTGAGAGAGATATTCCATTCCTACCATATGAATCTTGATCTCTAGCCTTCCCCAAGTTGCTTTCCACTTAAATATTCTTTCCACCAAATCCAAATCCTGTGAGAGAGAGTTGAGTGTTGGGGAGACTATCATTTGAAGCACAAGAGCAAGGAGTTCATCATCAACACACCATTTGTTACTTCTTGGAGAGTGGTGTCTCCTAGATTGGCTAGGTGTCACTTGGTAGCCTCCGACCAGATTGTGGAGTTGAACCAAGGAGTTTGTAAGGGCAAGGAGATCGCCTACTTCGTGAAGATCTACCGCTAGTGAGGCAAGTCCTTCGTGGGCGACAGCCATGGTGGGATAGACAAGGTTGCTTCTTCGTGGACCCTTCGTGGGTCGAGCCCTCCGTGGACTCGCGCAACCGTTACCCTTCGTGGGTTGAAGTCTCCATCAACGTGGATGTACGATAGCACCACCTATCGGAACCACGACAAAAACAGCTGTGTCTCCAATTGCGTTTGAAATCTCCAAACCCTTCCCTTTATATTCTTGCAAGTTGCATGCTTTACTTTCCGCTGCTCATATACTCTTTGCATGCTTGCTTGAATTGTGTTAAGATTGCTTGACTTGTGCTAAGCTAGCTAAAATCTGTCAAAGACTAAAATTGGGAAAAGGATAAGTTTTTATTTGGTCAAGTAGTCTAATCACCCCCCCCCCCTCTAGACATACTTTCGATCCTACACTGACGCGTGGGTCCATGCGATCCTGTCAAATCCCGCAACAGTTGCGCGCGACGTACGTGGCGAAAAAGGTGGCGCGGGGATCGAGGCGCTCCTGTTTATCCATCCCGCTTACTTCGGCACGCCCCGTCCCGCGCGCTTCCCCGAAATTTCGAATCCCGTGAAATCCGGGATAGACTGCAATCAATCACGTCAAAGGTTCCGCACACCGAAGCAACACTCGGCAGATGATGTTACAAATCCAATCGACAACTTCTGAATTGATCAAGGCGACCGAAACAAAGCCGAAGTTCCAACATTAGCCTCTGTACAAGCATGAATAGCTGTGAAACACAAGAGTCAAAGCGAGATCAACTTCAACCTTCTTTCAGTCGGACCTCAATCCATTCGGGGGCTAATGATGATGACATAGACCTGGGGTAGGGTCATAGGACTGACCTATAAGCCCTTCCAGGGTCATTATCCTAAAAGACAACAGGAAGGGCCCAACCAAGGCGTCGAGTGCAATCCACTCGACCGATCAATCACTCGGAGATCCATCCTTCCTGGAGTCATTCGACCAATCAACCACTCGACCATACAAGGAACCACTCGACCTACTAAAGACCAGGAGTCGTCCAGCACTGCAACGGTTAGGCGTTCACTCCGTAGTCTTAAGTTCATTTATAGCATTTATGGCTGGCGCTACCAGTAACGGCCTATCTTTATGTACATTGAATCCCTGTAACGGAGGGGAGCTGGGGTCCTGGCGCACTCTATATAAGCCACCCCCCTCCTTTGGGACAAGGGTTCGCACACCCTGTAACATTCACACGCATAATCCAGTCGGCCGCCTCCGGGCTCCGAGACGTAGGGCTATTACTTCCTCCGCGAAGGGCCTGAACTCGTAAAACTCGCGTGTACAACTTCGCCATAGCTAGGACCTTGCCTCCTCATACCTACCCCCCATTCTACTGTCAGTCTTAGAACCACGACAATTGGTCCTGATATGTTATGTAGATGGATTGGCGACGACACCGATCTTAGATATGGGGAGTGAGAGCACTCCATATTATCGAGTTTATAGGTGTGAGTGGTGGTTTCAGGTGGATTAATGTATGTTTTTGTCAGACCTTTGTGGAAAAATTAATAAAGATGGCTGCATGCATCGATTGATGCAGAGGCCGGGGGTTTAACCTCCTTTTCCAAAAAAGAAACAAAATTGGAGTTGAGGAACCAATTCTATACTTGCAAAAGAGATAAGGGACGAAAAATATTTTTTTCCTTTTTCTATCAATGGTATGGCAGATTTTTTTTTAGAGTACCAGAGTTGGAAAAAAGAAGCCATCTATATAATCACTTCGTAAAAAAGCCATGAGAAGTACATTTTGCAATCATATGGCGTGTCGTTCAAGAAAATGATTCTCGGAATATTAATAGTTGGGACAATGTTGCTGCATACATACTGCATATCCGAGACAGAATTCAAATGACCGCAAAAAAATGGATTTCTGAATCTGACGACAAGTGTCAAGTATACCGCTGTTATCTACTCCCTCCGTCCCATAATGTAAGACGTTTTTTGACTACACTAGAGTCAAAAAACGTCTTACATTATAGGACGGAGTACTTCAGTATATGCCAGGTATCTCTGCTGTGTAAGAAGACCCTGGGGCAGTGTAACCTGAAACGAAAGATCCTCTTCTATGCTGAAGAGACCGAGTGCGCAGATCCGGTGGCCCGAGTATCGTTTTTGCACAATCTCCGTTTCATCACCTTCTTGATCTCCTACTCCTTCGTGTCCGCAAACTCTATAAGTTCCTTGAAGCTGCCAACGCGTGTCGGCTTTGGGCTTCTCTGGCCGTATTTTAGCAATGGTTGCAGCGATGACGGCAGCAACGTCGCTTGGCTCGCCGGGAGGTTCGGAGCTGGAGTACCTGCTATACTGTCAATAGATTCTTGTGAAGTAAACCATGAGAGCAAAGACATATATCAAAGCACAGTAGCACACAGCAGCAAAAGATCCCAGAAGCTTCCGAGGCCAAGCCTGACTGCGCCCAACCGGCTGTCATCATCGCCACAGGTCGGATCTGTGAGCCATGTGTCGTGATTTATTTGGATCTGGCCACTCTCTGAAAGTTGAAGCATGGCGGTTGATACGTCTGCAGCAAGGGGTGTTTACCATCCCTCCGGAATGTCTGTAAAGTAGGGGTGAGAAAGGAGCTGATACAATTCTCTCATTTATAAGAGGACCACAAAAATTGAAATAAAAATATATAATGATTTAACGGATGCAAAACATACAAATCCCCATCCCTCCTTCGTGAACTCCTGTCCGAGTATTCTGAAGTTGCATCGGGTTGACAGGAAGATCTCAACACATGGCATCACATCAACAGCTGCACCATCTCATCAACAGCTGCACCAAAACCACCATCTTTTGTCCCACGAAGTAACCCGTGGCACCCCAGTAGCCCCGATCGACAATGATGGATGCTTCTGCTAACGAGTATTTTCAGCTGTTCGGAGGGTGTGGCTCAGGCGTTTTGATCCCAAAGTTTATTGAAAACTCCGAAATCACACTTAAAAGTGTCAAATAATTATGAAAGCAATTTCACATGTATGTATAGATGTACTCTACATAGTAGGAAATTTCATTAGTAGACATTTTAACATATATTGTATTTGAGACTTAGAAGCAGATCGAGGAAAAGAAATCATTGCTTTACATGTCACTACTGGATAACTGGAATCGCGTTATACGCCGAGTGCCACGGACACTCGGCAAAGTGCCAAAACCCGCCGGCAACGCCTTTACGATCTATCTAGTCAGAAAGCTCTTGAAAGTGCCTCTCTTTTACTTTGTATCTAAGCAACTTAAGATACTGCTTAAGGTAAAATATGTTCCATTAATTTTAATTTTCCAAGAGGATGCTTGGACTTGTAAGCAATGTATGTAACATCCCTGGTGAATCCTACATACAGGTTATTTGCTGCCACTGGGTAAAGTTCAACACTAGCGCATGTGCCATCCAGGGCGAGTTGCCATCGCATGGATTGTTTGCATGAGGGAGTGATGACGACAAGTGTAGAGAGAAATACAACATCGAACCAGAGTCCAGAAAGCAACTATGAGCTAATAGAAGCACAGCCTAAGAACGAACCGTCAGTTCACATGAGCATGCTGTTTCTTTTAGTAGAACCTCCGTAGACAAAAGCCCATCTACCCTTCTGTTCTCCAAGCCAAGTCCGAGTGTGCAAGCCTGCACATCTTTTTGTCCCCATGTCTCCTAAGCCGAAATAATGGATAAGGCAGTGAGCTAGCAAATGATAACATCACTCATCATTTCTGTTGTCGATCAAACTAGTCTCTATAGGTGGAGCAACTGAAGTATACGAAATAGAACTGCATGTGGCTAAAGACGAGGGAAGGAGGAGGAGACTTGTATTAAATAAGAAGAGCAATTGGAGGGTAGGCAAATAAAGATGGATAGTTAATTCATAGTACTTCATGCTAGCATAAGACCCTAAAGCGAGTAAAAATTGACGTGAACACTGGGATTTGTGATGGCTACTCGGCAGCACTAGCACATGACACATGACCCATATCCTTTGGATCATGACTTAGGGGTCAAGTCCGATATCGAGTCGTCACGGTATTATCAGTTACCAGTCAAGCAATGTAAGAATATCTTATGAATCAGAGTAAAATGCACAGAACCACCACTTTAGCTCATAACTCTCGGAAAACCACCACCTGGCAAAATGTGACACTTCGCATCGAACCGGAAATTTGACTGTAGCAAAAAAACACTGATTAAAAATGATAAGTGTTTTGATGATGTCACTAATCGGCCGGGCCCATTTGTTGGGCTCAGTTGGCAGAAAAAAATGCCACGCAGGCAAGTTAACTTGGTCTTCTTTCTCTTTCTCACCCCCTCTCTCTTTGGCATTTTATCAAACATTTTGTGTGCGGGGCGCCTCGGGCGTGGCCGGGCTTGCGAGCTCCGGCCTGGCGTTGCCGGTGTAGGTCGCGTCCGCGCAGAACGTTCCCAACAAGTTCCTCCTCTGCCTCCCCCGTGGCGGGTCCCTCTGCAACACCGGCCTAGCTATCTTCGGCAGCGGACCGCTCCAACTCTCCACGCAGCCAGGGAGGGACTTCATGCAGGAGCTCGTCTACACGCCGCTCGTCAACAAAAAAAGCATGCCCGCGCACTTCGTGTCGGCCGAGTCCATCGCCGTGGAGAACACCCGCGTGGCCGGCACCGGCGTTGCGGTGGTGTGCACGAAGGCGCCCTTCACCTTGCTCCACCCCGACTTGTACGGCCCGTTCGTGGACGCGTTCGCCAGCGCCCTGACGCCGCAGGGTGGTCCCGTGGCACGCCCGGTGAAGCCTGTGCCGCACTTCGAGCGCCGCTGGAGCCGCTCCGTTGGTCGTGCCCGGTGAGAACCCTGGTGAGCTACGCCTGCTCATGCCCCTCTCATGTTTTCCCTCTCCTCTCCTCCCCCTGTTTCTTCTCGTTGACCCTGCTTCTCCCTATAGCTCTCTCTCTCTCTCTCTCTCTCTCTCTCTCTCTCTCTCTCTCTCTCTCTCTCTCTCTCTCTCTCTCTCTCTCTCTCTCTCTCTCTCTCTTGTCATTTGCACAGGGAGACCGCCATGGCCATTAGCTTCAAGATTCGCCGCCAGATCCGACCACGCAGGCACCTCCTCGTCCGGATCCGCTCCTTCCCGCAGTTGCACGTCTTCCCCGGCTCGAGATCGAGCACATCGGCCCCATGGACCTCTTGTCCGTCAGTAGCACGAGGGAGACGATGCCCCGCCTCGATCACGCGCCTGGGCCGCTTCCCCTTCGCCGGATGTGCGTGTGAGAGGGGGGTGAGAAAGAAGAAGAAGACCAACTCAATTTTGCGTATGTGGCAAAAAAAAAAAAATCTGCCAACTTAGCCCGACAAACAGGCTGATGTCATCAAAACACTTAGCATTTCTTTTTGAAAGTAAAACACTTAGCATTTTGAATCGTTGTTTTTTGTCACTGTCAAATTTTCAATGTTGTGCAAAGTGTCATGTTTTGTAAATTGATAGTTTTTCGAGAACTATAACACTAAAGTGGTGGTTCTGTGCATTTTACTCTATGAATCAAGAAATAAAGATCAAACTGTGACTGATATTCTGAGGTGGGGAAAGTAAATTTTCAATATGTTGATCTCCTCGTCTTCTGCAACCTATGTTCTGGTCCCAAATCTTCTTCCTGTTCGGCTATCTTCGTAGCAATAGACTGTTACGAAGTTTGTTCGGGTCCTTCCTTGTGATCCCAAAAAGAAGAAGCAAAGCATTTTGCTCTTCAGCATTGATCCCATTAATCAGTTTAGTATAGCACTAGCAATCTGTTTCTGGGAGTAGGAGCCATATTTTATTTTTAGTAGCCTTTTTTGTACAGGACCAGAAAGGCGAGAATCAGTTATGGGTCTTGCGCCCATGCATAAGACTGTCCGGATCAGGATACGGCATATCAGAGACAGAATTCAAATCACTGTGCAAAATGGATTTCTGAATCCTACTATAAGTGTCAAGTATACCACTATTATCTACTCCCTCCGTAAACTAATATAAGAACGTTTAGAATACTAAAGTAGTGATCTAAACGCTCTTATATTAGTTTACAGAGGAAGTACTTCAGTATATGATATGTATCCTGATTGTGTAAGAAAGATCTTCTATGTTGAAGGGACCGAGTGTGCAGATCCGGTGGCCTGAGAATCTTTTTTGCCCGATCTCCGTTTCATCACCATTTTGATCTCTTCCTATTTCGTGTCGACAAACTGTATCTTTTCTTGGAAGTTTTTTTTTAAATGGAGGCATACCCCCGGCCTCTGCATCATGATGATGCATGCAGCCATCTTATTAAAAATCCATAAAGTATCGTCATAAAAGTCTGCTTGCAAACAGAGCAGAGCAAAGTAAAAAAAGGAATATTACATGCTGACAAAGGCAACCGATACGGTAATAAGAAGGATAAGCTCCCTAGACTCCTATCCTGTTATGCGAGCGCCATCCGAAGCGGTTGAAGATAATCCGAGCTATCATCCACCATTGGTTGCACCCAGTAACCAAAGGCTCCCTGGAGTCCATAGGAGTGAGTAAGGACCATGTACGAATCCAAGCTGTAGCTCTGAAAATGACCTGGAAGAAAGTTAAAGTGTGTTGTCTGTTAAAAACCATATCATTTCTGCAGTTCCATATAGCCCATAATAGCGCACATATTCCAATCCGAAGACGAGCCGTAATAATCTGTTCAACCCCAGCTAACCACGTCCCAAAATCGACTGGAGGATTAATGTTGAAAGCTATATGAATCGTTCTCCAAAGTAGCTTGGCAAGTGGGCATTTAAGAAATATGTGTTGTATTGTTTCATCATGATCATAAAAACAGCACCGCGAACTTCCTACCCATCTCCTTTTAATTAAGTTGTCCTTTGCGAGTATCACATGCTTGTGGACAAACCATATAAATAAAGATTTTAATACGAAAAGGAACCTTAACCTTCCAGATCTGCAACAACCTTGAGAGGGGGTCATAATTAATCAAATCCATATAGAATGATTTCACCGTAAAAATCCGCCAAGGCACGCCGGCTTTGGCTTCTCTCGATGTATTGCAGCAATGGTTGCAGCGGCGACGGCAGCAGCAACGTCACTTGGGTCACCCGAAGGTTCGGAGGTGGAGTGCCTGCTGTACTGCCAGCAGATTCTTGCGAAGTAAACCATGATAGCGAAGACGCATATCAGAGCGCACGGCAGGAAAATACCCCAGAATCTTCCAAGGCCGAGCCGGACTGGTCCCTGCTCATTGTCATCTGTGCTGCAGGTCTGATCCGTGAGCCACTCACTCATCGTGGATCCTCTGGAGCTGGCCACCCTCCGGAAGTTGAAGCATGGCGGTTGCTAGGTTTGCAACAAGGGGGGAATATTTCTGGAATGCCTGTAAAGAAGGTGAGGAGAAAGGTGCAGATATTCTCTCATTATAAGAGGCCCAAAAAATTGAAATCAAAAATATATAATGATCAAACTAACGCTCTTTCCTATGCCTGCAACGCCCATTCTTGTCTCTCTTTGGCCATTCTTTCCACCTCCAGTAACCGAGTATGTCATATACGCGCTAGCCTCGCGGAGAGGGCTTACTTTCCATGGGATACATCACGGCCCCTTGATACTGGCAAAGGCGATGGTGAATCACCCGTGGTTTTGCCGGCACGAGCAATGTAGATGGCAATGGTAGCTGGGGATGGGGCAGGGTCGCGGCCGTCGCAAGCGAGAAATGAAGCATGGAAGTGCCACGTTCTACAATGCTAGGTGGATTTGAAAAACCCCGGGAATTTACTTGGGTCAGAAGAGTGGTTTTGGCTAGCTAGTTAGCTAGTACTTGCACGTCCATTAAGCATGCAACGCAAGGCATGGTCAGTATGCACGCGTTCAGACATAGATCGTGAATTATGTAACTAGACGTGATATATCGTCTTGATCATGCCAAATTATCTGGTTACGTGCAGCAAAAGCAAATAAAACAGTGGTTACTGAACACCTTTTGTGAAATCACTTTATTCAAAAGCATGTGCATGTTCGGGCAGCTTTGCCGACTTCACGGAGAAGTCTGTCCATCTCAATATCAAGCATTTGGCTGCTTTAATATTCAAGAAAGATTTATGCATTCAGGTGTGCAATGTCAAACTGCCATAAACGTATAGTTAAAAAACCACCACATATAAAACAAATGAATATTCTAAAAGGCAGCCACGGTTGCTCTAAAAGGCAGTAACAAAATGACACCAATGAAGGTTATTAAGAGCATCTCCAACGGACGCGCTTAATAAGCCGCGCGCTGGAAAAGACGCCTATTTGGTGTGCGAGAGACAAAAAACAACGCTCCAGCAGAAGCTGTAAAATAGAGCGCGCAAAAAATAAAACTGTAACATTAGCGCACGTGGGCTGCGGGGCTGCAAATTTGGGACGCCGGCTTGTGCGCGCGGGCTGCTGCATGTGGGGCCGCCGAGTTGCGCGTCGTGTTTTTGTGCGTCTGATAAACCTCCCGTGTGCAAAAACATTATTTCAGTATTGTAAAAAAAATTAGCGCGCCACGCTACCACGCAGCTGGAGATGCTCTAAGAATTGTCGAGGACGCAAGACCCATGAGCAAGCGACTTTTCTAGGTCTGACCTCCAGCAACAATAGTCTCTGTTGCCTTTTGTTTTCCAAGCTAAGACGGACTTTGCACACTCGCACGTATGTTTGTCCCCACGTCTCCCAACCCAAACTGATGGACAATGCAAAGAACTAACAAATGATAACACCACTCTATTCATTTTGGTTTTAAATCTAACTAGACTCTATAGGCTGAGTAACTGATGTATCTGTACTACCATGTGATTAAAGATTAGAGAATGAGAACAAGGAGACTTGTATAAATTTCCTGCAAAAAAAGAGACTTGTATAAATAAGATGGAGGTAATATCATCGGGAATCATAGAACTTGTGTCGCATGTTCAGTTTGATGCCATAACTTCAAAAATCTTGCAGATACGATCACAGTATGCGTATGCGGGCGTATCCAAGTGTCTCACCGCACCTGTTAGTCAGTGTGATGTATTTTTACACAAAACACCTTCATATTTTTATTTGTGGAAGAAAATTCCGACCAGCACTGCACTGCACATATATGCAAAAATTAACAACATAACAAAAAAAGGGCCCCGTCAGGAGTCAAACACGTGACCGTGTTCACAACAAAAATCCTTCGGCCACTACATAATCTAGTTCGGGATGTTTACTATAGATAAGGACTTCATATTTACTCGAAGAAAGCCCATGTGGAGCTTAAATGGGTTGCGGGTACCGCAGTCCATTTTGGGCACGCTATTATTTGCAAGATATTTCTAAAATGTAAGTAATAAAGTTATGTTCAAATATTTCTGTGTTAAAAATATTATACATATATGATGGTTAGTAAATTAAAACATTTAAATATAAACATGTGTATTATATATGAGTAATAAAAACATTTAAGATATTTCTAAAACATAGGTAATAAAATTATGTTCAAATATTTGTGTGTTAAAAATACTATATATACGATGATGATTAGTAAATAAAATATTTATATATAAATATTTGCATTATATAAAAATATTTACTTAATACAAATATTGAAATTGTTTATTAAATAAATATATTTAATGGATCCAAAAAAGATATACATTCGTGTCTTATTCTTAATTTATAGAAAATGATGAATACAAACATTTACTAAATACTTATTAATATTTACTTGTGTGTAATTTTTACTCATGACTTATATTCAATATATATATATTTTATTAGCCATGATTGAATTAACAGTTTGAATTTTAAATTATGAATATTTTTAATTATACAAATATTCAACTATACAAATGTGTGCATACACTAGTAGAAAATAAGGCTTTGGTTGAGGCCTGGGTAAGGGCATTGATCCCGGTTCACTCACGAACCGGGACCAAAGGGGGCATCAGTCCCGGTTCGTGAGGCCGGGGCGCCGGGCGGGCCTCGGGGGCCATTGGTCCCAGTTTGTCTGACCCCTCTAGTTCCGGTTCCAGACACGAACCGGGACCAATGGGTCTCGCTCCTGGCCCACAACCTTTAGTCCTGGTTGGTGGCTGGAACCGGGACCAAAGGTTGTCCTTTAGTCCCGGTTTTGGCCACAAACCGGGACTAAAGAGTGGCCTATATATACCCCCGCCCCTGCCCGTGAGCAGAACCACTTCTCTATTTTTTTGGCCGGCCGTGGGAGATCTTTGTGGTGCTCTAGCTCACCTCCTATGCACATTAGGTGTTCGATGAAATGCCCGAGCCACACTTAAGCTTTCTCATCACTAAGCTCCTTGTCCAAACTTCATTTTCCTCAAGATTTGTCTAGGTTTGGCGGTCCGTCCTATCCCGTCCCCGTCCTCACCGTCGTCGATCACGCGCCGATCTCGTCGCTGGCGCCACCGTGGTGAGCCTCTTGTTTTATCTTCTTTCTAAAAAAAATTCTTACTTGTATGATTTAGATAGATACTTGTATAATTTTTCTTACTTGTATTATTGTTTGTTATTATATAGTGCGATGGCAGGGGCGGAGCTACAGGGTGGACAGGCACTAGTGCAGAACCAGGCTTTAGTGCCGGTTCGTAATGGCCTTTAGTACCGGTTCGGCAACCGACACTAAAGAGTGGGGACTAAAGCCCCCCCCTCCTTTAGTACCGGTTCATCACAACCGGCGCTAAAGTGCCACCACGTGGCACGAGCCAGGCCCGGGTGCGTGTAGGCCTTTAGTACCGGTTGGTAATACCAACCGGTACTAAATGTTTGGGTGTGTTCTTTTCCTTTAATTTTGTGTTTTCATTTTAATTTAGTGATTATTTTACATTATAATGAGTTGTTAAATCATTAGGTGAAAGTATCGCAGATCAGTTTCGACTGGATGCATGTGGATCTAGCTATAGCTAAGTGATCAAGTATATGCCATATATATCCATATTATAATTGATCAAGTATAATATGGATATATATGGCATATACTTGATCACTTAGCTAGGATCCATCCAGCTGAAACTAATCTGCGGTTTCTTTCATTAAATGATATAATAACTCATCATCATAATCATATTAATATATATAAAAACTCTTGCATCATATCATCAACATCAGTATATATACTACTCCCTCTGTCCCATAATATAAGAACGTTTTTGACACTAGTGTATTGTCAGAAACGTTCTTATATTATGGGACGGAGGGAGTAGCTAGCTAAAAATCATCATAGTCGTCATTATCACTATTTAATCATCATAGTCATTACCGCTATCTAATCACCATCAACACTAGCTTAAAGAAGAAACATTCACTTGTACCAGAAGCAAAAATATCATCGAGTTCAACATGATGGTCGTGATATTATAAGCGTTCATAACACCACAAAAACAAATCACCCTTTGAGATTAAGTTCAGGACGAAGAACACGGACATGAGAGGACAAGTACGTACTAAGAGCATGAACTAGCTAAATCACTCCTGCTGCTCTCTCTCAGGTAAAATAGCATAGAACATGTATAGCTCTCCTGATTCATCATAGTGGAGCATGCAGATGAACCTGTCTCCTAATCGTGGGTTGCGCTTCTCATTGCTGCCCCCTAGTACTTCTCTGCGATCGTTAACAATTTTCCTCCAATCTTTCACTATTATGCATTTATCGCTTCTAGAAATCCTGAATGCACTCATGTGCAATGCAGGATCTCTTGGCTGTAAGCTAACAATTGACATGCGACCTTTAGTCTCGATCCACTGAGGCACAACTGTCATCGGGAGTCCCTGTTGAAGAACATCGTATAGTAATTAATATACTTAGCAATGAAAGTTTAGCAAAAACATTATGTATGCAAAAGATGCACTGAGCACAAATAGTAAAAATCTTACCATCATTCTTAAATAGATGTGACCGTAGTTCAATACGATCACTATTGGTTGCACGTTTTGAGTACTAACATTTCTAAGTGCAGGAAGAAAATTTGTCTTGACAGTATGAAGATCCTCAAGCCATGAAACATAATGACTTATCTCCTCGCAGTTTAGTCCGGCTCCGGGACAGTAGTAGGTCCCGTCTACCAAGCGCCGGACATGTTTGCATGAATGGAAATAAGCTGTCAATAGAAATTAATTGTCAACTATTTTTGAATAAACAATAACAAAGACATAAATATGGTTGAGAAGAACTCACATAATGGTAGATTTAAAACCAAAATGTCTCTATTACCTTCAATATCATCTTCCGGACGAATATCAAAGGTGATCACCATGTCAGGCTCAAATGCATAAGTCTGTCATAGTGCTTGCCAAGTTTTGCATTCAAAATAGGTGTACGTGTTTGCATTGTATACTTTGACGTTGAAAGTATAACACTACTAGGAAAAGGCCTACTAATGGCGCACTGGTTTTGCCTACTAATGGCGCATTACCAGTGCGCCATTAGTAGCACGCCACTAGTATTTCTTACTAATGGCGCACCACTGGTGTGCCATTAGTATCTGGTATACTAATGGCGCACCAAGCAGTGCGCCATTAGTTTTGCCCAAAGTGCGCCACTGGTGTCTTCTATACTATGGCGCACCACGTTGTAGTGCGCCATTAGTAACAATTTTTTTTAATTTTTTCTTCTTAATCTCAGATCACTATTTCACCTATGAGATATCCAACACATATATATATACAACAAGCATCCATATAACAATCATAGCCAACACACAAGTTCCATCATATATACATACATAGCCAACACACAAGTTCCATCATATATACATACATAGCCAACACATAGTTCCATCATTACATATTACAAACGTTTCACATTGTTCATCCAACACCGTTATCCATCAATTCACAAAAGTTTCACATTGATACAAAATAAAAACACAAATGGAAAAGAAGCACTCCATCCATGCAAGCTTCCGTGAATTAAATCAAATCTGCAAAATGATAAACAAGAAGTTAGAAGAAGAAAAAGAAGAAGACTAGAAGAATACTAGAAGAAGAAGAACACTAGAAGAAGAATAAGAAGAATTTTGGAAAAGAAGAAGAATAAGAAGAAGACTATAAGCTTATTATGTAAACTTGATCATTTTGTGCTAACATAAGTTATTTTGGAGCTAACCTATGGGAAACTAAGCATATAAGCTCTAAGTTAGTATATTAGAGCCGACTTAGGTAAAATGAAGCTAACCTATGTCATTTTGGAAAATAAGAAGAATAAGAAAAAGACTATAAGCTTATTATGTAAACTTGATCATTTTGTGCTAACATAAGTTATTTTGGAGCTAACCTACAGGAAACTAAGCATATAAGCTCTAAGTTAGCATATTAGAGCCAACTTAGGTAAAAATGAAGCTAACCTATAGGAAACTAAGCATATTAGAGATAACATAGGTAACTAAGTATATATATATATATATATATATATATATATATATATATATATATATATATATATATATATATATATATATATATTTTGGATAACTAACCTATAGGAGATCGACATACGACAAAGTTTGGGACAATGAGTGATGTAGCAAACAACAGATATCATAATGAGATGGGTGAAGGGAGATCTCTCGTTTTATATACCTGCGTCATGGATGATCTGAAGTCTCAAGTATGATAGTGAAGAACTGGAAGCATCCAACTCAAATCTGCGATGTCGCATGAGCGGCGGTGGCTGCTTCCTGCCATCTCGATAAGCAGCGAAGAGACCAATTAGTACCCTTACAACAGATCATAAAACATGCATGATAACAGGCATTAGTCGCAGTACCCCATATGTCCTATTTTTAGCAAAGTCATGCTAAAATTCACGGAAAAATCAGCATTACCTTTGCTGAAAATAGGACATATGGAGTACCGAATTTGCCGGAACGGAAGTTAATCGACATTCCGGCAAACTCAAGGGCCTCTCGGGGTACCTGCAAAATCATCACGACACAATGGTCAGAGACAAAACCCAGCCACAGACCATATGGTCCTCTGCTTTCATATGGACAAAAATCAGCTCAACTTATGTGAGCTTCCATTCCAGATACAAACACAGAAAGACCAGAAAGTTTGCTGCCTATTCAAACACAGAAACAAAACACTACTTGGAACTTCTGCTACATTTGGATCATGGCATTGTTTTTACTATATGCACCATGGCAAATTTGTTTTATTTTTGCAACATGGCAAATTTGTTTTATTTTTGCAACATGGCAAATTTCTGGATCATGATCCAACAAAAATATAGTCTATGCATTTTTTTAATCACTGGATCATGATCCAACAAAATTGCCAGCTCCCATGGCAAATATAGCCTATGGATCATGGAATTTATACTGTATGGATCATGGCATTTTTTTGTCTATGGATCATGATCTACAGAACATTTTAGTCCATGTCATTTTCTGAAACATATTTTTGCCATGGCAATTTTGAAGGCCGACAGAGACCAGAAGCTAACAAAGGCAATGCATGTGTCAGGTAAGCCAGTTATCATTATACACTTAAATAACCATGTCCTCGGAGCTCGTCCTTCAACTCAAATATAACTTCAGTTATTCACCACTCATCAGAATGGAACACATTGAACATTCAATTTTGTCCAACTAGTCGGTGACAAAATGCCTTATTTGAGTGAGGATAGATTCAATATGATCACCTTGTCCTTGGTCGAGAACAAATATCTGATCTTGCGGAGAATGTAGCTCGATGTCTCCCAACAGTAAAAAGAGCTAGTAAAGAAAAACAAACTCATTCAATTCTATGGAATTACATGGAAACAAGATAAGCTACTAAGACTCAATGGATTGGACATGGTTTAGAAAGGAGCAGCAATCTGCCTTTTCATACAGCCAAGATAACCAGATAGTACCGAATATCATGTCAAACAACAAGATTATTCCTTGGTCACAAACTTGTGATAAAAGATTATAATATGGGAACAGATGCTTTCAAAATCGAATGTTGTTGAATAACGAGAAAACAGTCATGTTGTTTATAATTGGAACCACATGAACTTGTTAGATGACTACAGTAAAACCATCCACAAAAAAGATCTCTTGATGTGCAAATAAACAGTAGTGTTTTCAAAATGTCACTTAACTTGTATGAGAACCCAAAGTGTCGGACTTGGTGACCCCACTTGAAAATCCAGTTTCAATTTTAAACTGCTGCTTGTAAGAGATGAGAATAAAATGCTTCAAGATGAACTAGTCTTGAATAACCCTGAAAGTTAACCCTTGCAACAACCCCTGAATTGTCTTTTAACATGCTAAAAGCCCAAGACAGCTGGTACATATTATCACAACCCAGAAAATGCTAATTGCCAAGGTCTGATATTATCACAAGCCAGAAGATGACAAGTGCACAAAATGTTTAAGCAATGACTAGGTCATAAGAATGTTAAAAGTCATAGCAAGAAGACAAATTCGGATGCAACATACAACCTCATTTTTTACCAACACAACTTCCAAAAAATATGAACACAAACATGATTGTCTACACTGGACTGAATCTATCAGAATAACGTATCTTGCTGGCTTACAATTCTGTACAACCTATAGCTCAACGAAAAGAACCAACGGATATAACTCAATTCCGCATACGAATGCGACGATTTCCCAGTTCTCTCAATAAACAAAATATCAACTGTCATATCCCCCAAAACTTACAACTAGAGCAATGACGTTGGGCTCAACAGTACCTAACTTATGTTCAGCAAACCAGCCTCTAACTATTACTAGTACATCAAGGCAATAACCGCAAGCCTAAGGACTACACATCAACATTTCATTGCAGACACGTACAATCCAATCGCGCACAGATCAAATAACCACATCAGATGGTACTCAATTCCGTATTCAGGGGGGGACGGGGCGGCGGCGGCGAGCTCCTGCTCCTAACCCTAGGTCGCCGCCCCGTGGGGGCATGGGGATGAGCGGGGGAGAGAGGGAGGGAGGGACAGAGACTAACCGCGCGGGGAGGCTCGCGCCGCCGTCGAGGAGCGCGTCCGACGAGGCTAGCCGCCGTCCGTCCGTCCGTGGAGGAGCCCGTCCGTCGAGGAGCGCGGGGAGGCTCGCGCCGCCGTCCGTCCGAGGAGGTCGCGGGCTCGAGGGGAGGAAGGGAGAGGGAGGCGGCAGGGGCGCGTGGGCTCTTGCGCGCAGATGGAGTCGGGGCAATGGCGGCGGGCGCGGTGGATCGAGGAGAGGGAACTGGCGAGGGGAGAGGAAGGGGGATCGGCGAAGGGTATCCAGATAGACACTATAGCAATGGCGCACAATTTGTGGTGCGCCATTAATAGTTTTTTATTATATTAATGGAGCACAGGTTATATTGCACCTAACCCAATCCACATCGAACCGCCCACTAGCCCGACCGTCAAGATGCAGCACATACACCAGAGGTCCTGTTCGATTCGAGCTCCATAATATATATTTTTTGCATTTTAAATGATGTTTGATATTTATTTGTGTTTAAATATGTTCAAACTTGTTTAAATCATAACAGTAATTTTTTTAAATAAAAACAGTAATAATTTTTTAAAAAATATGTTCAAATTTGTTACTTGAAAATATCATCGGCGGCGGTGGTGGAGCGGGGGAGGGTGCGGGGGGCAGGTTGCTCGTCGGCGGCGATGGAGCGGGGGAGGGTTGCAGTGGGTCGTCGGCGGCGGTGGAGCTAGCGGGGGAGGGTGCAGGTGGGATCGAGATGGAGGGGGATCGAGATCGAGATGGAGGGGGAATCGAGATCGACCACGTCTGTCCTCTTTGATTATATCTCCGTCCGTCCTCTGTTGGCCTCGGTCATTGTACGTCTTCTCAATAAAAGTTTTGTGCTCTACCACCCAAGGATCGACCACGTCTATGTGTTGTAGCGCGACTAGGTTTGCTCTTTCAAAGTCGGCGAGTCGACCCTCGAAGTCGACATGCATTTCGCAGCGACCCTCACGGTGACCCCATCCAGCGAGCCTGCCGAGGTGCCTGTTGACGGGCAGACCAACGGGGTTCTCGATGCCTAGATAATTCGTGCAGTAGGAGATGCACTTTTCGGTCAGAAAGCGACAGTCTACCTCGTCAATTTTTTTTAAATATCATCAAATTTGTTTTTTTTAATTGAAAATATCATCAAATTTTGTATTTGAAGATATCATCAAATTTCTTATTTGAAAATATCATCAAATTTGTTATTTAAAAATATCTTCAAAAAGTGGGGGAGGGTGCGGGTGTCGGCGGCGGCAAAGGGAGCGGGCCGGGAGGTGCGGGTGTCGGTGGCGGCGGTGGAGCGGGGGAGGGTGCGTGTTGGGGAACGTAGTAATTTCAAAAATTTCCTCGAACACGCAAGACCATGGTGATGGCATAGCAACGAGAGGGAGAGTATCCGTCCACGCACCCTCGTGAGACCAAAAGCGAAGCGTTATAACAACGCGGTTGATGTAGTCGTCGTCTTCACGATCCGACCGATCCAAGCACCGAGCGTCGGCACCTCCGAGTTCTGCACACGTTCAGCTCGATGGCGATCCCGGACTCGATCCAGCAAAGTGTTGGGGATGAGTTCCGTCAAGACGACGGCGTGGTGGCGATGTTGATGCTCCACCGACGCAGGGCTTCGCCTAAGCTCCGCGACGATATGACTTCTCCGCGCAGGGCTTCGCCTAAGCTCTCGACGATATGACCAAGTGGAATATGGTGGAAGGGGCACCGACACGCTAAGGAACGATCCATAGATCAACTTGTGTGTTCTAGGGTGCCCCTGCCCCGTATATAAAGGAGCCAAGGGGAGGGGCTGGCCGGCCAAGAGGGGCGCGCCGGAGTCCTACTCCCTCCGGGAGTAGGATTCCCCTCAATCCTAGTTGGATTAGGATTCCCGGAGGGGAAGAGAGGGGGCGGCCCACCTTTCCTAGTCCTAATAGGACTAGGGGAAGGGGGGCGCGACCACCTAGGGCTGGCCCTTTCTCCTTTCCACCAAGGCCCACTATGGCCCATGTAGTTCCGGGGGTTCCGTAACCTCCCAAGACTCGGTAAATTCCGATTTCACTCGGAACACTTCCGATGTCCAAATGTAGGCTTCAATATATCAATATTTATGTCTCGACCATTTCGAGACTCCTCGTCATGTCCGTGATCACATCCGGGACTCGAACAACCTTGGTGCATCAATACTTATAAACTCATAATGAACTGTCATCGAAGCGTTAAGCGTGCGGACCCTACGGGTTCGAGAACTATGTAGACATTACCTAGAACCATTCTCGGTCAATAACCAAGAGCGGAACCTGGATGCCCATATTGGTTCCTACATATTCTCGAAGATCTTTATCGGTCAAACCGCATAACGACATCGTTGTTCCCTTTGTCATCGGTATGTTACTTACCCGAGATTCGATCGTCGGTATCCAATACCTATTTCAATTTCGTTACGGTAAGTCTCTTTACTCGTTCCGTAATACATCATCTCACAACTAACTCATTAGTTGTAATGCTTGCAAGGCTTAAGTGATGTGTATCACCGAGAAGGCCTAGAGATACCTCTCCGACAATCGGAGTGAAAAAACCTAATCTCAAATACGCCAACCCAACAAGTACCTTTGGAGACACCTGTAGTACTCCTTTATAATCACCCGATTCGTTGTGACATTTGGTAGTACCCAAAGTGTTCCTCCGTAAACGGAGTTGCATAATCTCATAGTTACAGGAACATGTATGGGTCATGAAGAAAGCATTAGCAACATACTAAGCGATCAAGTGCTAAGCTAACGGAATGGGTCATGTCAATCACATCATTCTCCTAATGATGTGATCCCATTAATCAAATGACAACACATGTCTATGGTTAGGAAACATAACCATCTTGATTAATGAGCTAGTCTTGTAGAGGCATACTAGTGACTATCTGTTTGTCTATGTATTCACACATGTATTATGTTTCCGGTTAATACAATTCTAGCATGAATAATAAACATTTATCATGGTATAAGGAAATAAATAATAACTTTATTATTGCCTCTAGGGCATATTTCCTTCAGTCTCCCACTTGCACTAGAGTCAATAATCTAGATTACATAGTAATGATTCTAACACCCATGGAGTCTTGGTGCTGATCATGTTTTGCTCGTGGAAGAGGCTTAGTCAGCGGTCTGCAACATTCAGATCCGTATGTATTTTGCAAATCTCTATGTCTCCCACTTGGACTTGGTCCCGAATGGAATTGAAGCGTCTCTTGATATGCTTGGTCCTCTTGTGAAATCTGGATTCCTTTGCCAAGGCAATTGCACCATATTGTCACGGAAGATCTTCATCGGTCCCGATGCACTAGGTATGACACCTAGATCGGAAATGAACTCTTTCATCCAGACTCCTTCATTTGCTGCTTCAAGCAGCTATGTACTCCGCTTCACATGTAGATCCCGCCACGACGCTTTGTTTAGAACTGCACCAACTGACAGCTCCACCGTTTAATAAAAACACGTATCCGGTTTGCGATTTAGAATCGTCCGGATCAGTGTCAAAGCTTACATCGGCGTAACCATTTACGACTAGCGCTTTGTCACCTCCATATCGAAAACATATCCTTAGTCCTTTTCGGGTATTTCAGGATGTTCTTGACCGCTGTCCAATGATCCACTCTGGATTACTTTGGTACCTTCCTGCCAAGCTTACAGCTAAGCATATGTCGTCTGGTACACAGCATTGCATACATGATAGAGCCTATGGCTGAAGCATAGGAACATCTTTCATTTTCTCTCTATCTTCTGCGCTGTGGTCGGGCATTGAGTCCGACTCAATCTTACACCTTGTAATACAGGTAAAAACCTTTCTTTACCTGATCCATTTTGAACTTTTTCAAAACTTTATCAAGGTATGTGCTTTGTGAAAGTCAATTAAGCGTCTTGATCTATCTCTATAGATCTTGATGCCCAATATGTAAGCAGCTTCACCGAGGTCTTTCATTGAAAAACTTTTATTCAAGTATCCTTTTATGCTATCCAGAAATTCTATATCATTTCCAATCAATAATATATCGTCCACATATAATATTAGAAATGCTCAGAGCTCCCACTCACTTTCTTGTAAATACAGGCTTCTCCAAAAGTCTCATATAAACCCATATCTTTGATCACACTATCAAAGCGTTTATTCCAACTCCGAGAGGCTTGCACTGCACCATAAATTGATCGCTGGAGCTTGCACACTTTGTTAGTACCCTTTGGATCGACAAAACCTTCTGGTTGCATCATATACAACTCTTCTTCTAGAAATCCATTCAAGAATGCAGTTTTACATCCATTTGCCAAATTTCATAATCATAAAATGCAGCAATTGCTAACATGATTCGGACAGACTTAAGCATCGCTACGGGTGAGAAAGTCTCATCGTAGTCAACCCCTTGAACTTGTCGAAAACCTTTCGCAACAAGTCGAGCTTTGTAGACAGTTATATTACCATCGGCGTCAGTCTTCTTCTTAAAGATCCATTTATTTTCAATGGCTTGCCGATCATCGGGCAAGTCAAACAAAGTCCATACTTTGTTCTCATACATGGATCCCATCTCAGATTTCATGGCTTCCAGCCATTTTGCGGAATCTGGGCTCACCATCGCTTCTTCATAGTTTGTAGGTTCGCCATGGTCAAGTAACATGACTTCCGAATAAGATTACCGTACCACTCGTGCGTATTTTACTCTGGTTGACCTCTGAAGTTCAGTAGTAACTTGATCTGAAACTTCATGATCATCATCATTAGTTTCCTCACTAATTGGTGTAGTTGTCACAGAACCATTTCTTGTGATGAACTACTTTCCAATAAGGGAGCGAACAGATTATCTCATCAAGTTCTACTTTCCTCCCACTCACTTCTTTCGAGAGAAACTCCTTCTCTAGAAAGGATCCGAATTTAGCAACGAAAATCTTGCCTTCAGATCTGTGATAGAAGGTGTACCCAACATCTCCTTTGGGTATCCTATGAAGACACATTTTTCGATTTGGGTTCGAGCTTATCTGGTTGAAGTTTCTTTACATAAGCATCGCAGCCCCAAACTTTAAGAAACGACAACTTTGGTTTCTTGCCAAACCACAGTTCATAAGGCGTCATCTCAGCGGATTTTGACGGTGTCCTATTTAACGTGAATGCGGCCGTCTCTAAAGCATAACCCCAAAACGATAGCGGTAAATCGAAATAGACATCATAGATCGCACCATATCTAGTAAAGTACGATTGACGTTCGGACACACCATTTCTCTGTGGTGTTCGGGTGGCGTGAGTTGAAACTATTCCACATTGTTTCAAATGTAAACCAAACTCGTAACTCAAATATTCTCCTCCACGATCAGATCGTAGAAACTTTATTTTCTTATTACGATGATTTTCCACTTCACTCTGAAATTCTTTGAACTTTTCAAATGTTTCAGATTTGTGTTTCATTAAGTAGATATACCCATATCTACTCAAATCATCTGTGAAGGTGAGAAAATAACGATATCCGCCACGAGCTTCAACATTCATCGGACCACATACATCTGTATGTATGATTTCCAACAAATCTGTTGCTCTCCCCATACAACCGAGAACGGTGTTTTAGTCATCTTGCCCATGAGGCACGGTTACAAGTACCAAGTGATTCATAATCAAGTGATTCCAAAAGTCCATCGTATGGAGTTTCTTCATGCGTTTTACACCGATATGACCTAAGCGGCGATGCCACAAATAAGTTGCACTATCATTATCAACTCTGCATCTTTTGGCTTCGACATTATGAATATGTGTATCACTACTGTCGAGATTCAACAAGAATAGACCATTCTTCAAGGGTGCATGACCATAAAAGATATTACTCATATAAATAGAACAACCATTATTCTCGATTTAAATGAATAACCGTCTCGCATCAAACAAGATCCAGATATAATATTCATGCTCAACGCCGGCACCAAATAACAATTATTTAGGTCTAAAACTAATCCCGAAGGTAGATGTAGAGGTAGCGTGCCGACCGCGATCACATTGACTTTGGAACCATTTCCCACGCGCATCGTCACCTCGTCCTTTGCGGTGCTCGTCTATTCCAGTAGTCCTGTTTGAGTTGCAAATATTAGCAATGAACCAGTATCAAATACCAAAAGCTACTACGAGCTCTAGTAAGGTACACATCAATAACATGTATATCACATATACCTTTGTTCACCTTGCCATCCTTTTATCCGCCAAATACTTGGGGCAGTTCCGCTTCGAAAGTCGATCGCTTGCAGGTAAAACACTCGATTTCAGGTTTAGGTCCAGACTTGGGTTTCTTCTCTTGATCAGCAACTTTCTTGCTGTTCTTTTGAAGTTTCCTTCTTCTTTCCTTTGCCCTTTTTCTTGAAACTAGTGGTCTTGTTGACCATCAACACTTGATACTCTTTCTTGATTTCTACCTCCGCTGCTTTTAGCATTGCGAAGAGCAAGAATTGTTTTGGTCATCCCTTGCATATTATAGTTCATCACGAAGCTCTTGTAGCTTGGTGGCGTGATTGGAGAATTCATCAATGACACTATCATCCGGAAGATTAACTCCCAGCTGAATTAAGTGATTATTATACCTAGACATTTTGAGTATGTGCTCACCGACGTAACTATTCTCCTCCATCTTGCAGCTATAGAACTTATTGGAGACTTCATATCTCTCAATCCGGGCATTTGCTTGAAATATTAACTTCAACTCTGGAACATCTCATATGCTCCATGACGTTCAAAACGTCGTTGAAGACCCGGTTCTAAGCCGTAAAGCATGGCACATCTGAACTATTGAGTAGTCATCAGCTTTGCTTTGCCGTGACGTTCACAACTTCGGCTCAGCTCCTGCAGACAGCTCTGTCACCCAGCGGTGCTTCCAGGCGTAATTTTTCTCGTGCAGCAATGAGGATAATCCTCAAATTACGGACCCAGTCCGTGTAATTGCTACCATCATCTTTCAACTTTGCTTTCTCAAGGAACGCATTAAAATTCAACGGAACAACAGACGAGCCATCTATCTACAGAAACATAGACAAGCAAAATACTATCAGGTACTAAGCTCATGATAAATTTAAGTTTAATTAATCATATTAAAAAACTCCCACTTAGACAGACATCTCTCTAGTTATCTAAGTGATTACGTGATCCAAATCAACTAAACCATGTCCGATCATCACGTGAGATGGAGTAGTTTCAATGGTGAACATCACTATGTTGATCATATCTACTATATGATTCACGTTCGACCTTTCGGTCTCCGTGTTCCGAGGCCATATCTGTTATATGCAAGGCTCGTCAAGTTTAACCTGAGTATTCTGCGCGTGCAACTGTTTTGCACCGTTGTAGATGGACGAGAACTTATCACACCCGATCATCACGTGGTGTCCGGGTACTACTGAACTTTCGCAACGGTGCATACTCAGGGAGAACACTTCTTGATAATTTTAGTGAGAGATCATCTTATAATGCTACCGTCAATCAAAGCAAGATAAGATGCATAAAGGATAAACATCACATGCAATCAATATAAGTGATATGATATGGTCATCATCATCTTGTGCTTGTGATCTCCATCGCCGAAGCACCGTCATGATCACCATCGTCACCGGCGCGACACCTTGATCTCCATCGTAGCATCGTTGTCGTCTCACCAACTATTGCTTCTACGACTATCGCTACTGCTTAGTGATAAAGTAAAGCAATTACATGGCGTTTGCATTTCATACAATAAAGCGACAACCATATGGCTCCTGCCAGTTGCCGATAACTCGGTTACAAAACATGATCATCTCATACAATAAAATATAGCATCACGTCTTGACCACATCACATCACATCATGCCCTGCAAAACAAGTTAGACGTCCTCTACTTTGTTGTTGCAAGTTTTACGTGGCTGCTACGGGCTGAGCAAGAACCGTTCTTACCTACGCATCAAAACCACAACGATAGTTTGTCAAGTTGGTGCTGTTTTAACCTTCGCAAGGACCGGGCGTAGCCACACTTCGGTTCAACTAAAGTGAGAGAGACAGACACCCGCCGGTCACCTTTAAGCAACGAGTGCTCGGGCGGTGAAACCAGTCTCGCGTAAGCGTCTGCGTAATGTCGGTCGGGCCGCTTCATCTCACAATACCGCTGAACCAAAGTATGACATGCTGGTAAGCAGTATGACTTATATCGCCCACAACTCACTTGTGTTCTACTCGTGCATATGACATCAACGCATAAAACCAGGCTCGGATGCCACTGTTGGGGAACGTAGTAATTTCAAAAAATTTCCTACGAACACGCAAGACCATGGTGATGGCATAGCAACGAGAGGGGAGAGTATCCGTCCACGTACCCTCGTAGACCGAAAGCGGAAGCGTTATAACAACGCGGTTGATGTAGTCGTACGTCTTCACGATCCGACCGATCCAAGCACCGAACGTCACGGCACCTCCGAGTTCGCACACGTTCAGCTCGATGGCGATCCCGGACTCGATCCAGCAAAGTGTCGGGATGAGTTCCGTCAACCGCACGGCGTGGTACGATGTTGATGCTCCACCGATGCAGGGCTTCGCCTAAGCTCCGCGACGATATGACTTCTCCGGTGCAGGGCTTCGCCTAAGCTCTCTGACGATATGACCGAAGTGGAATATGGTGGAAGGGGCACCGCTTGCGGCTAAGGAACGATCCGTAGATCAACTTGTGTGTTCTAGGGTGCCCCTGCCCCGTATATAAAGGAGCCAAGGGGAGGGGCTGGCGGCCAAGAGGGGCGCGCGAGGAGTCCTACTCCTCCGGGAGTAGGATTCCCCCAATCCTAGTTGGATTAGGATTCCCGAGGGGAAAGAGAGAGAGGGGCGGCCCACCTTTCCTAGTCCTAATAGGACTAGGGAAGAAGCGCGCCACCTAGGGCTGGCCCTTTCTCCTTTCCACCAAGGCCCACTATGGCCCATGTAGTTCCCGGGGTTCCGTAACCTCCGGTACTCGATAAATTCGATTTCACTCGGAACACTTCCGATGTCCAAATGTAGGCTTCCAATATATCAATCTTTATGTCTCGACCATTTGAGACTCCTCGTCATGTCCGTGATCACATCCGGGACTCGAACAACCTTCGTGCATCAATACTTATAAACTCATAATGAACTGTCATCGAAGCGTTAAGCGTGCGGACCCTACGGGTTCGAGAACTATGTAGACATGACCTAGAACCATTCTCGGTCAATAACCAATAGCGGAACCTGGATGCCCATATTGGTTCCTACATATTCTACGAAGATCTTTATCGGTCAAACCGCATAACGACATACGTTGTTCCTTTGTCATCGGTATGTTACTTACCCGAGATTCGATCGTCGGTATCCAATACCTATTTCAATTTCGTTACGGTAAGTCTCTTTACTCGTTCCGTAATACATCATCTCACAACTAACTCATTAGTTGTAATGCTTGCAAGGCTTAAGTGATGTGTATCACCGAGAAGGCCTAGAGATACCTCTCCGACAATCGGAGTGACAAAACCTAATCTCGAAATCGCCAACCCAACAAGTACCTTTGGAGACACCTGTAGTACTCCTTTATAATCACCCGATTCGTTGTGACGTTTGGTAGTACCCAAAGTGTTCCTCCGGTAAATGGGAGTTGCATAATCTCATAGTTACAGGAACATGTATGGGTCATGAAGAAAGCATTTGCAACATACTAAACGATCAAGTGCTAAGCTAACGGAATGGGTCATGTCAATCACATCATTCTCCTAATGACGTGATCCCATTAATCAAATGACAACACATGTCTATGGTTAGGAAACATAACCATCTTCGATTAATGAGCTAGTCTTGTAGAGGCATACTAGTGACTATCTGTTTGTCTATGTATTCACACATGTATTATGTTTCCGGTTAATACAATTCTAGCATGAATAATAAACATTTATCATGGTATAAGGAAATAAATAATAACTTTATTATTGCCTCTAGGGCATATTTCCTTCAGTGCGGTGGGTCGTCGGCGGCGGTGAAGCGGAGGAGGGTGCGGTGGTTCGTCGGCGCGGTGGAGCGGGGAGGTGCGGGGGTCGGCGGGCGGTGGAGCGGGGAGGTGCGGGAGGTGCTCGGCGAGGGATCTGGCGAGGGGGATTGCTATCGAGGGAGGGGGATCGAGATCAAGTGCCATTAGTAGTTTTGCAAAAAAACATATGATGATAATGGCGCAGACTTTAGACTGCCATTACTAGTTAGAACTAGTAATGGTGCACCAGTCTAGGAGTGCGCCATTAGTATGTATGTAAAAATGAAGAAAAAAATTATCACTAGTGGTGCACCATTTGTCTGGTGCGCCATTAGTGTCTTCCACACTAATGGCGCATCACAAACCGGTGCGCCATTAGTATATAGTAGTGGCGCACTGCTTCCATGGTGCGCCATTAGTGTCAATCGTATCTATAGCCCTTTTCCTAGTAGTGTAACCATGCTCAGTTTTCAGGTAAACTCTTTTTACCTCCATAGTTTCCATAGCATTGAAACCTATCTTATCCAAGACAAAAATTCTTGCATAGCAGGGATGCGCTAGTAGAATAGTGAAAATTAAAAATTATAAGTTGAAGCAAATGAAGCATATATAAGTCATGCTTAATTACGAAAAAAGACTTGTCATTAAAATATTCTGTTAGAATCAACTGAAACAAAACTATAATATTCTTCAATAGAAAAAAGAATCAACTAAAAAGCTTATATAAAACTCTCATAGCAAAAGGAATCAACTAAAAGATTTCATAAACTTCTAGTATTTTTAAACTAAAATTATATAAAATTTATGCAACTAAAATTATCAAAGTATTTTTGTTCAAAACATTAATAGCAAAAAGAATTATCATAAAGAAATTTTTGTTAGAAACTTCAATAGCAAACTAAAATAAAAAAAATCTGTTTTGATTAAAACAGACATTTAAAATAACCTAAAATTACCAAATTCAATATAATGATAAAACAAATTAATATTAAATAGCAGGAAAAAGAATCACTCAAAAATCTATTTTTATAGTAAAGTTATTCACAAACTAGTCATTCACACAAATTTCTAAGAATTCAAATTGAAACTATTCAAATTTGAAAACTAATGGCACTAACAGAAAGTTTATAATTTTTGTGACCTAAAAGCAAAAAAGAATCACTGAAAAACTGTAAGTATTTAGTTGTAAGTAGAAACAAAAGAAAATAAATAAAGAAGAAAACAAAACAAAAAAACTGGAAAAAAAATAAAAAAATGCTGCCTACTGGGCCACCACAGCCTGAATAGACTAGAAACCCAACCAGCTAGTTGGGCCAGGATTTAGGCCCGCAGAAGGCCCATTAGGCCCCCAGGCAGATACAGATTGTTTAGGCCCGTAAGCCTGCATTAGAGAGGAGCTCGACAGGGAAGGCGCAGGCATGCTTATAAACAAGTCTCGACGCCTCGCAGCTAGCGAGGTGGGACTAATCATCCACCGCACCGTGGCTGTGCCAGGCACAGGCTATTGGTCCCGCTTGGTGTCTCGAACTGGGACCAATGCCCACCTTTGGTCCCAGTTGGTGGCACCAACCAGGAGCAATGCCCACCTTTGGTCCCCGTTGGTGGCACCAACGGGGAGCAAAGGTCTCTGCTTCCCACCCTTTGGGCTGCTGAAAACTGACCTTTGGTCCCGGTTTGTGGCACGAACCGGGACTAAAGGGGAGTATTGGTCCCGGTTTGTGGCACGAACCGGGACTAAAGGGGTGTATTGGTCCCGGTTTGTGCCACAAACCAGGACTAAAAGCTTTCCTATATAAGTGGCACTTAGCAATTTTTCCACATTCTCCCCTGGCGCCAACGCCCCTGCGCCTCGACGCTGCCAAGCTGCTCCTCGTCACTGTCGCTGCCACCACGCCCTGCCCTGTTGCCACCCGCTCCTCGTCGTCGTCGCCGTTACCGACGCCTCCCTGACCTCGCCGTCGCCTCCCCGCGCCCCTGCCCTGCCCCGCGCCTCTGCTTCAGCCCCGACCTCGACATCGCCGCTCGCTCCTCGTCGCCGACGCCGCCCCCAGTGAGCACCCCGCCTTCCCCCGTGCCCCTGCCCTACCCCCTCCCCCCGCCCCCGCCGTCACCGGCGTCATCGACGCCCTCTGCATTTTTTTGTTCATATAAATGTTTAGTAAATGGATATGTATGCATATTGTTTTTCTAAATATATGGATTTATGTTGATATATGGATGTATGTTGATGTATGCATATTTTTTTCATAATTATTTTGTTCATATATATGATGATTTATTGTTCATAGATGATCATATTGTTGGGGAACATAGTATTTCAAAAAATTTCCTACGATCACGCAAGATCTATCTAGGAGAAGCATAGCAACGAGCGGTGAGAGTGTGTCCACGTACCCTCATAGACCGAAAGTGGAAGCGTTTAGTAACGCGGTTGATGTAGTCGAACGTCTTCGCGATCCAACCGATCCAAGCACCGAACGTACGGCACCTCCTCATTCAGCACACGTTCAGCTCGATGACATCCCTCGAGCTCTTGATCCAGTTGAGGTCGAGGGAGATTTTCGTCAGCACGACGGCGTGGCGACGGTGATGATGAAGTTACCAGCGTTGGGCTTCGCATAAGCACTACGATGATATGACCGGGTGTGTAACTCTGGAGGGGGGCACCGCACACGGCTAAGAGAAGACTTGGTGTGTCTTTAGGGTGCCCCTCTCCCACGTACATAAAGGGGGGGAGGAAAGGTGGCCGGCCCAAAGGGGGCGCGCCAGGTGTCCAGAGGTCCTACTAGGACTCCCTAGTCCAAGTAGGATTCCCCTCTCCTTTTTCCTTTTTCGGAATAGGAAAGAGGGAAAGAGAGGAGGAGTAGGAGAAGGAAAGGGGGTGCCGCCCCCACCCCTTGTCCAATTCGGATTGGCAAGGGGGGGTGCGCGCCACCTCCCTGGCCGGCCCTCTCTCCTCCACTAAGGCCCATGTGTGGCCCATTAACTTCCCCGGGAGGGTTTCGGTAACCCCCGGTACTCCGAAACTTATCCGATACTTGCAAAAACCATTCCGGTGTCCGAATATAACCTTCCAATATATGAATCTTCACCTCTCGACTATTTCGAGACTCCTCGTCACGTCCGTGATCTCATCTGGGACTCCGAACAAACTTCGGTCATGAAATCACATAACTCATAATACAAATTGTCATCGAACATTAAGCGTGCGGACACTACGGGTTCGAGAACTATGTAGACATGACCGAGACACATCTCCGGTCAATAACCAATAGCGGAACCTCGATGCTCATATTGGTTCCTACATATTCTACGAAGATATCTATCGGTCAAACCGCATAACAACATACGTTGTTTCCTTTGTCATCGGTATATTACTTGCCCGAGATTCGATCATTGGTATCCTAATACCTAGTTCAATCTCGTTACCGGCAAGTCTCTTTACTCGTTCCGTAACGCATCATCCCGCAACTAACTCATTAGTCACATTGCTTGCAAGGCTTATAATGATGTGCATTACCGAGAGGGCCCAGAGATACCTCTTTGATACATGGAGTGACAAATCCTAATCTTGATCTATGCCAACCCAACAAACACCTTCGGAGACACCTGTAGAGCATCTTTATAATCACCCAGTTACGTTGTGATGTTTGATAGCACACAAGGTGTTCCTCCGGTATTCGGGAGTTGCATAATCTCATAGTCAGAGGAACATGTATAAGTCATGAAGAAAGCAATAGCAATAAACTAAACGATCATAATGCTAAGCTAATGGATGGGTCTTGTGTTGGAAATATGCCCTAGAGGCAATAATAAATTAGTTATTATTATATTTCCTTGTTCATGATAATCGTTTATTATCCATGCTATAATTGTATTGATAGGAAACTCAGATACATGTGTGGGTATATAGACAACACCATGTCCCTAGTAAGCCTCTAGTTGACTAGCTCGTTAATCAATAGATGGTTACGGTTTCCTGACCATGGACATTGGATGTCATTGATAACGGGATCACATCATTAGGAGAATGATGTGATGGACAAGACCCAATCCTAAGCCTAGCACAGATCGTGTAGTTCGTATGCTAAAGCTTTTCTAAAATGTCAAGTATCATTTCCTTAGACCATGAGATTGTGCAACTCCCGGATACCGTAGGAATGCTTTGGGTGTACCAAACGTCACAACGTAACTGGGTGGCTATAAAAGTGCATTACAGGTATCTCCGAAAGTGTCTGCTTGGGTTGGCACGAATCGAGACTGGATTTGTCACTCCGTGTGACGGAGAGGTATCTCTGGCCCACTCGGTAGGACATCATCATAATGTGCACAATGTGATCAAGGAGTTGATCACGGGATGATGTGTTACGGAACGAGTAAAGAGACTTGCCGGTAACGAGATTGAACAAGGTATCGGATACCGACGATCGAATCTCGGGCAAGTACAATACCGCTAGACAAAGGGAATTGTATACGGGATCGATTGAGTCCTTGACATCGTGGTTCATCCGATGAGATCATCGTGGAACATGTGGGAGCCAACATGGGTATCCAGATCCCGCTGTTGGTTATTGACCGGAGAACGTCTCGGTCATGTCTGCATGGTTCCCAAACCCGTAGGGTCTACACGCTTAAGGTTCGATGACGCTAGGGTTATAAAGGAAGTTTGTATGTGGTTACCGAATGTTGTTTGGAGTCCCGGATGAGATCCCGGACATCACGAGGAGTTCCGGAATGGTCCGGAGGTAAAGATTTATATATAGGAAGTCTTATTTTGGTCGCCGGAAAAGTTTCGCACATTATCGGTATTGTACCGGGAGTGCCGAAAGGGGTCCGGGGGTCCACCGGGGGGTCCACCTGCCCCGGGGGGCAACATGGGCTGTAAGGGGTGCGCCTTGGCCCATATGGGCCAAGGGCACCAGCCTCAAGAGGCCCATGCGCCAAGGAGACTTGGGGAGGGAAGAGTCCAAAGAGGGGAAGGCACCTCCGAGGTGCCTTGGGGAGGATGGACTCCTCCCCCCCTCTTGGCCGCACCCCTTCCTTGGAGGAAGGGGCAAGGCTGCGCCCTCCCCCCTCTCTTGCACCTATATATAGTGGAGGGGAGGGAGGGGAAGCCACACCTGAGTCCCTGGCGCCTCCCTCCCTCCGGTGACACCTCCTCCTCTCCCGCAGGTGCTTGGCGAAGCCCTGCAGGATTACCACGCTCCTCCACCACCACCACGCCGTTGTGCTGCTACTGGATGGAGTCTTCCTCAACGTCTCCCTTTCTCCTTGCTGGATCAAGGCATGGGAGACTTCACCGGGCTGTACGTGTGTTGAACGCGGAGGTGCCGTCCGTTCGGCACTAGGATCATCGGTGATCTGAATCACGACGAGTACGACTCCATCAACCCCGTTCACTTGAACGCTTCCGCTTAGCGATCTACAAGGGTATGTAGATGCACTCTCCTTCCCCTCGTTGCTAGTCTCTCCATGGATAGATCTTGGTGACACGTAGGAAAATTTTGAATTTCTGCTACGTTCCCCAACAGTGGCATCATGAGCTAGGTCTATTGCGTAGATTCTTTGCACGAGTAGAACACAAAGTAGTTGTGGGCGTTGATTTTGTTCAATATGCTTGCCATTACTAGTCCAATCTTGTTTCGACGGTATTGTGGGATGAAGCGGCCCGGACCGACCTTACACGCATCTTACGTGAGACAGGTTCCACCGGTGACATGCACTTGGTGCATAAGGTGGCTAGCGGGTGCCAGTCTCTCCCACTTTAGTCGGATCGGATGCGATGAAAAGGGTCCTTATGAAGGGTAAATAGCAATTGACATATCACGTTGTGGTTTTGCGTAGGTAAGAAACGTTCTTGCTAGAAACCCATAGCAGCCACGTAAAACATGCAAACAACAATTAGAGGACGTCTAACTTGTTTTTGCATGGTATGCTATGTGATGTGATATGGCCAAGAAGAATGTGATGAATGATATGTGATGTATGAGATTGATCATGTTCTTGTAATAGGAATCACGACTTGCATGTCGATGAGTATGACAACCGGCAGGAGCCATAGGAGTTGTCTTTATTTATTGTATGACCTGCGTGTCATTATACAACGCCATGTAATTACTTTACTTTATTGCTAACCGGTAGCCATAGTAGTAGAAGTAATAGTTGGCGAGACAACTTCATGAAGACACGATGATGGAGATCATGATGATAGAGATCATGGTGTCATGCCGGTGATGATGATGATCATGGAGCCCCGAAGATGGAGATCAAAAGGAGCAAAATGATATTGGCCATATCATGTCACTATTTGATTGCATGTGATATTTATCATGTTTATGCATCTTATTTGCTTAGAACGACGGTAGTAAATAAGATGATCCCTCATTAAAATTTCAAGAAGGTGTTCCCCCTAACTGTGCACCGTTGCGAAAGTTCGTCGTTTCGAAGCACCACGTGATGATCGGGTGTGATAGATTCTTACGTTCACATACAATGGGTGTAAGCCAGATTTACACACGCAGAACACTTAGGTTAACTTGACGAGCCTAGCATGTACAGACATGGCCTCGGAACACAAGAGACCGAAAGGTCGAGCATGAGTCGTATAGTAGATACGATCAACTTGAAGATGTTCACCGATGATGACTAGTCCATCTCACGTGATGATCGGACACGGCCTAGTTGACTCGGATCATGTAATCACTTAGATGACTAGAGGGATGTCTATCTGAGTGGGAGTTCATGAGATGAACTTAATTATCCTGAACATAGTCAAAAGATCTTTGCAAATTATGTCGTAAGCTCGCGCTTTAGTTCCACTGTTTAGATATGTTCCTAAAAAAATATAGTTGAAAGTTGACAGTAGCGATTATGCGGACAATAGAAAGCTTATGTCCTTAATGCACCGCTCAGTGTGCTGAACCCCAAACGTCGTTTGTGGATGTTACGAACATCGGACATACACGTTTTGATAACTACGTGATAGTTCGGTTAAACGGTTTAGAGTTGAGGCACCAAAGACGTTTTTCGAAACGTCGCGGAACATATGAGATGTTTCGAGCGCTGAAATTGGGATTTCAGGCTCGTGCCCACGTCAAAAGGTATAAGACCTCCGATGATTTTCTTAGCCTGCAAACTAAGGGAGAAAAGCTCAATCGTTGAGCTTGTGCTCAGATTGTCTGAGTGCAACAATCACTTGAATCGAGTGGGAGTTGATCTTCCAGATGAGATAGTGATGTTTCTCCAAAGTCATTGCCACCAAGCTGCGAGAGCTTCGTGATGAACTATAACATGTCAGGGATATATATGATGATCCTTGAGGTATTCACAATGTTTGACACCTCGAAAGTAGAAATCAAGAAGGAGCATCAATTGTTGATGGTTGGTGAAACCACTAGTTTCAAGAAGGAAAGGGCAAGAAGGGACACTTCATGAAACGACAAATCAGTTGTTGCTCCAAGGAAGAAACCCAAGGTTGAACCCAAACCTGAGACTAAGTGCTTCGTAATAAGGGAACAGCCAACGGGCAGAATTACCCTAGATACTTGGTAGATAAGAAGGCTGGCAAGGTCGATAGAAGTATATTGGATATACATTATGTTAATGTGTACTTTACTAGTACTCCTAGTAGCACCAGGGTATTAGATACCGGTTCGGTTGCTAAGTGTTAGTAACTCGAAACAAAAGCTACGGAATAAACGGAGACTAGCTAAATGTGAGCTGACGATACGTGTTGGAAGTGTTTCCAAGGTTGATGTGATCAAGCATCGCACGCTCCCTCTACCATCGAGATTGGAGTTAAACCTAAAATTATTATTTGGTGTTTGCGTTGAGCATAGACATGATTGGATTATGTCTAACGCAATATGGTTATTCATTTAAGGAGAATAATAGTTACTCTATTTATTTGAATAAATACCTTCAATGGTCTTGCACCTAAAAGAATGGTTTATTGAATCTCGATCGTAGTGATACACATTTCCATGGAAAAAGATATAAGATAGTAATGATAGTACCACTTACTTGTGGCACTGCTACGTAAGTCATATTGGTGTAAAACGCATGAAGAAGCTCCATGTTGATGGATCTTTGGACTCACTCGTTTTGAAAAGTTTGAGACATGCGAACCATGTCTATTGGTGTATACGCATGAAGAAACTCCATGCAGATGGATCGTTTGGACTCACTTGATTTTGAATCACTTGAGATATGAAAAATCATACCACATGGGCAAGATGACCTAAAAGCCTCGGTTTCAAAGAAGATGGAACAAGATAGCAACTTGTTGGAAGTAACACATTTTGATGTGTGCAGTCCAATGAGTCTTTGAGGCATGCAGATGAATATCATTATATTCTTACTTCACGGATGATTTAAGTAGATCTTGAGTGTATTTACTTGATGAAACACAAGTCTGAATTATTGAATGGTTCAAGTAATTTCAGAGTGAAGTTAAAGATCATCGTGACAAGAGGATAAAATGTCTATGATATGATCATAGAGATAAGTATCTGAGTTACGAGCTTTGGCACGCTATTAAGACATTGTGGAAATTGTTTCACAATTAATACCGCCTGGAAGACCATAGTGTGATGGTGTGTCCGAACATCATAGTTGCACCCTATTAGATATGGTGCGTACCATGATGTCTCTTATCGAATTACCACTATCGTTCATGGGTTAGGCATTAGAGACAACCGCACTCACTTTAATAGGGCACCACGTAATTCCGTTGAGACGGCACTGTTTGAACTATGGTTTGGAGAAACCTAAGTTGTCGTTTCTTAAAAGTTTGGGGCTGCGACGCTTATGTGAAAAAGTTTCATCATGATAAGCTCGAACCCAAAACGGATAAATGCATCTTCATAGGACACCCAAAACAGTTGGGTATACCTCCTATCTCAAGATCCGGAAGCAAAAGTAATTGTTTCTAGAAACGGGTCCTTTCTCGAGGAAAAGTTTCTCTCGAAAGAATTGAGTGGGAGGATGGTGGAGACTTGATGAGGTTATTGAACCATCACTTCAACTAGTGTGCAGCAGGGCACGGGAAGTTGTTCGGTGGCGCCTACACCAATTGAAGAAGAAGCTTATGATAGTGATCATGAAGCTTGGATCAAGTCACTACCAAACCTCGTGGGGCGACAAGGACGCGTCTTTGCTTGGAGTGGTACGGTGATCCTGTCTTGAATGTCATGTTGCTAGACAACAATGAACCTACGAGCTATGGAGAAGCAATGGTGGGCCCATATTCCAACAAATGGTTAGAAGCCATGAAATCCGAGATAGGATCCATGTATCAGAACAAAGCATGGACTTTGGTGGACTTGCCTGATAGGCAAGCCATTGAGATAAATGGATCTTTAAGAAGAAGACGGACGTGGACGGTAATGTCACCGTCTATGAAGCTCGACTTGTGGCGAAGAATTTTTCACAAGTTCAAGGAGTTGACTACGATGAGATTTTCTCATCCGTAGCGATGCTTAAGTCCGTCGGAATCATGTTAGCATTAGCTGCATTTATGAAATTTGGCAGATGGATGTCAAAACGAGTTTCCTTACCAGTCTTCATAAGGAAAGGTTGTATGTGATACAATCAGAAAGTTTTTGTCGATCCTAAGGATGCTAAAAGGTATGCTGGCTCCAGCGATCCTTCTAAGGACTGGAGTAAGCATCTCGGAGTTGGAATGCGCGCTTTGATGAGATGATCAAAGATTTTGGGTTTATACAAAGTTTATGAGAAACTTGTATTTCCAAAGAAGTGAGTGGGAGCACTATAGAATTTCTGATGAGTATATGTTGTTGACATATTGTTGATCAGAAATGATGTAGAATTTATGGAAAGCATACAGGGTTATTTGAAAGGTGTTTTTCAAGTGAAAACCTGGATTAAGCTGCTTAAACATTGAGCATCAAGATCTATGAGAATAGATCGAAAACGCTAAATGATACTTTCAAATGAGCACATACCTTGACATGATCTTGATGGTGTTCAAGATGGATCAGTCAAAGAAGGAGTTCTTGCCTGAGATGTAAGGTATGATGTTAAGACTTAAAGCTCGACCACGGCAGAAAAGAGAGAAAGGACGAAGGTCGTCCCCTATGCTTTAGACGTAGGCTCTATAGTATGCTATGCTGTGTACCGCACCGGAAGTGTGCCTTGCCATGAGTCGATCAAGGGGTACAAGAATGATCCAGAATGGGGATCATTGGACAGCGGTCAAAATTGTCCTTGGAGTAAATAAGGACATGTTTCTCGATTATGGAGGTGATAAAGAGTTCGGCGTAAAGGGTTACGTCGATGCAAGCTTTGACACCTATCCGAATGACTCTGAATAGCAAACCGGATACGTATAGTGGAGCAACCATTTGGAATAGTTTCAAATGGAGCGTGGAAGCAGCATTTACAATATGACCTAGAAATTTGCAAAGCACACACGGATCTGAAAGGTTCAGATCCGTTGACTAAAACCTCTCTCACAAGCAAAACATGATCAAACCCCAGAACTCATTGAGTCTTAATCACATGATGATGTGAACTAGTTTAATGACACTAGTAAACTCTTTGGATGTTGGTCACATGGCGATGTGACCTGTGAGTGTTAATCACATGGCGATGTGAACTAGATTATTGACTCCAGTGCAAGTGGGAGACTGTTGGAAATATGCCCTAGAGGCAATAATAAATTAGTTATTATTATATTTCCTTGTTCATGATAATCGTTTATTATCCATGCTATAATTGTATTGATAGGAAACTCAGATACATGTGTGGGTATATAGACAACACCATGTCCCTAGTAAGCCTCTAGTTGACTAGCTCGTTAATCAATAGATGGTTACGGTTTCTGACCATGGACATTGGATGTCATTGATAACGGGATCACATCATTAGGAGAATGATGTGATGGACAAGACCCAATCCTAAGCCTAGCACAGATCGTAGTTCAGTATGCTAAAGCTTTTCTAAAATGTCAAGTATCATTTCCTTAGACCATGAGATTGTGCAACTCCTGGATACCGTAGGAATGCTTTGGGTGTATCAAACGTCACAACGTAACTGGGTGGCTATAAAAGTGCATTACAGGTATCTCCGAAAGTGATGTTGGGTTGGCACGAATCGAGACTGGGATTTGTCACTCCGTGTGACGGAGAGGTATCTCTGGGCCCACTCGGTAGGACATCATCATAATGTGCACAATGTGATCAAGGAGTTGATCACGGGATGATGTGTTACGAAACGAGTAAAGAGACTTGCCGGTAACGAGATTGAACAAGGTATCGGATACCGACGATCGAATCTCGGGCAAGTACAATACCGCTAGACAAAGGGAATTGTATACGGGATCGATTGAGTCCTTGACATCGTGGAACATGTGGGAGCCAACATGGGTATCCAGATCCCGCTGTTGGTTATTTACCGGAGAACGTCTCGGTCATGTCTGCATGGTTCCCGAACCCGTAGGGTCTACACACTTAAGGTTCGATGACGCTAGGGTTATAAAGGAAGTTTGTATGTGGTTACCGAATGTTGTTCGGAGTCCCGGATGAGATCCCGGACGTCACGAGGAGTTCCGGAATGGTCCGTAGGTAAAGATTTATATATAGGAAGTCCTATTTTGGTCGCCGGGAAAGTTTCGCACATTATCGGTATTGTACCGGGAGTGCCGAAAGGGGTCCGGGGGTCCACCAGGGGGTCCACCTGCCCCGGGGGGCCACATGGGCTATAAGGGGTGCGCCTTGGCCCATATGGGCCAAGGGCACTAGCCCCAAGAGGCCCATGCGCCAAGGAGACTTGGGGAGGGAAGAGTCCAAAGGGGGAAGGCACCTCGAGGTGCCTTGGGAGGATGGACTCCTCCCCCCTCTTGGCCGCACCCCTTCCTTGGAGGAAGGGCAAGGCTGCCCCCCCCTCTCTTGCACCTATATATAGTGGAGGGAGGAGGAAGCCACACCGAGTCCTGGCGCCTCCCTCCCTCCCGTGACACCTCCTCCTCTCCCGCAGTGCTTGGCGAAGCCTGCAGGATTACCACGCCCTCCACCACCACCACGCCACAGCTGCTACTGGATGGAGTCTTCCTCAACCTCTCCCTCTCTCTTGCTGGATCAAGGCATGGGAGACGTCACCTGGCTGTACGTGTGTTGAACGCGGAGGTGCCGTCCGTTCGGCACTAGGATCATCGGTGATCTGAATCACGACGAGTACGACTCCATCAACCCCGTTCACTTGAACGCTTCCGCTTAGCGATCTACAAGGGTATGTAGATGCACTCTCCTTCCCCTCGTTGCTAGTCTCTCCATGGATAGATCTTGGTGACACGTAGGAAAATTTTGAATTTCTGCTACGTTCCCCAACATCTTGTCCATCACATCATTCTCTAATGATGTGATCTCGTTAATCAAATGACAACACATGTCTATGGCTAGGAAACTTAACCATCTTTGATTCAACGAGCTAGTCAAGTAGAGGCATACTAGTGACACTTTGTTTGTCCATGTATTCACACATGTACTAAGTTTCCGGTTAATACAATTCTAGCATGAATAATAACCATCTTTGATGATTAACGAGCTAGTCAAGTAGAGGCATACTAGGGACAATCTGTTTTGTCTATGTATTCACACATGTACTAAGTTTCCAGTTAATACAATTCTATCATGAATAATAAACATTTATCATGATATAAGGAAATATAAATAACAACTTTATTATTGCCTCTAGGGCATATTTCCTTCACTCTCCCACTTGCATTAGAGTCAATAATCTAGTTCACATCGTCATGTGATTTAACACCAATAGTTCACAACTTTATGTGATTCAGTTCACATCACCATGCGACTAACACCAAAAGGGTTTACTAGAGTCAATAATCTAGTTCACATCGCTATGTGATTAACACCCAAAGAGTACTAAGTTGTGATCATGTTTTGCTTGTGAGAGAAGTTTAGTCAACGGGTCTGTCACATTCAGAGCCGTATGTATTTTGCAAATTTTCTATGTCTACAATGCTCTGCGTGGAGCTACTCTAGCAAATTGCTCCCACTTTCAATATGTATCCAGATTTAGACTCAGAGTCATCCGGATCGGTGTCAAAGCTTGCATCCATGTAGCCCTTTACGACAAACTTTTTGTCACCTCCATAATCGAGAAACATTTCCTTATTCCACTAAGGATAATTTTGATCGTTTTCCAGTGATCTACTCCTGGATCACTATTGTACCCTGTTGCCAAATTCATGGTGAGGTACACAATCAGTCTGGTACACAACATAGCATACTTTATAGAACCTATGACTGAGGTATAGGGAATTACTTTTCATTCTCTTTCTATTTTCTGCCGTGGTCGGGTTTTGAGTCTTTACTCAACTTCACACTTTGCAACACATGCAAGAACTCCATCTTTGATTGTTCCATTTTGAAGTTCTTCAAAATCTTGTCAAGTTATGTACTCATTGAAAAAACTTATCAAGCTTCTCTATCTCTATAGATCTTGATGCTCAATATGTAAGCAGCTTCACCGTTGAAAAACTCTTTTCAAGCACTCCTTTATGCTTTCCAGAAAATTCTACATCATTTCCGATCAACAATATATCATTCACATATAGTTATCAAAAAGGCTGTAGTGCTCCCGTCACTTTCTTGTAAATACAGGCTTTACCGTAAGTCTGTATAAAACTATATGCTTTGATAAACTCATCAAAATCGTATATTCCAACTCTGAGATGCTTGCACCAGTCCATAGATGGATCGCTGGAGCTTGCACATTTTGTTCGCACCTTTAGGATTGACAAAACCTTCTGGTTGCATCATATACAACTCTTCTTTAATAAAATGCGGCAATTGCTAACATGATTCGGATAGACTTCAACATTGCTACGAGTGAGAAAATCTCATCGTAGTCAACACCTTGAACTTGTCAAAAACCTTTTTCCGACAAGTCTAGCTTTGTAGATAGTGACACTACTATCAGCGTCCGTCTTCCTCTTGAAGATCCATTTATTGTCTATGGCTTTCCGATCATTGGACAAGTCCACCATAGTCCATACTTTGTTCTCATACATTGATCCCATCTCAGATTTCATGGTATCGAGCCATTTCGCGGAATCTGGGCTCATCATCGCTTCCTCATAGTTCGTAGGTTCGTCATGGTCTAGTAACATGACTTCCAGAATAGGATTCCCGTACTACTCTGGTGCGGAACGTACTCTGGTTGACCTACGAGGTTCGGTAGCAACTTGATCTGAAGTTTCATGATCATCATCATTAACTTCCTCACTAATTGGTGTAGGCATCACTGGAACTGATTTCTGTGATGAACTACTTTCCAGTTGGGGAGAAGGTACAATTACCTCATCAAGTTCTACTTTCCTCCCATTCACTTCTTTCGAGAGAAACTCCTCTAGAAAGGATCCATTCTTAGCAATGAATATCTTGCCTTCTGATATGTGATAGAAGGTGTACCCAACAGTCTCCTTTGGGTATCCTATGAAGACGCATTTCTTAGATTTGGGTTTGATCTTATCAGGTTGAAGCTTTTTCACATAAGCATCGCAGCCCCAAACTTTAAGAAACGACAGCTTAGGTTTCTTGCTAAACCACAGTTCGTACGGTGTCATCTCAACAGATTTAGATGGTGCCCTATTTAACGTGAATGCAGCAGTCTCTAATGCTTAATCCCAAAACAATAGTGGTAAATCAGTAAGAGACATCATAGGTCACACAACATCCAATAAAGTACGGTTACAACGTTCGGACACACCATTACGCTGTGGTGTGCCAGGTGGCGTGAGTTGTGAAACTATTCCACATTGTGTCAAATGAAGACTAAACTCATAACTCAAATATTCACCTCCACGATCAGATCGTAGAAACTTTATTTTCCTGTTACGATGATTTTCCACTTCACTCTGAAATTCTTTGAACTTTTCAAATGTTTCAAACTTATATTTCATCAAGTAGATATACCCATATCTTCTCAAATCATCTGTGAAGGTCAGAAAATAACGATATCCACCATGAGACTCAACACTCATCGGACCGCATACGTCAGTATGTATTATTTCCAAAAAGTCAGTTGCTCGCTCCATTTTTCCGGAGAATGGAGTTTTAGTCATCTTGCCCATGAGGCATGGTTCGCAAGCATCAAGTGATTCATAATCAAGTGATTCCAGAAGCCCATCAGTATGGAGTTTCTTCATGCGCTTTACACCAATATGACCTAAACGGTAGTGCCACAAATAAGTTGCACTATCATTATTAACCTTGCATCTTTTGGCTGCAATATTATGAATATGTGTATCACTACGATCGAGATTCAATAAATCATTTATATTAAGTGTATGACCATAGAAGGTTTTATTCATGTAAACAGAACAACAATTATTCTTTGACTTAAATGAATAACCGTATCGCAATAAGCATGATCCGATCATATTCATGCTCAAAGCAAAAACCAAATAGCATTTATTTTAGGTTCAACACTAATCCCGAAGGTAAAAGGAGTGTGCGATGGTGATCTTATCAACCTTGGAATCATTTCCAATGCACATCGTCACTTCGTCCTTAACTAGTCTCTGTTTATCTTACAACTCCTGTTTTCGTGTTACTATTCTTAGCAACTGAACCAGTATCAAATACAGAGGGGTTGCTATAAACACTAGTAAAGTACACATCAATAACATGTATATCAAATATAGCTTTGTTCACTTTGCCATCCTTTTTATCCACCAAGTATGTAGGGTAGTTCCACTTCCAGTGACCATTTCCTTTGCAGTAGAAGCACTCAGTTTCACGCTTGGGTCTAGCTTTGGGTTTCTTCATGGGAGTGGCAACTTGCTCGCCGTTCTTCTTGAAGTTCCCTTTCTTTTCCTGTGCCCTTTTACTTGAAACTAGTGGTCTTGTCAACCATCAACACTTGATGCTTTTTCTTGATTTCTACCTTCGCCGATTTCAGCATCGCGAAGAGCTCGGGAATCGTTTTTGTCATCTCTTGCATATTATAGTTCATCATGAAGTTCTAGTAGCTTGGTGATAGTGACTAGAGAACACTATCAATCACTATATTATCTGGAAGATTAACTCCCACTTGATTCAAGTGATTGTAGTACCCAAACAATCTGAGCACATGCTCACTGGTTGAGCTATTCTCCTCCATCTTGTAGGCAAAGTATTGTCAGAGATCTCATACCTCTCGACACGGGCATGAGTCTGAAATAGTAATTTCAACTCTTGGAACATCTCATATGCTCCATGACGTTCAAAATGTTTTTGAAGTCCAGGTTTTAAGCCGTAAAGCATGGTGCACTAATATATCAAGTAGTCATCATATCGAGCTTGCCAAACATTCATAACGTTTGCATATACTCCTCCAATAGGTATGTCACCTAGCGGTGCATCAAGGACATAATTCTTCTATGCAACAATGAGGATAACCCTCAGATCACGGACCTAGTCCGCATCATTCCTACTATCATCTTTCAACTTAGTTTTCTCTAGGAATATATCAAAAATAAAACAGGGGAGCTATACGCGAGCTATTGATCTACAACATAGATATGCAAATATTATCAGGACTAAGTTCATGATAAATTAAGTTCAATTAATCATATTACTTAAGAACTCCCACTTAGATAGACATCCCTGTAGTCCTCTAAATGATCACGTGATCCAAATCAACTAAACCATGTCCGATCATCACGTGAGATGGAGTAGTTTTCAATGGTGAACATCTCTATGTTGATCATATCTACTATATGATTCACGTTTGACCTTTTGGTCTCAGTGTTCCGAGGCCATATCTGCATATGCTAGGCTCCTCAAGTTTAACCCGAGTATTCTGCGTGTGCAAAACTGGCTTGCACCCGTTGTATGTGAACGTAGAGCTTATCACACCCGATCCTAACATGGTGTCTCGGCACGACGAACTGTAGCAACGGTACATACTTAGGGAGAACACTTATACCTTGAAATTTAGTGAGGGGTCATCTTATAATGCTACCGCCGTACTAAGCAAAATAAGATGCATAAAAGATCAACATTACATGCAATCAAAATATGTAACATGATATGGCTATCATCATCTTGTGCCTTTGATCTCCATCTCCAAAGCACCGTCATGATCTCCATCGTCACCAGCTTGACACCTTGATCTTCATCATAGCATCGTTGTCATCTCGCCAACTATTGCTTCTACGACTATCGCTACCACTTAGTGATAAAGTAAAGCAATTACATGGCGATTGCATTTCATACAATAAAAACGACAACTATAAGGCTCCTGCCAGTTGCTGATAACGGTTACAAAACATGATCATCCCATACAACAATTTATATCTTATCACGTCTTGACCATATCACATCACAACATGCCCTACAAAAACAAGTTACACTTTCTCTAGTTTGTTATTGCAAGTTTTACGTGGCAGCTACGGGCTTCTAGCAAGAACCGTTCTTACCTACGCATCAAAACCTCAACGATTTTTTGTCAAGTGTGTTGTTTTAACCTTCAACAAGGACCGGCCGTATTCAAACTCGATTCAACTAAAGTTGGAGAAACAGACACACGCTAACCACCTGTGTGCGAAGCACGTCGGTAGAACCAGTCTCATGAACGCGGTCATTAATGTCGGTCTGGGTGGATTCATCCAACAATACCTCCGAATCAAAGTAAGATGTTGGTGGTAAGAAGTATGACTATTATCGCCCACAACTCTTTGTGTTCTACTCATACATATAACATCTACGCATAGACCTGGCTCGGATGCCACTGTTGGGGAATGTAGTATTTACCACGCAAGATCTATCTAGGAGTAGCATAGCAACGAGCAGGGAGAGTGTGTCCATGTACCCTCGTGGACCGAAAGCGGAAGCGTTTAGTAACGTGGCTGATGTAGTCGAATGTCTTCGCGATCCAACCGATCCAAGCACCGAACGTATGGCACCTCCGCGTTCAGCACACGTTTAGCTCGATGACGTCCCTCGAGCTCTTGATCCAGTTGAGGTTGAGGGAGAGTTTCGTCAGCACGACGGCGTGGCGACGGTGATGATGAATTTACCGGTGTAGGGCTTCGCCTAAGCACTACGACGATATGACCGAGATGTGTTACTGTGGAGGGGGGCACCACACACGACTAAGAGAAGACTTGGTGTGTCTTTGGGGTGCCCCCCTCCCACGTATATAAAGGGGGTTGGAGAGATGGCCGACCCAATGGGGCGCGCCAGGTGTGGGGAGTCCTACTAGGACTCCCTGGTCCAAGTAGGAATCTCCTCTCCTTCTTTCTTTTTTGGAATAGCAAAGAGGGAAAGAGAGGAGGAGTAGGAGAGGGAAAGGCAGTACAAAAAAAGACACGTCCGTGACATTTTGGGCCGAACAAAAAAAATTCTGTCATACTTATGACACTTCTATGATGCTAATTGTGACAAAAACCTGGTATCATCATAGATGTGGTGGGCTCCTACTTCTATGACAAAAAATCATGACAGAAAATGGGCTTTTCGTCCTGGGCGGGCCGGAGACGCAGCTGCATGACATTCTTTGGGCCGTCCATGACGGAAAAAACCATGGTAGAAGCAAGGGCGAGGAAAATATCAGGGTGTTCCCGATTAGGGTGGGTGATCGGGGATGAGCAATGCATATTTCTCTCATAAACGCACGCGCGTGGGTGCGAGGAGTTGGGCTCTAACTGAACCCGAGCGATTGCACTACAGGCTACGGGTTACTAAACCCAAGCGATCGATCGATGCCTGTTAACTAAACCCGATCGAGTGATTCCTTCGCTACTGCTACTAACTGAAACCGATTGATGCTTCCTCTGGATGAACAGTGAGCGTTGCTGGGGGGTTTGGATGAACAGTTCCCGGTGGGGGTGGATGAACAGGACCCCGTGGTGTTTCCTCTGGATGAACAGGACCCCGATCGATCGAGCCGGTTGGGGCTTGATGAACAGGACCCCGTGGAGGGTAGGATGAACAGGACCACCCCGTGCAGGGCAGGATGAATAGTAGACAGTGGAGGGCTGGATGAACAGCAGCCCGTGGAGGGGTGGTTGAACAGGAGCCCGTGGAGAGGGCTGGTTGAACAGTAGGCGGTGGAGTAGCGCGCGGTGGAGGCTGGATGAACAGGAGCCCGTGGATGAACAGTCACAGGTGGAGGCTGGAGGAGGTCGACGGTAGATGAACAGTAGCCCGTGGAGGCTGGAGGGGGTCGAAGGTGGAGATGAACAGTATCCCATGAAGTCCCGTTTTGTGGTACGCCACACCCCTCCCGATGAACAGGACCCTGTTTGACCGTGGCGCCCAACACAAGTCTGTTTCTCTGCTTTGCGGCACGCCACACCCTCCCGATCAACAGACCCTCGTTTCGACCGTAGGAGGTCCGCTTCTCCGCTTTTGCGGTACATGCATCTCCCGTGAACAAGATCCCGTTTCGAACATGGCCGGTCGAACACAAGGCCGTTTCCTCCGTTCTGCGGTACACCAGGCCTCATTTCCATCAGCTGTTCCGTCCAAGCCCTCCCGATGAACACGACGACGCATTTTTTTCCGACCTAGCCGGTTGGCTCCCCATGAACACGACGACGACACAGTTTCTCTGTTCCGACCCAGCCATGTACACGAGCCCAGGTCGTACGTATGCGTGAGTAGGCGTTCGAGACCCTGCTCGTATGTACGTACGTGGCTGTATTTTCTTTCTTGCACATTGGCCGCTGTACGTACGTGTACATGCTACGTGCGCGCCTCTACTACGACACGTGCACGCCTCTACATCGACCAGTATGTACGTACACGTTCGCGGCCAGAATGACAACGCTACGTATGCTTCCACCAGGTGGGTCTCGACTATCAGGAACTTCCTTGCGTGCAAAGATGTAGCTGGTGGGTCCCAGCAGTCAGGGGGCGAATCGTTTTTTTTGCCCGGACGCACTTCCTTGCATGCGAAGATGTAGCTGGTGGGTCCCAGCAGTCATGGGGAAATGTTTTTTTTTCGTGAAATACGGTGGCCCGTCCGATGGGTCCTCGCTGTTAGGTGAAGGAATAATTATTTTGCGCGTAATAAGGAGGCACTTCCTTGCTGCGGCCATGGACCCAGCTGTCAGCCTCTCCACGTACAGTCCACATCCGATGGAAGCCGTTCCTTGACCAAGTTGACCACGCCACGCCGAGAGCACCAGGGCGGTGGACGACGGCGAGGCCGAGAAGGGGACGATGCGGAGCCGGGGAAGACGCAGAAGTGGAAGCCCGCACGGAGAGGAGTACGAGGGTTCATTGGTTCGGCTGCGATGTGAGGCTGCCGTCGCCGCAGGGCCTGGCCAGCGGTGGGAATAGTAGGGGGCGGTGAGGCCTCCGCGGCAGCACAGCCGGCCACGGGAGGCAGGAGCATGCGGCACGACCCGCGCTGCTTTGGGAGGCTGGAGCAACAAGAGCAGAGGTTGAAGACTCAGTACGGTCGTTGGATGGACATCGTACGGTCACTGGAGCTAGAATCGTTCATATTGACTAAGTTGACAAGGCACTCCGTCCCCGTCAACTTAGTAGGCCCACATGTCAGCCTCCCACCAAGGTGGGTCCCAACCAGCAGGGGGAGTATTCATTTTTTGTGCGTAATAAAGTGGCACTTCCGGTGAGTCCGAGCTGACAGCGGGAGGAATATTTTTTCGCGCAATACGGTGGCCCGTCTGGTGGGTCCCAGCAGTCAGGAGCAAACATTTTTTTCGCGAAATACGGTGGTCCGTCTGATGGGTCCCTGCTGTCAGGTGGAGGAATCATTATTTTCCGCGTAATAAGGAGGCACTTCCTTGCTGCCGTCGTGGACCCAGCTGCCAGCCTCTCCACGTACAGTCCACGTCCGATGGAAGCCTTTCCTTGACCATGTTGACCACGCCGCGCCGAGAGCACTAGGGCGGTGGACGACGGCGAGGCCTAGGAAGGGGACGACGTGGAGCCAGGGAAGACGCGGCAGTGGAAGCCCGCGCGGAGAGGAGTAAGAGGGTTCACTGGTTCAGCTGCGGTGTGAGGATGCCGTCGCCGCGGAATAACAGGGGTGTGGGTGAGTAGAGGGATGGCCTGGCCAGCGGTGGAAGTATTAGGGGGCAGTGAGGCCTTCGCGGCATCACAGCAGGCCATAGGAGACAGGAGCACGCGGCACGACCGACGCTGCTTTGGGCGACAGGAGCAAGAAGACCAGAGGTTGAAGAAGCACTACGGCCGTTGGATGGACACCGTACGGTCACCGCAGCTAGAATCGTTCATATTGACTAAGTTGACAAAGCCCTTGGTACGTGTCAACTTAGTAGGCCCACAGGCCAGCTTCCGAAACGGTGCGCCCCAGATATTAGGGGGATGAATCATTTTTTGGGCAGGTGAAGCTAAAATACCCGAGATTGAGGAAGAAGCACGACATCTGTTGGATGGACATCCAATGGCCACTACTGCTAGAACCGTGTGTTGACTATAATAAGTTGACAAAGCCTTGCATACGCGTCAACTTCTTTTTTCTAGGGGACGCGTCAACTTAGTAGGCCCACAACTGTGTGGGAGAGAACTAATAGCCCATTTGCGATTTGTAAAAATGTACAACCCATTTTTGAATTCTAATGGAATTTACTACAGCCCATTTACAGTTTGTTAAAAGTACAACCCATTTTCTAGCTAGGACAACGATTAATAATTTCAACCAACCGTTCAAGACAGAATTCAATAAAATTTCCCACATTTTGATGGGATCTGAAATATTTTTATCCCGAAATTTCTAGTCAGATTAAATATAAATTTGTATTACGTAAAAATCTAACGAAACATTGCGCGCGCAACAATTAAAAATTAAGATTTTCAAAATCGATAAATAATATTTTATAAACTAATTCCGTGTTTGCTGCATTTTTTGTAGTTACTGCCTACTTTTTATAATTACATCCCATTTATTATTTTTTAAAGCTCATTTTCCTGTTAAGCCTAATGCATCCCTCCTAGGAAAGATTTGCAGCCCAGCGGGGCGGAGAATAACAAGTTGACATTGCCTGGGTATTCCTAAAAAAACGTAAAGCTGGGCTAGCCATTTTCATCTTGAAAAGAATTAATATCTGGGCTGGATATCTGTCCTGGGCTAGACGGGCCACAGCCCGCCCAGTTAATACCCTTCTCTCCTCTGAACAACAACGAAAACATCGCCAAGAAAAACTCTTCAGTGCTCACGCCTCAAAAACACAGATACTGCTCGAGCTGCTTGGTCCCAGCTGTCGTCCGCACCTTGTGCAATTCTCTCATTTATTGCCTACATAGGTTGACAATGGTGTGGGACCATGATGTCAGGAAACCAGGAGGAAGCAAATAAATATAGTTGTACATAATAAGGAGGCACTTGCGTACGTACGGCTATGGCCCTAGTGGGTCCCTACTGTCAACTAGTCAAAATAAAGTCATCTCCTGAATCCTCATGTTCATTGACCATGTTAACAATGCTCGGCGCCACGGCGAGCGCAACAACTCAAAGGACGACGGAGAGGGCCTCGCGGGCCCTACGGATGGTCTGATACAGCGCCCACTGCTCATTCAGGAAGCCAGGATCATCGGACACCTATGAGCACCTTCAAGAGACTGAGACGGCATGAAACGGTAAGGCCGCGCTTGGGAGCTCTGGTTTATTTCACAATTGTCTTAAGATACAAGTGTAATTTACTCGTCATCGGAAACAACGCATAAACTACAGGCGTAATGAAACCGAGGGCCCGAGGTCTGTAAGTAAAACACCGACGGGTTACGCGTGTAATTTGAGAGACCGGTGTATATTTTACTAGTCGAAATCGACCAACCAAGCGCTTCGCCCGAGACCATCTGCTTTTATTTACAAGCGTCAGTTTTACAAGCGGTTTTGGATGGAAAACGACGATCCAATCACGGCCTAAGATGATGAGTGTGTCGGAAGATCGGTTTCAAGTCTAACCCACTGCTAGGAAAAGGGCTATAGCTAATATGGACATTAATGGCGCACCACATATGTGGTGCGCCACTGCTATATAGCAGTGACGCACCATGGGTAGGTACGCCATTAATGTCCATATCACTAATGGCGCACCACACCCACGGTTCGCCACTACGAACAATTTTTCATTTTTTTTATTTTTTCAAAACTAGTAATGGCGCACCAGGGCATAGTGCGTCATTACTAGTTTTAACTAGTAATGGCGCACCACACACTTTGTGCGCCACTACTAACAATTTTTTTACTTTTTTTTCAAAACTAGTAATGGCGCACCAGTTTATAGTGCACCATTACTAGTTCAAACTAGTAATGGCACACCACAACCACGGTGCGCCACTACTAACAATTATTTTTTTATATTTTTTTTGCAAAAACTAGTAATGGCGCACCATGTAACAGGTGCGCCATTAGTAACCAGGGTTACTAATGGCGCACTGTTAGGTGGTGCGTCATTACTAAATTTCTTTGCAACCCCCCCTCCCCCTCGTGGACCGCCTTTTCAGTTTTAGAAAAAATAAAAGAAAATGATAGAAATGTCAAAAAAAATAAGTTCCCCATGTGATATGTGGTCTAGTTGTTGGGAAAATTTACAAATATGAATTTTGACTTTATTTGCAAAATCTCTCTGGAATTTAGTAAATTGGGAACCCTGTTCAAGATTTTCAGAATCCCCAAAAACCTAACAGAATAAAAGATACGGGGCTTTTAAGATCTAGCGGGGGAATGGAAAAAAAATTCAAACTTACTAGTGGCGCACCATTTGCTAGGTGCGCCACTAGTAACTTTTTTGGAATTTTTTTTCAAAATATGATACGTAATATGACCGGTAAGTTTGAAATATTTTTTCAAAATTTCATCACACTCATGAACATGAACAAAGTCCTAGACATCAACAAGGTTTAATAGGATTGATATGATAGATATATCAACAAGTGCCTGTGAAGTGAGCTGGTGCCGGGGTTGGATAAAACCGCGAAGTTAAGCGTGCTCGGGCTGGAGTAGTGTGAGGATGGGTGACCTTTTGGGAAGTTTGACCATGGAGTGCGATTTGACTTGAGATTAAGCATATTGACCCGAGATTAAGAAAAAACGAAAAAAATTGTTTGTAATGGCGCACTTCTATGTGATGCGCCATTACTAAGTCAGATAGTAATGGCGCACCAGATAGGCATAGTAATGGCCACTATAGGTGCGCCATTACTATCTGCGATACTAATGCCGCACCAGAGGTGCGCCATTACTATTTGTTACTAATGGCGTGATAATAGTGGCGCACCTATAGTGCACCATTAATGGCCAAAACAGGCGCGCCACTAATTAGCCTTTTCCTAGCAGTGACCTACCCGACTTGTCGTATAGGCTATGAATGAAACATAAGACGATGAACTTCTTAAGCACGGAAATAACAGAAGAGGATGATCTTCCTAACAAGCAAATCACTGGCATTAGATCGACATGCAAAACAATACGAAGCATTATTCTCAGGAGGCACGGTGAACAGCTCGTGATGCCGCATGCCACAACATTCCAAGCTCAACTTTGCAATCAAACACAAGGCCTGGCATTACATAGACAATATTCAGAACAAACTCTTAAAATATCTTACATAAGTCAACATTCATGTGACTATGCATCTCAGCAGAGTAAATATTTACTTCTGAATTGAAGATAGGAATAGGAAAAAACGTTCGACGTTGCTCACAGCAAAGGGTGTCCCACTCAAAAATTTGAAATGCATGTCTTCTAGCTAGCATCAATTAGCAAAAATTGACCAGGCTTTCCAATTCCAATATATTAAACTAATGTCAACTTTGAGAAGCTTTTCCCATTCAAAGTATGTAATGCCTATGATTGTGGAACGGGCAGGGTTTGTCATCTGGTAGTCTGGTGGCTCAAGGTGACGATGAATGATTAGAGAACCATTTGATGTATTGTGCATGATGAAGTATTATTATGGAGGACACGAACCATCTGAACATTTTGTGCAGTTCCACTGAAATCAAGCTGAGCATCCCTGTGGATTTCGTATTTATATGCTGCCAGAAAACAAAGACACATCAGCACACACATGAATATTGGCCCCAGTGTCAACCCACCAATCGGTGGACTAACAAACTGAAAGTACGGTAAACAAATTACCATACCCATATGCCCCATCATTGTTGCTTAGAATGACATTGACAGACTTGGAGTCCTGTCCTGGCTTCTTGGTACTTGTTTGGGAACTTGTTTGCCCAGTGTTCCTCCGAACCACAAGTAAAGCGGCCATCTCTATAGACTAGTCATGTCACCAGCGTCTACTAATACTCTATAAAGCTTCTCGATCATTCCTTGTGTAATGTAGCGCAGACAGTGACTGCTTCTTTCTGCAAAGTGGTAAGAGCAACTGGACCCACTAATGCAGCAGTTTGCCTTAGACACATTGGCTCCTTTTGTGCAGTTCAACTAAAATCAAAGTCGGAATAAAACCGAGCTTTAATTTTGATATCCCTGTAAGCAAAAAAAGGTATAAGGGAAACAATTACTGAGAAATAATGGTTGATGACTTGTACTCCCAGAAGAAAAGCATGTATTGATCTACCTTATCTTAATGGGAAACAAAGAAGGAGAATAGCAATTCTCAATCAGTGTGATCCATTCATATTAACTGAGACATTATCTTAACAATGCCTTGTTTCAACATGTATAAAGAACGACAAAGAAGAAAAGTATCATTCCTAACACAATGCGATTGGTTCATTTTAACACAGACATTATCTTAACAATACCTTGGTTAAACATGAAGAAAGAACTACAAAGCAGGATAGTACCATTTGTAAAACACTGTAACTGATATATAATAACAGAGACATTATTTGAACAATACATTTCTTAAACATGTACTCCGGCCGATCCCTAACAGAAATGGTACTCCCGCCGATCCCTAACAAGTGTTGCAGTTTTGAACTAAGATTCAGTAGTTAATTCTGAGGAAAGTAGGTACTGACCTTTCAAGATCAAGATTTGAAACAACGCCTGAGGTGGATCTAAAAGAGATATCAACACATATATGGAAATCCGGTCTCATTTTGTGCAGTTCCACCAAAATTAAGCGAAGCAAAATGTCGCAATAGCAACAAGTTGAATAGATATCCCTGTTTTAACAATGGCAAAAAAGGTATCAATTACTGGCCAATAAAGGAGGATGAAACAAGCGGCCACAAAAATGGTAATCCCGCCAATCCCTAACAAGTGTTCCAGTTTTGAAATAAGATTCAGTAGTTAATTCTGAGAGTGGCATTGCTTAATTTTACCAGCTGCAATAGATTAACAAAAAGCATAAAAAGTTCCAGGGGAGAGTGGGCGCAACAACAACATATGCTTCCACCTACTTATAAAGGGGGTGATGCAGAGTTTGTTGTAACAAAGCAACAAGCATAATGTCTGGGTTGGTCCCATTTTTGTTCACTACTTAATGGGAAAAGACAGCAATACAATAGCTTCAATTCAACATGTATTTAAAACAGTACCAATACAAGTAGCACAACATCTCAAAACACACTGCACGATCATGTGGATGAAGGCAAGTACCAACCTGTCATGACACACACAAGATCACGTACGAATCTGCCAACACGAATAGGAAATCCAATCTCGTTTTGTGCAATTACCCTGAAATCAAGTAAACTCGCCGGTGAGACATTTAAGTTTGCTATAGCAACAAGTTGAATAGATATCCCTGATTTAACAGAGGCAAAAAAGGAAACAATTACTGCCAATAAAGGAGGATGAAACATGCGGCCACAAAAAGAAGCATCTACCTTATCTTGATGGAAAACAAAGTATAGGACAGTAGCATTTCTAAAACGGTTGCATTGATTCATATTAACAAAGAAATTCTCTTAAAATAGTTCAGTAGTTAATTCTGAGAGTGGCATTGCATAAAGTACAATAGCTTCAATTGAACATTTATTTAAAACAGTACCAATAAAAGTAGCATAACATCTCAAAACACACTGCACGATCATGTGGGCGGGACATGGGACATGCCAGCACCATGTGCGTCCACACATATAAATGGGTGATGTAGAGTATGTAGCCAAGCAGCATATCTGCGTTGGTCCCATATTTGTTATCTTTGAATCTTTTTCCGATGTGAGGGTAGCAAATCTAGTCCTGTACAAACTACTCGACCCCCCAGTTTATTTCCCTTTTCAACAAAGAGTTGGGTTCCTTACAGATGTGTGTACTGGGTTACCCCCCTTTTCCCTTTTCGACCAACAAAGCGGCTGGATAGCTAGTCTATACTACTTTCCCTCCCTCCTTTCCTCATTGAACCACGTCCTAGATTCATGCTCCACCTCACTGCACCCTTCTATCCCGTTTGAACCAATACCTAGATTCGACTATAGAATTGAAAAAGATCAGCATGCAGCTAGACCAATGACGGTTTCAAAGAAACTTATACCTTAGGGTCGTCGGGATGTGGCAAGGCGTGTGGCGGGAGGTCGGATCAGCCCACACTACGTACGGCAGCGAGGAAGAAGGGGTCGGTGGCCCTCCCACACAGGCGCTAGGTGAAAGAGAAAAGCACAGCCGGCAGTGGATTGCCTCCCTCGCCGAAGGCGATGGAGTGAACGCTGCACCTCCTCCCCTTCCCGGTGCGACAGGATCCGGACGCCTCCTTCGCCAACTGTCTATGAGGGGGTGAGAGAGACAGAGGACACAATGCAGTCTTGTTTAGATCTGGTGAAGAGGGTGAGAGATAGTGAATATAGCAAACCCTAGCAAAGGAACACTGAGCCTCCAGCGTGTGTGTGTGTATATATATATATATATATATATATATATATATATATATATATATATATATATATATATATATATATATATATATATATATAGTATAGCTTGTGAGAGTGTGGAGAGTGCAAACCCTAGCGAACAAGCTGAGGCTCCAGCTTACATATATATTGTAGTACGGACTGAGCTCCGGTGCCTTAAGTGCACCTGCTTTTGGCTGTATGACAGGTGGGCCAGCCAAATTTTGGGCCCACCTGTCATAAACCCAAAGGCAGGTGCACTAAAGTCAATGAAGTTGCGTCCATATAGTACTCGTGTATACGACTAATATAGTGGAGTGGTTTTCTTATTCTCTCATAACAATCCTTTTAAATTGTGTAAGTACGAAATGAAACCCTTTATTTAACGTACCAGTCAAGAAAACTACTACTCCCTCTGTTCCTATATATTTGTCTTTCTAGAGATTTCCACAAATGACTACATACGGAGCAAAATGAGTGAATATACACTGTAAAAAATGTCTATGTACATTCGTATGTGGTAGTCCATTGCAAATCACTTGAAAGACAAATATTTAGGAACGGAGGGAGTACTTCCGATGAACTAACGATCCACGCGTCCTGGTCGCACTTCCTGTCTTTCACGTGCGGTACACTACCCTCCCTTAAGTGAACAACCACACATGCGCCAAATTATCGGAAACGTGTGAGAGTGTGTACAAATAAAGAATTTTAATTTCAATTATCGGAAAGGTTTGAGAGTATGTGCAGTTTGCCATCTCTAATAATTATGGTTTGTTGTGTTCGGCCTAAACTTGGTCAAACTTTACAAAGTTTGACTTCAGTCAAATCTAATATGCGGAGTAAATAAAAATGGAGGGCTACTATGTCCATCCGGGTTTTTAGTCCACACCATTTTTTAATCAAAGTTAATAGCTAGACAAATAAAATTACAGGGGAGCTGGAGACAAAGTTGTGAGAAGGCTTAGAAATCAATACAAAACTTATGCTCTTAGTACCAACGTCGATCCTTCTTCGAGGAAACATTTGGTTCATAGCCAATTGTGTGATAAAATTGCACCAACGTGAAAGACGACTGCGTCTCCATCGCAACCAAGGTGAACTGACGAAGGATATCATCTTTGTGGGTAACAAGCAAAGAGCACTAATGGAAGACAACTTTTTTTTTCATTAAAAATCGATCAGCTTCACCAGCCGACACAACCATGAGGCGCAACCATGAGCATCGATAGGTCATCATGGTGATGCATCATCCATTTGGCATCAAGTTTGGGTGAGGCACCTATGAAGTTCGACAAATCCTCACTGACCATGAGGCGCAACCATGAGCATCGATAGGTCATCGTGGTGATGCATCATCCATTTGGCATCAAGTTTGGGTGAGGCACCTATGAAGTTCGACAAATCCTCACTGTGGTCATTTTCTTCTCAGTAGTCAAGCTCGAGGAAGGAAGAACCACGTGGGAGAGGACAGTGAGGCGGAACAACAATGGCCATCCAATTTTGTGCAGTTCCACTAAAATTGAGGAAGACATGCCCGGGTATGGAGATACACATTGCTATTTCCAAAAATATAAAAAAGGGATATAGTGTTGTTACTTTGTTTTACAAGATTAACAATGACATCTCAATTGTCAATAAGAATTATGAAAAGTACACCAACAAACAGAAGCATCATGATTATCTTGATGGGAAATAAACCAGGATACCTGAGAAAAAAGCATTTCTTCATTTAACCAGTGATAGTATTAGATTAGCAGCAGCAATAGGAGCATATGGACAATGACCGCACAACCACCATGTACTTTTTGTCGAAACAAATTGTATACCTCCACCGAGGCATAAATAAGGACAACTTTTCGAGTGACATTTCCTCTATAATAGCAGGTGATGTTGGACCAGCCGACGAACCCTAGCTACTATACATGGGGAGCTGGGGAGTAGTCGCATAGAAGAAAACCCGCATGCAGCGACCTGGGGAGCTGGACTAGTACAAGAAGTTATACCTCAGGTGGGCGAGATGTCGCTTAGGCAGGCGGGCAGGATCTGCCCACACGACGGCAGCGAGCAAAGGCGCGGAGGACCTTCGTCCGTGCCAGCGCCGGCTCCGAGAGGACGGTGCGCATCGGCTTCGTCCATCGCCGACGGCGACAACATCAACGCTGCACCTCCTCACCTCCCGCAGCGGACGGGATTCGGCCGGATCTGTGACCACCGGTGAGGAGAGAGATAGTGTGGACACTGTCATCTTGTTTTGATATGGAGAGGGTGAGAGAGCAATACAAGAGAAAATCTATCCAACAAGAGGCTGTAATGGAGTAAAACAATCTCTGCATAGCAGTGGTTTTTAATAGAATACGCCCCTTCCCGGAAAAAAGAAACGAAAACTGGCGGAAATTTTTTTAACGTACCAAGAAAGAAAACTCGATCAAAAACACGCCCCCGCTTCCAAGTCGCGAGAATCATCACACACACACACATAGACATGGACATGCATATCCGTGTTTACGTAAAATTCCATTTCCATCTCCATCTCCAATAATATTTGTCCAACTGGCACATTATTTACGTTGTTAATTATATACGCGGCAATATTAACGGACGGCATCTCTTGTTTGCGGGCGTCTGGACCGCTGCCATGGCCGCTCCTGACCAACCCGAACCCTCTTCATCACCCGCGCGTGCTTCCCCCCGAAACGGTCAGTGCCGCATTCATGTCCGGTGTCGGTGTCAAAACCGGCGGATCTCGGGTAGGGGTTCCCGAACTGTGCGTCTAAGGCAGATGGTAACAGGAGGTGGGGGACACAATGTTTACCCAGGTTCGGGCCCTCTCGATGGAGGTAATACCCTACTTCCTGCTTGATTGATCTTGATGATATGAGTATTATAAGAGTTGATCTACCACGAGATCGTAGAGGATAAACCCTAGAAGCTAGCCTATGATTATGATTGTCCTTGTCCTACGGACAAAACCCTCCGGTTTATATATATTTCGGAGGGGGCTAGGGTTACACAGAGTCGGTTACAAGGGAGGAGATCTACATACCCGAACTGCCAAGCTTGCCTTCCACGCAAAGGAGAGTCCCACCCGGACCGGGACGAAGTCTTCAATCTTGTATCTTCATAGTCCTACAGTCCGGCCAAAGGATATAGTCCGGCTGTCCGAGGACCCCCTAATCCAGGACTCCCTCAGTAGCCCCCAAACCAGGCTTCAATGACGATGAGTCCGGCGCGCAGATTGTCTTCGGCATTGCAAGGCGGGTTCTTCTCCAAATTCTGAGTACCTTTAGAGTAGTGTCCGGCTTCCCATGAATGTTGCACTCCTCGGCTTCTGCGCCTAATAATGGCTATCCTCCACGTGTCGATCGAATGCGAGAAGTCGGGGCATTTATATACTTGCCACCCTAACCATGTAATTAAACCGTCTATTTAAAGAGACAGGGATCCTCAGATCGAGATCACGCCATTCTCCCACAGCGAGCATCCATCGAAGAGCGCTCGGAAAAATCCATCCCATCATGGCCGGCCATCGCAGCTCCTCCTTTCGCTCCCGTAGCCCTAAGCCGGGCAATTGGAAGAAGTGTTCTATTCCCCACTGCCAATTAGTAGAGTTACAGACCTAGGGGTTTCTCCCTCCTTCGTATATTGTCCCCGTCCAAGCCGGATTAGCCACTTATAATGGCGGGGAGCAAGCAGAGAGCTTTCCCAACCTATCCATGGGGGAGCGGGTATGCCTTGCCCCTTACTTATTGAGGGGACTCGGATTTCCAATCCATCCGTTCCTCCGCGGGCTCCTGGAGTTCTACGGCCTCCAGCTGCATAATTTTACTCCCGCCTCCATATTACACATCGCTGGCTATGTCGCCCTTTGCGAGCTGTTTTTGGGCTGCGAAGCTCATTTTGAGTTGTGGAAGAGGCTATTCTGCCTCGTGCCCCGTACACAGGAGGGGTCAATATATCAAGTGAGCGGAGCCGAGATATGGCGCATCGCCGGGACCGGATACCTGTCCGGTACTCCGAAGAAGACGTCCGAAGACTGACCTTCAGAGTGGTTTTATATGGAGGACGTCCCCCTTCTGGACCCTATTCGGACGGGCCTTCCTGAGTTTAGTAACAACCCTTTGAAGAAACGCCGCAGCTGGCGCCCTCGGAGCCCCCAGGAGGAAGATAACGGAGAAGTCCTTTACCGGCTGGACCGGATAAAGACGCTGGCCAAATGAGGATTGACAATAATCGAGGTTATGTCAATATGTATAATGCGGGGGTTGCAGCCACTTCAGTATCGGGGACACCCCATGTGGCACTTCAATGGAGAAGATGATGTCACCCGCTGCAGTCGTAAGGGACCGGACTCCGTCGCTGCTTTAGCGAATACTGTCTGATTTATATAAAGGAGAGGAAGAGGAGTTCATCCGCATTAAGCCACGGGATGGATTCTCCATGTAAAACCCCCCAAGCTGGGTGAGGTGCTACCTTTTACTCCTAACCTTCGCGCATTTTTCATCATAGGTATTTACCTTGCTATTTCATAGCAGAAACTGTGAAAAGCTGTGAGGAAGGTCCACAGCCCGCCTCCACAACCAGAGGACCCTGACCGGGCCCTCGACCCCGGACTCGAAGAAGATCCGGACACATTTGTGGAGCTCATCGACAGGACGTTCTATCAATTAAGCTGCGGCGGCGCCTTGGTGGCCATCGTAGCAGATTATCCTAGACTACTCCCTGCGTCGCATGTAAGTAAAACCAGAGTCCCAACTTCCGAGAAGGATCCCTTTTTCGCACTTCACCTACCGCACACATATGGTGTCTTACAAGGAAGGTCTTCGGGACGCCATGCCGAACCTGCAGTGACTCACCAACAAGGGGCACCGAAACTGGGTAGGCTTAAAAGGAAGGCGGTCAGGATTGAGACACCGTCGCAGAGGTATGAAAAATAACCCCGCTCCGTGGTTGTCATCTTTTAAAATGTAACAACGTCCATGTTTCCTAGCAGAAAAAACGCTTGCCGGACTATATCCGGAGAGCCTGCCGGCCACGCCTCCACCAGCCGAGCTACAGAGCCGGACTTATAGGCAGAACCTAACGTGGGGCCAACACTGGATGTTCCTCCTACAGAGGATGCGGATAGGCTGTCCGCTACGAATTCCGAAGTGGAGAGTGCCATTTATCACAGGCGTCGCCGGGCCGTACTCCATGACGCTTGTTTCTCTCAGGAGGCGTTCGATGCCTTCAACTCGGGAGACGCGTACATCCGAGCTACTCAAAATGGCCTGGCCAGAGCGACATACCAGTATGTAAAGGATATACGGGTAAGAGAATCTGATGATTATGTACACCAGTAGCCCCTGAGACTTGAATAGTTGGCACAACTGATTTGAGGGTCATTATATGCGTAGGTTCTTACGGAGAAGAATACCCAATTGTCTCAAGAGCTGGAGGAGTGCAACGCCCAACTACGGGCCGCAATTGTCGCAATGAAGGAGTTCGAGAAGGCACCATCTGGTAACACTTGTTTCTATCAAAATGAATGACATGTACCAGTTAGTATTCGGCATGCATGCAAATCTAAAAATACATTTTGTAGATGACCCCGGAGTGAATCCGTCGTTCGTGCGAGGGGATGAGCAACATGCTCAACGACAGCTAAAGGCTGGCGAGCGCGTGCTTACGCAGGTTAGGCGGTAGAAAAATGATCTCCAAGATGCCAATACCCGGCTGGGCGTTGAACTGAAAGATGTTCGAGCCCAGCTTGCGGACTCCGCAAAGGAGAACAAGACGCTTCGACGCGGCATATTTAGTAAGTGTTTGAACGAACTTTTATAGAGTTCGGCGAAGAAAACGACTAACAGAGTTATATCTGTAGGTATGCTGACGGGTCGTCCCGAAGAGGAGATGCCCGGATCTGCAGGCGATCTTCTGCAAGAGCTCCCACAACTGCGCGAACAAGTTCGGCAGGTAATCTAGGGCATTGCCCAGGCCTTGTGGCCATCCGCCTCCCTGCCAGGAGGCATGGGGGAGCTCGTAGAGGTGCTCAAGGGAGTGCGGCGGCGCTTCCGACAAGGTGCAAGGGAAGCCTGGGCCATGGTGAAGACGCGGTATACCAAGGCTGACCCGAACCACATGGCCGAGGTCGGACCTGTAGGGTCTGATCGGAAAGAGATCCCCGTTAGTCTGGTATTTGACCTGGTAAAATTAGCCACAAAGTATTCCCAACAGGATTGTAGGCTAGACAACCTGTTGGCTGGTATAGAAGAAGAATTTAGTCAGTCTAAGTGGCTGTGTACTTCAAATGACATATTTTGTCCCTAGCCGGATTGTAAATCATTTGTCATGGCGGACCTTTTTGCTTCGACCTCCGGACCCGACAGTCCGGAGTGTATCCGAATACCCGCTCAGTAATGTAAAAACTGGGGTATGCGTGGAAACCAGGCGTAGGGGTCATAAGTGCTTGAACAGACAAGTATCCAACTAGCTATGTTATATTGCATGGATCGTAAGAAACATCTTCCAGGGAGAATAGTTCCGTTAAGGGTTCCTTTCCCTGGGTACGCATGCATTAATGTGCATGTCCGAACTACGAAAAGAGACGCAGGATATAAACATCTGGGGGCATGTATTACAATAAGTAAAAGTCATATTTTGTTCATCGGCCGAATATTCCCTTGAGAACGCTAGCTTTCGGCTTCACCCAGTCTAAGGTACACATCTGGCTGACCCGGCAGTAACAATCGCAGAGGTGCTCCCCTTATGCCCTAGCCGAATTAACGGGAACGTAGGGCATAAACACAAGAGCCAGCCAACCCAGCTTGGCCAAAACTTAAGTCATAACGATGCATATAATGGCGAAGAAAAGGTACATGTGGAGAAGTAACACATGTGCGGGGGGCATAAAGCCCTGAATATAATTATATTCAGCTTCTGTATAAGAAGCCCCAAGGTATAATGAGCACGCATGGCGCATCAAGATTATGTAGTCAAAACATACTTTAAGCTTTTAATGCCATGAAGAAAAAGGGAAGAAGGAAAGAAAGAAAGACAAATAGCGGATATATATATGTATAAAAGGGCTGAGGTAAGGAGACGAACACCGAGTCCGGCACTAGGCGTAGAATCTTCGGAGTCTGGCCGCGCTCCACGGGTTTGGCTCGAGTCGATTGTCCGATGCATCACGCAGACGGTATGCTCCATCGGTCAGAACTTTATCGATGATGAAGGGACCTTCCCATTTGGGCTTGAGCTTGTTCTTTTTCTTCTCCGGTATGCGTAGAACGAGTTCGCCGATGTTATACGTTTTGGCCCGTACTTCTCTGCTTTGATACCGTCGAGCCTGTTGCTGATAGAATGCGGCAGCGGGCTTTTGCCACGTCACGCTCCTCCTCCAGGGTGTCCAAAATGTCCGGCCGATCAATCTCGGCTTCTTTCTCTTCGTACATGCGCACTCGAGGTGAGTCCTGAATTATGTCGCAGGACAGTACCGCCTCTGCGCCGTACAACATAAATAATGGCGTGTATCTGGTAGTGCGATTCAGCATGGTCTGCAGCCCCCATAGTACGGAGTCGAGCTCCTCGACCTAGTGCGTATCTGATTCCTTCAAGGATCGCACTAGTCTGGGTTTAATGCCGCTCATAATGAGACCATTTGCCCGCGCAACCTGACCGTTTGTTTGGGGGTGATAGACAGAGGCATAATCGAGCTTGATGCCCATGTTGCCGCACCAAATTTTTACCTCGTCGGTTGTAAACTTTGAGCCATTATCGGCGATGATGCTGTGGGGGATGCCGTAATGGTGTACAACCCCGGATATGAATTCTATCACTGGTCCGGATTCGGCCGTTTTAACTGGTTTAGCTTCTATCCATTTGGTGAATTTATCCACCATGACCAATAGGTATTTTTTCTTATGGCTTCCCCCTTTAAGGGGTCCGAGCATATCAAGCCCCCAGACCACAAAGGGCAAAGTAATGGGGATTGTTTGGAGAGCAGTAGGTGGCATATGGCTTTGGTTTGCGAAAAGCTAGCAACCGACGCAACGTTGAACGAGGTCCTGTGCGTCTGCTCGGGCCGTCGACCAGTAAAAACCAGTACGGAAGGCCTTGCTTACAAGGGCCCGAGCTGCGGCATGGTGGCCACCAAGTCCAGCATGAATTTCTGCCAAAAGCTGTCGTCCTTCCTCTTCGGAGATGCATCTTTGAAGTACTCCGGTAGCACTTTTCTTATAAAGCTCTCCCTCGTGGATCTTGTATGCTTTAGACCGTCGTACAATGCAATGTGACTCGTTTGGGTCCTAAGGGAGTTCTTGCCTAATTAGGTAGGCCAAGCTTGGTTCTGTCCACGGGGCAATGACAGCCATAATCACGTGGGCCGAAGGCGTTATTTCGGTGGCAGAGCCTCCGATTATGTTAGAGTGTTCGGTATCTGGTGTTGTGGCCAGGTCAGGACTGTTGTTGCCGGTATCTCCTTACCATACCATGGATGGCTTAAACAGCCTTTCCAAGAAGATATTAGGTGGGTCAGGGTCGTGCTTAGCACCAATGCGGGCGAGGATATCCGCCTCTTGATTGTTTTCCCTGACCACATGGTGGAATTCAAGCCCCTCGAACCGAGCTGACATTTTGAGGACGGCGTTGCGGTAAGCCGCCATTTTTGGATCCTTGGCGTCAAAGTCTCCATTTATTTGAGTATTGCGAGGTTCGAATCCCCACGCACCTCTAGGCGTTGAATGCCCATGGAGACTGCTATCCGGAGACCATGCAACAGGGCCTCGTATGCTGCTGCATTCTTGGAGTCTGTGTATAATATTTGGAGTACGTATTGGACTGTATCTCCGGTGGGGGATGTCAGGACGACGCCTGCCCCTAGACCAGCCATCATCTTAGAGCCGTCAAAAAGCATGATCCAATTGGACTACGCGCCGTACTCTTTAGGGAGTTCGGCTTCTGTCCATTCGGCCACGAAATCAGCCAGTATTTGTGACTTAATGGCTCGCCGTGTTTTGTATGTTATGTCAAACGGGAGGAGCTCGATAGCCCATTTAGCAATCTGGCCCGTGGCATCGCAGTTGTTTATTATGTCATTGAGTGGTACGGCCACCGTAATTGAACACTCTTGAAAGTAGTGTCATAATTTCCGGGATGCCATGAGGACCGCATATGCTATCTTTTGATAATGTGGGTACCGTGATTTGCATGGAGTGAGGACAATGGATACATAGTATACCGGCTTTTGAAGCGTGAACTTATGTCCGTCCGTCTCTCATTCGACGACGAGCACTGCGCTTACAACTTGGTGTGTTGCTGCTATATATAAAAACATTGGTTCACCAACATTTGGCGCGGCCAAGATTGGGTTGGTGGCCAATACGGCTTTTATTTCTTCTAGTCCGGCCGTGGCTGCATCCGTCCACTCGAAGTGTTCGGTGCGTCGAAGAAGGCGATAAAGGGGTAGTGCATTTTCTTCTAATCGGGAGATAAAGCGGCTTAAGGCAGCCACGCATCCAGTTAATTTCTGGATTTGCTTGAGGTTGTTGGGATAGCCAACTGTGACAGAGCTCGGATTTTAGCTGGATTTGGTTCAATTCCTCTACTGGAGACGATGAAGCCCAAGAGCTTTCCGGCGGGCACGCCGAAAACGCATTTTTCCGGATTGAGCTTGATGTCATATGTTCGAAGATTGTCGAACGTGAGCCTCAAGTCGTCTATTAAGGATTCAACGTGTCTGGTTTTGATGACCACGTCGTCTACATATGCCTCCACTGTTTTGCCAATTTGTGTTTCCAGGCATGTCTGGATCATGCGCTGATAGGTTGCACCGTGTTTTGAGCCCAAAAGGCATGGTGTTAAAATGTAAGGGCCGATGGAGGATAAATGCCGTTATGGGCTTGATCGACCCCACCATCTTAATTTGATGGTATCCGAGTATGCGCCGAGGAAACACAATGAGTCGTGTCCTGTGGTAGCGTCGATAATTTGATCGATGCGGGGGAGAGGGAAGGGATCCTTGGGGCAAGCCTTGTTAAAGTCCTTGAAATCGACACATAGGCGCCAGGATTTGTCCTTCTTTGGCACCATGACCAGGTTTGCTAGCCAGTCCGGATGTTTTATTTCTCTAATGAATCCGGCCTCAAGTAACTTGCCTAGCTCCTCTCTCATGGCTTGTCGCTTAGGCTCAGAGAAACGCTGAAGAGTCTACTTGACCAGCCTGAACCCCTTTAGAATGTTAAGGCTATGCTCGGCCAGCCTGCATGGGATTCCTGGCATGTCTGAAGGATGCCAGGCAAAGATGTCCCAATTCTCACGCAAGAACTCCCGTAATGCGGCGTCTACCGTGGGGTTTAACTGTGCCCCGATAGATGCTTGCAGGGTCCGTTGGGTGGACTTGGAATTTTACTATTTTGTCCGCTGGTTTAAAAGAGGTGGACTTGGGTCTTTTGTCGAGTATCACGTCGTCCCTGTCCACTGTGGAGCGCAGCGCAGTTAGTTCTTCAGCCGCAAGGGCTTCGGATAACGCCTCGAGGGCTAGTGCGGCGGTTTTATTTTCGGCGCAAAGTGCTATGTCCGGATCACACTACTAGAAAAAGCCCTATTAGTGGCGCACCTGTTTTCGTTAGTAATGACGCACTATAGGTGCGCCATTATTAACACGCCACTAGTAACAGATAGTAATGGCGCACCTCTAGTGAGCCATTAGTAATCCAGATAATAATGGGGCACCTCTGGTGCGCCACTACTAACCCTTAGGTGCTCCACTGATATTTCCTCTAGGTGCGCCTCTAATAGCCTTATAGGTGCACCACTAGTAAATAAAGGAAGGTGCGCCACTAATAAGGGCTGAAATGCGCCACTAGTAATGTATTTGGAAAACAAAAAAAATCCAAATTTACAAAAAACAACCTATAAGGAAAAAGAATTTAAAAACAAAAAATGAAATAGAATCATAATTTTTATTATAGTAAGAATATTACTATGACTTTACAAGTATCCAAGAAAAGAAAAATTACAAGGAAATACAAGAAAATTCTAAAACTAATCTTCTAGTAATCTTTTCTTCTTTTTCTTTACTTTATCCCTGCAAAGAATGATAGAAATATGTGAGAATGAACATTGCAGAGAAGTGAAATTGAGCAATTATTTGCATCCAACATCGAAGATCTAAGATACCTTGAATCATAGACATGGGTCATTTCATGAAGCCAAGAGTCTATGCCATTCAGGATGCATAGTTCCCTGTCAGAAGAACTTAATTATTCAGTAAACACAATCCTAAGCTTTTTACATGAGACAAAACATAAGGTACATGCTTGACCTAAGCTACGGCCACGCTAATCCTACTAACAACACACATGCAACTAGCTAATCAACATTACTACTAACATAATTCACCAAAAAGAGTAATAGGTGATGCATCAAAAGGAATCTGGCCAGATCCGATCACATTAGACGAGCCTAGGTGTGTGGATCCAAAACAAAGTGCGCAGATCTTTGATAAATGAAAGTTAAGGTTAATAATCTAAACTTTAATATTCTGAACTTTGTTATAGTTTAGCCCAAGGAGACATGCTCTATTCCTAAGAAATTAACTATTTAGTGACATAAACGTTGCGATTGATGTGATGATGAAGGAGTTTAAGTTCTGTACCTCATGCATTGCGCCACCGTCCAGTGCGGCTTGCTGTACCATAGGGTCCTCATCTCAAAAGTGTGTGCATTTTGAAATGATAATGTGATCTATTCTAGAACCATAACTGAATTCTTCAGCTCCAACGGTTTGATTAAAGCAAGTATAAGCTCCCTCCCTGCACAAAACAAATGAAGGAAGCATACGGTACATCGTTAGCATGTGATTATCATGAAGTACACTATAGTTGTAATAATCCTATATAACTATATAGTCAATCCCCACTGAACATTTTTTCTGCCCTCTCACAGCCTACCACATCAGCAAATTACTAACTTCTTTTAGTTGTTCAAAGATGGAAACCAGCACTGATACGTGCAAAGTTCTGAGGACATTGTTTAACCAATAGTAAAATATGTACTTAAATTGTTGGTTCTGAGGACATGGAGTAATAAGCTATAAAAAAGTTGCAAAATTATGATAAGAATAAGAGTAGCAAGTAAAAAACAGGAGCCGCGATACCTTCCATGGTATTTTGATCTGAAAGCATTCAATAAGGGACCTCCATGTTCTCTCAACATGTATCTCAGCCACTCACCAAACCTTGAATCAGAAGTAAAATTCAGTAAAACACCTACACATGTTCTACTACAACTAGGACATCCTAAGCACTACATAGATTCCTATATACCTAAGCAACTACTGAATCGATCTAAACATCTAAAAATTCAGAGCTTAAACCCTAGGCTAGTGACAGCAAGATGTAATGCGTAGCGAGCAGAGAGAGAAGAAGGAGGATTACCCGAGATCTCGATGCGTATGAGCGACGATGCAGTGAAGAGGCGAGGCAGTGAAGGCGAGCACCATAGTACCATCCATTATGGAACCCTCTGCTGCACCAGCAGACGACACCAGCCACGGTGAGCACCACAATACGAACGGCGGCACCAAAGACGCCAAAGACCACCAAAGGTATACTGAGAAAAAAGTTAGGGCTTGCAAACAGGTCACGCTTCTACTCTTCCTTTAATACAAATATACAATGTTTACAAATATACTACAAAACTAATTTTTAAAAATCTTGATTCTGATTTATCGGGTTAAAAATGGGCAACGCAAAATGAAATACGACAAATGGCTAAGTCTACTGCCTACTGCCAATGCATAATTAGCACACACAAGGATTTTATTGAGTGAAACAAAATTACCATCCATACTTCCTCTACTGCCTACACATCCAACAGGATAAAAAGAAACATTTTTCAGCAAAATCGAGTTAAATAGATGGATTTCCATCTTGCATACATGTGTGCTTAGCAAATAGATGGAGGGGGAGAAGAGAGAGCTTACCAACAGCATCTGGTTGGGGAGGTGGTCATGAGCAGCATGTCGGAGAGGTTGTCGGCTAATGTTGCAAAATGAAGAATAGTCAAGTGTTAACCAACATTGTACAAAATACAGTAATTCACCGTTTTGATAACTCGCTTAACATTTTACAAGTTGAGGTAACTGAAGATAAAATGGAGCTTATGGAAACAATATTCAGAGAGTAGGAGAATAGATCCTAAATTAAAAGGATCCACTAAGTTATGCCATTTCTACACACAGGACTTGCAGGCGTAGGCGTGACATGCCATGCCATCCAGCAACGCCGACCATGTCGACCCACAAGTTGATTAAACAAAAACTTGGAAAACCAGCAAGTTGAATATGCATGCATCTTACCTCCCTCGGTTGCTTCTAGTCAGTCACTTGCGATCAAGATGTCCCTTCCTCCTTCCATGGAGAAATGGATCTTTCTTTCTTTCTTCCTTTCTTTGTTGACAACCTTCAATCCCTGATTAGATTAGTAAAGGAAGCAGGTCGGCAGGGGGGTCTGAGTAGGAACGACAAGACAAACTGCTATAGTTTATCAACATGGTCTGCTCTCCCTTTTGGAAATATAAAAACTGCATAAATTACAAATATTGGCTCTGGCAAGAAAATAAAAGGAACCAAATCTGCACTGCTTGTTCTTTTATTTTGGATTGAAATCAACAGTACAGATTGCAGGGACAAGGCCAGGAGGAAAACCAAAACACACGTGGTGTAGGGAAGGAGACGGCGTGGTGAGTTCAGAGATGCAGGGCGGGGGTGAGAGGAAGGGAGAGGAGGCGACTGTACGGGGATTGGGTGCGGTGGCACTGACGAGGTGGAAGGAGACGCCATCGTCCTTGGCCGTCGAGGATCTTGTGGACGTCGTCGAGGACAGATGAGTTGAAGTCGCCGATGTCGAGCATGCCGCTCTTGACCAGCACCGCCGTGCCGCGGATCTTGCCCTCCTTCCACGCCTGCTTGTTCTTCCCCGCCAGCCCATGCAGCAGCAGCATCTCCGCCTCCTCTCCCCTCCTCTCTGGTTGTGGGGGCGCACAACCAACACGACTAAACTGTCGTCCAGGAGAAGGGAGGCGCTGAAGTCGCCCTGGCCTGCTGCTTGCGTTTTTGTCTTGGAGGAGAGGGGTCCTGAGCTCGGTCGACATGGCTTCGGACGCGAGGAGGGAGGGAGGGACGGAGAGCTGTGGAGGCGGAGGGCGGCTAGGTGGGGTGCAAGGAGTAGGACGCGGTGGCGGTGGTTGCCGCGGCCTGTGGATCTGAGGCCTCGCTCCCTCCTAGGAAGAGACGGAAAGGGGAGAAGGTGGGGGCGCCGGCGTCGGGATGCGGGGCGGGGCGGGAGGTCAACGGTGAGGCTAGAGGAGACGAGAACGCCGGTGGGGATGGGGATAGGAGGTCCACAACGGCGGCGGTGGGTTTGGAGGGTATCGATTCGAGGGGAGAAAAGGAGGAAGCATTGTGTTGTGTTGTGTTGCTTTGGTTGGATTGGATTCTCTTTCACCAGAAAAAAAATCCTTGAATCAGGGTCAGTCGGTGCATCACATAGCAATGGCGCACCAGGGGGTGGTGCGCCATTGCTAAACAAAAATAAAGGTGCGCCATTGGTAAACCTGAGGAAGGGGGTGGACCCGGGGAAAAAATAGCAATGGCGCATTGGACTAAAGGTGCGCCACTACTAAAAAAACAACAATGGTGCACCTGCTTCTGGTGCGCCACTGCTATATAGCAGTGGCGCACCACCACCATGGTGCGCCACTAATAGGGATATTGGCTATAGCCATCTTTCTAGTAGTGTCACTAGCTAGAGTGATGATTCAATTGGGCCCGGGCATTTTGAGCTTCATGTACCCGTAATGGGGTATAGCTTGGAAGATCATGAACGCCTCCCACCCTAAAAGGGTGTGGTATCCACTACTGAACGCGGCCACTTGGAATGTGATTTCTTCGGACCTATAATTCTCGGGCGTGCTGAATACCACGTCTAGTGTGATTTTTCCTGCACATCGTGCCTCTCGACTAGGGATGATTCCTCTGAAGGTCGTGCTGCTTTGCTCAATGCGGCTCTTGTCTATTTCCATTTTTCGAAGGGTTTCCTCATAGATGAGGTTTAATCCACTGCCACCTTCCATGAGCACTTTAGTAAGCCAGAAGTCGTCCACAATTGGACTAAGGACCAAGGCGGCTGGTGCTCGGGCTGTTCAGAATTTAGGTTCGTCACTGGCATTGAAGGTCATAGCCGTGTCGCTCCATGGATTTATTGCTGCTACGTGACAGACTTCGGCAAGGTTGCGGAGTGCATGCTTACGCCTATTATTTGAGGCGAAAGTCTTGAAGACCGTCAATACTGTATTGTAATTTTCCACGGGATGGTGCTCTGTTGTATTGTTGATGAGGATATCCTCGCCGCTCTTGGCCACCTGCCGGAGTATCCAACATGCTCTAAGGCTATGTGTTGGCATGGTATCCACTGTGCTGTGAATTTTGCATGGCCCATTGAGCCATCCCTCCAATACAGTTCCACGCCCTGTAGTAGGCTTTGGTTTCTTTGTAATTGGATCGGGTGACTTACGAGAGTACACCCTTTTAGTTCGGCCGGGGGGTTTGATGAAGGCCGGGGATCCTGAATTTTGTTTGGGTTTTCAGCGCTTTCCATCGACAAGATTCTGTACTATGGCCGCCAAGTCGACGAAGTGTGCTATGTCACAACGACTTATGGCGTTGAGGATTCCCTTGTCCGTCAATTTTTTGCAAAAGAATGAAATTGCATCTTCCTCGCGACAGTCCTTAACCTTGCTCATTACAAGGAGGAATCTGGCCCAATAGTGATGTATTGTCTCTTGGGGCTCTTGTCTAATGTGGGAATTATCACTTATATCTGGGTGGGTGGGTATATTTAGGTCTGAATCCTGACCCGATCTGAGACCCATGGGCGGAGGAGCTTCTGAGCTTGCCAGTTTGGGCTCCAAGATGTTGCCCAATAGATCTGGCCCGCTGTCTGATTCTAGGTTCAAATCTTGGGCAATGTCCTCCCGTAGACGAGTATCCGGCTCGAAGAGCTCGGGAATCCGGACATAGTCCGTCCTCAAGATAGAGGAAGAATTGCTGTGTTGCTCCTCCACCACCGCTATCTGATGAGTGACCGGCGGAGAATTGATCTCCCTTTGGTCAGGTTTAAGCCTGATCCGATCATAGTCCGTAGAGACTCCCAAGGCGGCGATGCGATCCAAGAGCTCATTCAAGGAAGAGAGCTCCATTAGATCCATCTGCTCGGCGAATCCCGAGCCGACGTGGAGGCTGTTTTTGATGACCTAAGAAGTCATCATCGGTGCAACGGCCGAACGGGCAGTCATGACGAAGCCGCCTAATCGGAGGGTTTGGCCTACAGCCAGGACTCCCCCCGAGGTGATGTTGTCCTTGATAACAAGACGAGCCATCGAGCCTTATGATGACGGCACAGTGGAACTCTCAATGAAAGCTCCAATGTCGGTGTCAAAACCGACGGATCTCGTGTAGGGGGTCCCGAACTATGCGTCTAAGGCGGATGGTAACAGGAGGCGGGGGACACAATGTTTACCCAAGTTCGGGCCCTCTCGATGGAGGTAATACCCTACTTCCTACTTGATTGATCTTGATGATATGAGTATTACAAGAGTTGATCTACCACGAGATCGTAGAGGCTAAACCCTAGAAGCTAGCCTATGATTATGATTGTCCTCGTCCTACGGACTAAACCCTTCGGTTTATATAGACACCGGAGGGGGCTAGGTTTACACAAAGTCGGTTACAAGGGAGGAGATCTACATATCCGAATTGCCAAGATTTCCTTCCATGCAAAGGAGAGTCCCACCCGGACACGGGACAAAGTCTTCAATCTTGTATCTTCATAGTCCTACAGTCCGGCCAAAGGATATAGTCCGGCTGTCCGAGGACCCCCTAATCCAGGACTAACTCACCCGGCCAGAGCGGACGCGACCCTCTCACTGGCGCCGGCATTGAAGCGGCGCGCCGGTCGAGAGAGCGTCTCCTGCGCCGCTTCCTGGTGCACGCGACTGCTCCGCGTTCAAAGGTCACAATAGCCGAACACAACATGCATGTAAAAAGTTCTTGGGAGTCCGTGCTACAGCTAGCTGTCCTCCCCAACTCGTCAATCTCTTCCAGTAGTACTAGTACTCCATGGCGCGATCCATCGACAAGCAGACGGGAAAGTTATGGTATACTCGATTTGCAGTGAGTGGCATGCCGGGCGACCGTGTGGGGTCGAGCCGTGGAGGAGGGTGAGACAGGAACGCGACAGACGTGATTTAAACGTTGGTTTTTCTCGATGGCGGGATCCAACGAAACGAAACATTGGTTTCTCTCTGTTTCCATTTTTTCTCAGGAAAAACGGAAACTTTCCACTCCATTTCATTCCTACTCCAAGGTTGCCCCGTTACAACATTCCATCAAATACAAAGGAAAACTAACACGCATGCTGATGCATCTCAATGATTCACAGATCATAGCCAATATTTACTTCACAACTAAAGACAAAAGTTGTGAGATCGTGTACGAAAGAAAAACTACTAATGGGGTCACTACGACTTAAACCCTAAACCCTAAACATGATTTAATTTCCTGGCCAGGTAGAACTTGTCAAAGGAAAGATGGCTGGCACCCTCGGATCATACGATGCTTTTGTGCAGTTCCACTAAAATCGAGCTGAGCATCCCTCATGGCAAAGATATTGTGACACCCCAAAAAAAATTTATCTTGTTTTATTAATTAAAATTTTGCCAGGAAATTTAAAATTTTGTTTTCTGGATTTTTTCAGGACCTTTCTTCCCTTTATTTTTATGGAGTTTTTACCTCAAGTGAAAAACTTCCCAATTTTGTTGGACTTATGTTCCCTCTGAAGTAAAACAATTCTTTTATCAGTAGGATTACTTATATAATTATTATTTTTCCTGATGCCTTATTTCATTAAAAATGTTTTTTTTCTACACTTCAAGGCCTCTTTTGCACTACAGCCATTTGATAAATTTATTTAAAAATTCCACCAAAAATTGGAGATGTCATGTGATGTTTCTAAATCACTTTTGTGCAAAAATATATTCCTTTCCTTGGATATTTTGAGTTATGCACCTAATATTCAAATCTGGTCCAGTAGACTGTTTTGCTCTACAACTTATTTAAATAATTCTTTAAAACTTCTACCAAAATTTTGGGATGTCAACAGGAGTATATTAATCAAGCTTTTGCAAAAATCCAGTGAGGTCCTTTGAAAAATCTGAGTGAACCATCCTCATCTTCATTCTGGTCCAACTGGATGGATTGTACTACAACTATATTATAACTTGCTCCTTTTGCTGTAATTCTTTTTCCTGCTTGTAGCCCTCCCTGCTAGAACCTTAAGTCCAAGAGGTTGGACTCAGTGGAGCAATTCTAGTACATGCATTGATGCCATTTACATTCTGTCCAGAACTGAAGTTTTGCAAAACTTGCACTAGCAAGTTTCTTCTTTTGGCAAACTAACCTCACCACCCTCTCTTGCATCTAAAGAGACCCCACTCTGGAAGATTTGACCACTCCAAGAAATGCATAGGTACATATGGCATTCTGTCAAACACCTTATGGGCATGACCAGTTTTGACATGAGTTTTAGTTTGCACTATGACCTTGCTTATCTTGCCTAACCACCTTGTCCACTAAACTCCTAGCTACTCCTAACCTAGGTCTGCTGATTTCCAGCCTCACCCGAGACCTCTAGCATGCCCTGGCATTTCGTCGAGCACGTCCCGCGCGTGCTCTGGGCGCGAGCAGAGCACGCGTTTTGCACGTGCCGCGCCTGAGTCGCCACGTCGCGCCCCTGGTTTTGCCCCCACTGCAGAGCCGCGCCACGCACTCCCCCTCTCACGGCATCACGCCAAGCAGCCCTGGTGCCCTGCAGCACCTCCGTCAGAGCCCTTGGCGGCACGCCGGCGTCCGCAGCGCGCCTGTACCAAGTCGGTGCCGCCCAAGCCTCTCCCGCTCGCCACCTACCCTCTGGAACAGTCCAAGTTTATCCCCTCGCTCGTCTGCAAGCGCTCGTCGCCGCCACGTCCTCCTGTAGCAACAGGGAGGCGGTTCACTGGCGAACTTATCCACGGCCGCCGCAAACCGACCTCGTTGCGCTATATAAGGAGGCCCCCGAACCCACTCGAGCACGCAGGCAACCTCAGGCCACCCCCATGGCACCCCCACAGTCGGCAATCGTCGGGGGAAGCCGTCTTCCCCGACTCCAGCCGGTTCAGCCGCCGCCATGTCCCAATCCGATTCATCGGGAGCCGAGCCCCTCCAGTCCAACCAGTGCCACCAACCTTCCCCTCTCACCCTTGCGGAGCCATCCAACACCTCAAACACGATCGATAGCCACCAGTGTTCAAACCCCCCAAAACTCCCGAAGCCACCGGCCGCCGCGGAGCTCGCCGCTGACGACTCACTCCATCCCCGCCGGCAAGTAGACCACCGGAAGGACCGCCTTGATCTTGCGGATCCATCCCTGTCCTTGGACCCCGTGGGATGCCTCCGTTCGCTGGCGGCGATCGCCGGAGCTCTGTCTCTGTTCGGTCGAAGGAAACGACGCGCGCGTGGACTGGTCAAACCTGACCAGTGGGCCAGGCGGGTCCACTGTCAGTGACCCAGTGCCGATCCACGCAAGCATAAGTGGAAACGTATTTTCAGAATACGCCTTCGACGTGGTCAGTTCGAATCGTTTTCTTTTCTGTTTTTTATTTTTTAAACAGATTTTGACCACAGCTTTGACTGCCTATAACTTTTTAATGACAACTCCAAATGAATTGATTCTTTTTCCTACCTCCCTCAAATTTGACCTAGTTTATTTTAAGATTTATTTGAAAAAATTTCAAAACAAATTTTTGTGCTGTTTTGAATTTGTGTGTTAATTCAAATTTATTTAAAATAGGACTTTGGAGAGAGAGCAGCAAACTTTCAAAAGTTTTGGAGTGCACCCTGCCTTTCCACATATTGAAGGCAAGCATTTCGAACCCTGGCATAATATTTTGCATGCATTGTTTGACATGATCATGACACCACCTCATTACGCAGAACTCGTTATTTTATGTGGTGATATGGTCATTTGCATGAATGCTTATTTGAAATTTCCTTGCTGTTGGAAATGGACATGCTTGTGGTAATGATCATCCTCGTATGCCTTTCGTGCCTACCGGAAGGAAAACGGGAAAGTATCTGTCTTGGGTAGACCCGAGCTTGTCCCTAGTTCCTCGTCGGGACGAGTGTGTCCGGGATGGCATGAGGGGTATGATGAGTGGTGATTTTGTCTGTTGGAGGAAATATATTCGTTATGCTAATCATGCAGGGAATATTTAAACCTTGTGAGTCGACCATAGATCGAGTCTTGTTCCAGTAACCCCCATACTTGTTTCGTACTACCACTTGTCTCTACAACAAGTAGGGTACGGTTCAGTAAGTCGTCAACCCCCTTCTAGCACACACCATACAGAGAGGCCATGGTGGAAGACACCGGTTGTACCTGGTGGGCAGGCCACCTGGTCCGGGGGCATGGGTGTTTCCGGTTGAGACCGAGAGGGGAGGCCACCCCTTAGAGCGCGTGATATAAATTTGATCCCATGCTACGCGAGGTTGTAGCCTCCCCACTTAGAGTTTTGCTTGACAGGTGTCGTGGGTGATTCCAGACACATGTGAGTTAAGCTGGTGTGTGCAAGTTAGGTGTGTTTTCAACTAAAAGGCCGTAGACGGAATTAGTCCCGATGGTCTAAAGGAATCCATTATTCATGGGTAAAGAGTACACCCTCTGCAGAGTTTAAACCTATTCGAATAGCCGTGTCCATGGTTAAGGATTACAGTCTAGGATGGGTCAAGTACCGGTCTTAGTGTCGGTCTTTGGAGGAGAAACTGTTAAACCAGAACATGAATCGTGACTTGTGACTTATGATGATTATGATTATTATTTTTATGGACTAACCCCTGTTATTATTTGAAGTATTGAGTATCCCTGGGATGGTTTTACCTCTGGATATTCACTGTGATTATTTATAAGCCCTTTATGTGGTGTCGCTCAGACTCCCGACTGTGGCATGCTTGTTATTTATTTTATAAGCCCTTTATGTGGTGTCGCTCAGACGCCCGACTGAGGCATTTCTCTTTGTTTACTAACCTTTCGAGGCGCTACTTCGCATAATTCGATCGGTGCATTTTATTATTACTATGATATTGCATATTCAAAAATAACCTGCGTGCATGCATCAGAGTTTTTATTATCTTTTGTGACTGACGTCATGGGCTTAAAATATTTCAGAACATCGTTGTTATATTATACCCGTGTTCATAATGTTTGCGAGTACATTCAAAGTACTCACTAGCTTGTCCCTGGCTATTGTCTTGGCCAGATTTCTTGAGCGGAGAGGGGCGACCATGATGGCAGCCCCGGAACCTAAGCAACGGTGATAGCAGCCTCACGAAGTTAGGAGTTAACCTGGTCAGCTGTTCCCGTGGGAAATGGAGTCCCATAGACGCTGATGATCCAAAAACCGTTTCCGCCATCAACCACTAGAAACCATTTGTTGTACTCACAGGCCAGAATGGTCTTGTACTACATATTTTGCATTTTGCTTGGAATTTCAGATTGTTGGTGCCTCATCACCAACAGAATCCCGGGCTGATGAGCACAAGGGCCATTTTCTGGAAATTAATACCCGGAAAATCAGTCGCCACAAACTTGCTATCAGAGCCAGGCTGACCATTGGTTAATCCTATCTTAGCCAGGTCGAAAAACTTAGGTGAGCCAAACCACCAGACCCTAACCAAAACCCAGCCAAGCTTCTCGTGCAAGATAGCCACACAGTGACCCCGACACTTTTTGCAGTCGGTGCCCAACCTATCAACCTAGACTGTCGATCACGCGCCAGTGACCGATGCCTATAATGTCTCATTCGCAAGCGTGCGAAGGAAGACTTCGTCCCCTTTTTCTATAAAAAGGGCACATTAACCTCAACCCAGCACAACACAACCTCTTCCCCGAACTGAGCCATAATGCTTGGCCCCGTAGTGCACAACGAGACCACAGCAACCAACCTTGGAGGTTTTGTGACCATACTCGCAAACCTCACCCGTCGTTCCTATGCGTTAGAAGAGCCCCCAGAATATGTTGTGTACCAAGGACCCATGGGCGGTGAAAGCCGTCAATTCTGGGCCACTGTGCACATCTACTGTAGGGGTCTATCTCCAGAACGCCCCTACAGGTTCACCGGAAGGACAACTTCCTTCGAACCACAAGCCATCCAACTAGCTGCTCGAGAGGCTATAGTTCAACTCCGGCAGTTGTCGCACAGAGTTAACTGTCGCTTGTTCTACTACTACCCCAGACGTGAAGGGTATGGTAGACCACCCCAAGTTGCCAACGGAGATCACGAGACGGATCCTGCATTGTTGCACCTAGTGCGCTATGTAGGTGCACTAGATGTTGGAAATATGCCCTGGAGTCAATAATAAATTAGTTATTATTATATTTCCTTGTTCATGATAATCGTTTATTATCCATGCTATAATTGTATTGATAGGAAACTCATATACATGTGTGGATACATAGACAACACCATGTCCCTAGTAAGCCTCTAGTTGACTAGCTCGTTGATCAATACATGGTTACAGTTTCCTGACCATGGACATTGGATGTCGTTGATAACGGGATCACATCATTAGTAGAATGATGTGATGGACAATACCCAATCCTAAGCCTAGCACAAAGTTCGTGTAGTTTGTATGCTAAAGCTTTTCTAATGTCAAGTATCTTTTCCTTAGACCATGAGATTGTGCAACTCCCGGATACCGTAGGAATGCTTTGGGTGTACCAAACGTCACAACGCAACTGGGTGGCTATAAAGGTGCACTACAGGTATCTCCGAAAGTGTCTGTTGGGTTGGTACGAATCGAGACTGGGATTTGTCACTCCGGTTAACGGAGAGGTATCTCTGGGCCCACTCGGTAGGACATCATCATAACGTGCACAATGTGACCAAGGGGTTGATCATGAGATGATGTGCTATGGAACGAGTAAAGAGACTTGCCGGTAACGAGATTGAACAAGGTATCGGCATACCGACGATCGAATCTCGGGCAAGTACAATACCGCTAGACAAAGGGAATTGTATACGGGATCGATTGAGTCCTTGACATCGTGATTCATCCGATGAGATCATCGTGGAACATGTGGGAGCCAACATGGGTATCCAGATCCCGCTGTTGGTTATTGGCGGAGAGTTGTCTCGGTCATGTCTACGTGTCTCCCGAACCCGTAGGGTCTACACACTTAAGGTTCGATGACGCTAAGGGTTATAAAGGAAGTTTGTATGTGGTTACGAATGTTGTTCAGAGTCCTGGATGAGATCCCGGACGTCACGAGGAGTTCCGGAATGGTCTGGAGGTAAAGATTTATATATGGGAAGTCCTATTTTGGCCACCGGAAAATGTTCGGGATTTTTCGGCATTGTACCGGGAAGGTTCTAGAAGGTTCCGGAGTGGGGCCCACCTGCATGGGGGACCCACATGAACGTGGGTAGTGGGGGCAAGGCCCCACACCCCTGGTCAAGGCGCACCAAGATCCCCCGTTAGAAGGAATAAGATCATATCCCGAAGGGATAAGATCAAGATCCCTAAAAAAAAGGGGATAATAATCGGTGGGGAAGGAAATGATGTGATTTCTTTCCTCCCACCTTTGCCAATGCCCCAATGGACTTGGAGGGCAAGAAACCAGCCCCCTCCACCCCTATATATAGTGGGGAGGCGCATGGGAGCTTCACGCTTGCCCCTGGCGCAGCCTTCCCCCTCTCCCAAGTCCTCCTCCTCTCCCGCGGTGCTTGGCGAAGCCCTGCAGGATTGCCACGCTCCTCCACCACCACCACGCCGTCGTGCTGCTGCTGGATGGAGTCTTCCCCAACCTATCCCTCTCTCCTTGCTGGATCAAGGCATGGGAGACGTCATCGGGCTGTACGTGTGTTGAACGGGGAGGTGCCGTCCGTTCGGCACTAGGATCTCCGGTGATTTGGATCACGACGAGTACGACTCCTTCAACCCTGTTCTCTTGAACGCTTCCGCTTAGAGATCTACAAGGGTATGTAGATGCACTCTCCTTCCCCTCGTTGCTGGTTTCTCCATAGATAGATCTTGGTGACATGTAGGAATTTTTTTGAATTTCTGCTACGTTCTCCAACAGTGGTATCAGAGCCAGGTTTATTGCGTAGATTCTTTGCACGAGTAGAACACAAAGTAGTTGTGGGCGTTGATTTTGTTCAATATGCTTACCGTTACTAGTCCAATCTTGTTTCGACGGTATTGTGGGATGAAGCGGCCCGGACCGACCTTACACGTACATTTACGTGAGACAGGTTCCACCGAATGACATGCACTTGGTGCATAAGGTGGCTAGCGGGTGCCAGTCTCTCCCACTTTAGTAGGAACGGATTCGATGAAAAGGGTCCTTATGAAGGGTAAATAGCAATTGGCATATCACGTTGTGGTTTTATGAGGTAAGAAACGTTTTGCTAGAAACCCATAGCAGCCACGTAAAACATGCAAACAACAATTAGAGGACGCCTAACTTGTTTTTGCAGGGTATGCTATGTGATGTGATATCGCCAAGAAGAATGTGATGAATGATATGTGATGTATGAGATTGATCATGTTCTTGTAATAGGAATCACGACTTGCATGTCGATGAGTATGACAACCGGCAGGAGCCATCGGAGTTGTCTTAATTTATTGTATGACCTGCGTGTCATTGAACAAACGCCATGTAATTACTTTACTTTATTGCTAACCGGTAGCCATAGTAGTAGATGTAATAAGTTGGCGAGACAACTTCATGGAGACACGATGATGGAGATCATGATGATGGAGATCATGGTGTCATGCGGTGACGATGATGATCATGGAGCCCGAAGATGGAGATCAAAGGAGCAAAATGATATTGGCCATATCATGTCACTATTTGATTGCATGTGATGTTTATCATGTTTATGCATCTTATTTGCTTAGAACGACGGTAGTAAATAAGATGACCCTCGTTAAAATTTCAAGAAAGTGTTCCCCTAACTGTGCACCGCTATGAAAGTTCGTCGCTTCAAGCACCACGTGATGATCGGGTGTGATAGATTCTTACGCTCACATACAACGGGTGTAAGCCAGATTTACACACGTGAAACACTTAGATTAACTTGACGAGCCTAGCATGTACAGACATGGCCTCGGAACAAAAGAGACCGAAAGGTCGAGCATGAGTAGTATGGAGGATACGATCAACATGAAGATGTTCACCGATGATGACTAGTCCGTCTCACGTGATGACCGGACACGGCCTAGTTGACTCGGATCATGTAATCACTTAGATGACTAGAGGGATGTCTATCTGAGTGGGAGTTCATTAGATGAACTTAATTATCCTGAACATAGTCAAAAGCCCTTCGCAAATTATGTCATAGCTCGCGCTTTAGTTCTACTGTTTTAGATATGTTCCTAGAGAAAATATAGTTGAAAGTTGACAGTAGCGATTATGCGATCAGTAGAAAGCTTATGTCCTTAATACACCGCTCAGTGTACAGAACCCCAAAACGTCGTCTGTGGATGTTGCAAACATCGTACATACACGTTTTGGTAACTACGTGATAGTTCAGTTAAACGGTTTAGAGTTGAGGCACCAAAGACGTTTTCGGAACGTCACAGAACATATGAGATGTTTCGAGGGCTGAAATTGGGATTTCAGGCTCGTGCCCACGTCAAGTGGTATAAGACCTCCGACGATTTTCTTAGCCTGCAAACTAAGGGAGAAAAGCTCAATCGTTGAGCTTGTGCTTAGATTGTTTGAGTGCAACAATCACTTGAATCGAGTGGGAGTTGATCTTCCAGTTGAGATAGTGATGTTTCTCCAAAGTCATTGCCACCAAGCTGCTAGAGCTTCGTGATGAACTATAACAAATCAGGGATAGATATGATGATCCTTGAGATATTCACGATGTTTGAAACCGCGAAAGTAGAAATCAAGAAGGAGCATCAATTGTTGATGGTTAGTGAAACCACTAATTTCAAGAAGGGCAAGGGCAAGAAGGGGTACTTCATGAAACGGCAAATCAGTTGCTGCTCCAGTGAAGAAACCCAAGGTTGAACCCAAACCCGAGACTAAGTGCTTCTGTAATAAGGGGAACAACCACTGGAGCAGAATTACCCTAGATACTTGGTAGATAAGAAGGCTGGCAAGGTCGATAGAAGTATGTTGGATATACATTATGTTAATGTGTACTTTACTAGTACTCCTAGTAGCACGAGGGTATTAGATACCGGTTCGGTTGCTAAGTGTTAGTAACTCAAAATAAAAGCTACGGAATCAACGGAGACTAGCTAAAGGTGAGCTGACGATATGTGTTGGAAGTGTTTCCAAGGTTGATGTGATCAAGCATCGCACGCTCCCTCTACCATCGAGATTGGTGTTAAACCTAAATAATTATTATTTGGTGTTTGCGTTGAGCATAGGCATGATTGGATTATGTCTGTCGCAATACGGTTATTCATTTAAGGAGAATAATGGTTACTCTGTTTATTTGAATAAAACCTTCAATGGTCTTACACCTAAAAGGAATGGTTTATTGAATCTCAATCGTAGTGATACACATTTTCATGCCAAAAGATATAAGATAGTAATGATAGTACCACTTACTTGTGGCACTGCCATGTAAGTCATATTGGTGTAAAACGCATGAAGAAGCTCCATGTTGATGGATCTTTGGACTCACTCGTTTTTTAGAAGTTTGAGACATGCAAACCATGTCTATTGGTGTATACACATGAAGAAACTCCATGCAGATGGATCGTTTGGACTCACTTGATTTTGAATCTCTTGAGATATGCAAATCATACCACATAGGCAAGATGACTGAAAAGCCTCGTTTTCAGTAAGATGGAACAAGATAGCAACTTGTTGGAAGTAACACATTTTGATGTGTGCAGTCCAATGAGTGCTGAGGCATGCAGTGAATATCGTTATGTTCTTACTTCACGGATGATTTAAGTAGATACTGAGTATATTTACTTGATGAAACACAAGTCTGAATTATTGAATGGTTCAAGTAATTTCAGAGTGAAGTTGGTTGAAGGTCATCATAACAAGAGGATAAAATGTCTATGATATGATCATAGAGATGAGTATCTGAGTTACGAGCTTTGGCACGCAATTAAGACATTGTGGAAATTGTTTCACAATTAATACCGCCTGGAACACCATAGTGTGATGGTGTGTCCGAACATCATAGTTGCACCCTATTGGATATGGTGTGTACCATGATGTCTTTTATCGAATTACCACTATCGTTCATGGGTTAGGCATTAGAGACAACCGCACTCACTTTAATAGGGCACCACGTAATTCCGTTGAGACGGCATCGTTTGAACTATGGTTTGGAGAAACCTAAATTGTCGTTTCTTAAAAGTTTGGGGCTACGACGCTTATGTGAAAAAGTTTCAGGTTGATAAGCTCGAACCCAAAGCGGATAAAATGCATCTTCATAGGACACCCAAAACAGTTGGGTATACCTCCGATCTCAGATTCGGAAGCAAAAGGATTGTTTCTAGAATTAGGTCCTTTCCCGAGGAAAAGTTTCTCTCGAAAGAATTGAGTGGGAGGATGGTGGAGACTTGATGAGGTTACTGAACCATCACTTCAACAAGTGTGTAGCAGGGCACAGGAAGTTGTTCCTGTGGCGACTACATCAATTGAAGTAGAAGCTTATGATAGTGATCATGAAGGTTCGGATCAAGTCACTACCGAACCTCGTAGGACGACAAGGACGCGTACTGCTTCGGAGTGGTACGGTTATCCTGTCTTGAAGGTCATGTTGCTAGACAACAATGAACCTACGAGCTATGGAGAAGCGATGGTGGGCCCAAATTCCGACAAATGGTTAAAAGCCATGAAATCCGAGATAGGATCCATGTATCAGAACAAAGCATGGACTTTGGTGGACTTGCCCGATGATCGGCAAGCCATTGAGATAAATGGATCTTTAACAAGAAGATGGACGTGGACGGTAATGTCACCGTCTATGAAGCTCGACTTGTGGTGAAGAGTTTTTCACAAGTTCAAAGAGTTGACTACGATGAGATTTTCTGGATCATGTTAGCATTAGCTGCATTTATGAAATCTGGCAGATGGATGTCAAAACGAGTTTCCTTACCAGTCTTCGTAAGGAAAGGTTGTATGTGATACAATCAAAAAGTTTTTGTCGATCCTAAGGATGCTAAAAGGTATGCTGGCTCCAGCGATCCTTCTAAGGACTGGGGTAAGCATCTCGGAGTTGGAATGTGCGCTTTGATGAGATGATCAAAGATTTTGGGTTTATACAAAGTTTATGAGAAACTTGTATTTCCAAAGAAGTGAGTGGGAGCACTATAGAATTTCTGATGAGTATATGTTGTTGACATATTGTTGATCATAAATGATGTAGAATTTCTGGAAAACATATGGGGTTATTTGAAAAGTGTTTTTCAATAGAAAACCTGGATTAAGCTACTTGAACATTGAGCATCAAGATCTATGAGGATAGATCAAAAACGCTTAATGGTACTTTCAAATGAGCACATACCTTGACATGATATTGAAGGTGTTCAAGATGGATCAGTCAAAGAAGGAGTTCTTGCCTGAGTTGTAAGGTGTGAAGTTAAAGACTTAAAGCTCGACCACGACAGAAGAGAGAGAAAGGATGAAGGTCGTCCCCTATGTTTTAGACGTAGGCTCTACAGTATGCTATGCTGAGTACCACACCTGATGTGTGCCTTGCCACGTGTCTGGAAAAGGGGTACAAGAGTGATGCAGGAATGGATCATTGGACAGTGGTCAAAATTGTCCTTGGAGTAATAAGGACATGTTTCTCGATTATGGAGGTGATAAAGAGTTCGCCGTAAAGGGTTACGTCGATGCAAGCTTAACACCTATCCGGATAGCTCTGAGTAGAGATACCGGATACGTATAATGGAGCAACAATTTGGAATAGCTCCAAGTGGAACGTGGTAGCAGCATCTATGATATGACATAAAGTTTTGTGAAATACATAGGGATCTGAATATTGCAGACCCATTGACTACAACCTCTCTCACAAGCATAACATGATCAAACCCAGAACTCATTGAGTGTTAATCACATAGTGATGTGAACTAGATTATTGATTCTAGTAAACTCTTTGGATGTTGGCCACATGGCGATGTGACCTGTGAGTGTTAATCACATGGCGATGTAAACTAGATTATTGACTCTAGTGCAAGTGGGAGACTGTTGGAAATATGCCCTAGAGGCAATAATAAATTAGTTATTATTATATTTCCTTGTTCATGATAATCGTTTATTATCCATGCTATAATTGTATTGATAGGAAACTCAGATACATGTGTGGATACATAGACAACACCATGTCCCTAGTAAGCCTCTAGTTGACTAGCTCGTTGATCAATAGATGGTTACAGTTTCCTGACCATGGACATTGGATGTCGTTGATAACGGGATCACATCATTAGTAGAATGATGTGATGGACAAGACCAATCCTAAGCCTAGCACAAAGATCGTAGTTTGTATGCTAAAGCTTTTCTAATGTCAAGTATCTTTTCCTTAGACCACGAGATTGTGCAACTCCGGATACCGTAGGAATGCTTTGGGTGTACCAAACGTCACAACGTGAATCGGGTGGCAATAAAGGTGCACTACAGGTATCTCCGAAAGTGTCTGCTGGGTTGGTACGAATCGAGATCGGATTTGTCACTCCGTTAACGGAGAGGTATCTCTGGCCCACTCGGTAGGACATCATCATAATGTGTACAATGTGACCAAGGGGTTGATCACGGGATGATGTGTTCCGGAACGAGTAAAGAGACTTGCCGGTAACAACATTGAACAAGGTATTGGCATACTGACGATCGAATCTCGGGCAAGTACAATACCGCTAGACAAAGAGAATTGTATACAGGATCGATTGAGTCCTTGACATCGTGGTTCATCCGATGAGATCATCGTGGAACATGTGGGAGCCAACATGGGTATCCAGATCCCGCTGTTGGTTATTGGCCGGAGAGTTGTCTCGGTCATGTCTACGTGTCTCCCGAACCCGTAGGGTCTACACACTTAAGGTTCGATGACGCTAGGGTTATAAAGGAAGTTTGTATGTGGTTACCGAATGTTGTTCAGAGTCCTGGATGAGATCCCGGACGTCACGAGGAGTTCCGGAATGGTCTGGAGGTAAAGATTTATATATGGGAAGTCCTATTTTGGCCACCGGAAGATGGTCGGGATTTTTCGATATTGTACCGGGAAGGTTCTAGAAGGTTCCGGAGTGGGGCCCACCTGCATGGGGGACCCACATGAACGTGGGTAGTGGGGGCAAGGCCCCACACCCCTGGTCAAGGCACACCAAGATCCCCCCTTAGACGGAATAAGATCATATCCCGAAGGGATAAGATCAAGATCCCTAAAAAAGGGGGATAACAATCGGTGGGGAAGGAAATGATGTGATTTCTTTCCTCCCACCTTTGCCAACGCCCCAATGGACTTGGAGGGCAAGAAACCAGCCCCCTCCACCCCTATATATAGTGGGGAGGCGCATGGGAGCTTCATGCTTGCCCCTGGCGCAGCCCTCCCCCTCTCCCAAGTCCTCCTCCTCTCCCGCGGTGCTTAGCAAAGCCCTGCGGGATTGCCACGCTCCTCCACCACCACCACGCCGTCGTGCTGCTGCTGGAGGAGTCTTCCCCAACCTCTCCCTCTCTCCTTGCTGGATCAAGGCATGGGAGACGTCATCGGGCTGTACGTGTGTTGAACGGGGAGGTGCCGTCCGTTCGGCACTAGGATCTCCGGTGATTTGGATCACGACGAGTACGACTCCTTCAACCCCGTTCTCTTGAACGCTTCCGCTTAGAGATCTACAAGGGTATGTAGATGCACTCTCCTTCCCCTCGTTGCTGGTTTCTCCATAGATAGATCTTGGTGACACGTAGGAAAAATTTTGAATTTCTGCTACGTTCCCCAACACTAGAGGCACTATTCGATCAAATCACCATTGATCTGATCGCAGCTCGTGGAGAACTAGTTCGTCGAGCCCCGCAAGAGGAGAAGACGAGCCCGGCGCCGACAACCCAGTCGTGCTGTTCGGACACCCGATCGATACCCTGAGGTCAGCCCCAGCCATCAACCAAGGTGCTTTGATGACCCCAGAAGTGCTTCGTCGCTTTTGGAAACACACTCCAGCGGGATTGTGGCCAACAATCCCCGCGATGGTCATCATCGCTACCCCGACCCTGCAGTTCCTCCACCATCTCCGGCTAATTCCAACGGTGAGACCCGTGGAGAAATCTCGACATCCACAAGGCACACCCGTTTGGATATAAACGAGGTAGACTAAGTCACCCGAGTAGTGCCGAGTCTCAGTGTATCCTCGCTTCGTAATCATGTGACCTTTTAAATTAACGCAGCCTGTTGTTGTGCCTCTGTTTTAGTAGTAACCTTGCATAATTATGTCAGCACGCAGTTGCATATTTTTCCAGGCACAGCTGCGAACAACCACCCCGGCAACCCCCACAGTGACACGTCCCCTTTAGTGAGGTATGTATCTGTGGCTTTGACCTCGACCCTTGGAGCTAAACGGGCAAATTTATTACCTTTCACCACGGTAAATAACCAGCCCGGATGCTATATAAGAAGGCCACCTCGTGACCTTACCAAGCAACCCTCACCTTGTGCACCACCCTCACAACCATTTCTTACCATGCCGAACCCTAGTATTTACCTGAGGACCCCAGATGCAACCCCGGGTAGTTTTGTCAAAATATTGTGGGACTTTACCTGCAATACCATGGGTTCTACCCAGCCACCCCTGTACGAGCTGTTCAAATCGAGAGTCACACCTTCCACCTCGAAATATTGGGCAGCAGTACACATCCCTCCCGTAGGCGCCAACCAAAACCCAACGGAGGTCTCCTTCATGGGGAAATCTATGCCGACCCCACATATGGCCATAGAAGCTGCTGCTTACGATGCACTCGCTCGCCTTCGATTCGCGGTACCCTATGCCAGCGAACGAGGGTATTATTACTTTCCGAGTCGTGCAGCACCCGGAGAAGTAACATCTTTTCCCGGAGGACGGATTGAGAGAGACCCAGTACTGGCCAACCTGGTCCAGTACGTCATCGCTCAAGAACATTTGACCCAGCGAGTAATAGGATATCTCCAGAGTCTTGCGGACCTAAATCCTCAGATCGCCATCGGCAGACCACTGAGGCCCGACCAGGAGAGACACATTCATCGGCTGATCAATCCGCTTTCCCCGATAGAAGAGGAGTGCATCCCAGTACCAGAGACGTTTTCTCGGGACCCCGTCCAGTTACCATTTGCATTATAGACGTCGCTGCTATGTTTATTCTTGCAACTTTTACTTATGTGTTGTAACTTATGCGTGGTACCCCGAGTTTGTGCGGCGAGTAAATTATTTAGTTTCTATTAGTGTGAGTAGTTCTGTTGCGGTTTGACTCTAATATATTACTATTTCTCTCGCGAAAAATCCTGGAGTGAGATTTATTTTTTCCTTGAGTTGCTGCATCGTATATCTTCTCACGCCATGGGTTACTTTATTTCACACAGCACCACGGCAGCAGACTCACCACCGCTCGAACACATACCCTGCTTGCAAAGACACGTAACAATGGAGTATTTGTTTTTCAACGGCTCTTAGCAACACTACTAGGAAAAGGGCTATAGATAGGACTGATTCTAATGGCGCACCAGGTAAATAGTGCGCCACTACTATATACTAATGGCGCACCGGTTGCTCGTGCGCCATTAGTGTGGAAGACACTAATGGCGCACCGTGCTCACGGTGCGCCACTACTATTGATTTTTCCCCATTTTTCCATACAAACTAATGGCGCAGGATGGCAAAGTGCGCCATTACTAGTTAGAACTTGTAATGGCGCACGACCAAGACTGTGCGCCATTAGTATATTTTTTTACCTTTTTGCAAACCTACTAATGGCGCACTATGCCAAAGTGCGCCATTAGTAGTTTAAACTACTAATGGTGCACTTTTCCACAGTGCGCCATTAGTATACATATGTTTTTTTTTTACTTTTTTGCAAAAAGTACTAATGGTGCACCACCTGCCATGTCGCCATTAGTAACCAGGGTTACTAATGGCGATTTTGTGGTGGTGCGCCATTAGTAACCTCGGGACCAACAAGATATTTTGGACAGCCCACCTACCCACTCACTTTCCCCACTTCATTCTCTCCACCTCCTCCTCCAAGCTTGTCTCGGCTGCCTCCTCCTCCTCACCTCATTTCCACCATAGATTCATCAAAATTAAGTGGTGAAATTACCTTTTTTGATAGGTAAGTAAGGGGAAAGCTATCTTCATGATGTAGATCTACTTTTTTTCTCCCTAGCTCGCTCCAACAACGTGCACATGCACTTTTTGTGGCCTAGCTAGATCTATGTATGTTTGTGGTGTTGCTTGTGTTTGTGGTGTTGCATATATGTTTGTGTTTGCAGGTACCGGTATTTGAAATGCGATAGTTGCCAATATTTTGCCGGAATGTTGATTCATTTCCGTTTCGGCGAGAATTTTGGCACTATGCATTCTTTTTGGTCCTATTTTTAGGGAAGGTAATCCAAATTTTTTCTTGGTTCTAAATATCGTTTTGCTCTACCCCGCAGGCGATGATGGTCCGCACGATGACCGAAGGCATCGTGAATAGGTTTTTGAGCTCCGCGAAGGCCGAGATGCTTCAAAAGAACGAGACGGAGATAAGATGTCCGTGTCGAAGATGCAAGCTGAAGAGCCTTATTGCGGACCCGGATTCCGGGCAGGTGCGGGACCACCTGCTCTTGCGTGGTTTCATGGATGGCTATCGGTGGCAAGGTGATGAAGATGACTATGAAGTCGTCCATGGGGCCGGGCAAGAAATGAGGAAGGGCAACAAGACAACCACCGCGGCGGCGGGCGGGCGAGAAGACGAAGAATCTCCGTGACATGATCACGACGGTGATGATGTACACAATCATCATGTAGAAGATGTCGACATGATGATGAGGAAGATCAAGACGAAGGGCATGATCATGAAGATGAAGATGCCGGAGCGGGCGACGATGGAGGCTGGGTGCAGGACCCTCATATTCAAGAGCTGCTTCGCAAGCGCACGGATAACGCAAGAGCTGCCGCCGAGAGAAAGCCAAGCTGGATCAACTGGAGATAGACGCGTTACTCCATTGTATGAAGGATGCAGGCCCAAGGATACCCGCTGAAAGTAACGCCAAGGCTCGGAGATGAAGGTAAAACACAAAATGACCGACGCATGCTTCGACAAGAACATGTCATTCTGGCACGAACGTCTTCCCAAGGGGAACAAGTGCCCGACCAGTTTCGAGGACGCGAAGAAAATCGTGTGTCCTTTGGATTTACCGCACGTGAAATACCATGTGTGCATGAACAATTGCATCATTTATCGGGACGAGCACGCAGAGTCTACCATATGTCCGGTGTGCGGCGTCACTCGATACAAGAAGAGGAAGAAAGCTCCTTGAAAATCGGTGTGGTACTTTCCGATCACTTCTCGTCTGTAGCGGTATTTCGCGGACCCTAAGGTAGCAAAGCTCCTGCGTTGTACAGCGGATAGGGAGGAGAAGAAGCGGGAAGATGACGGAAATGATCCGGAGATAAATAAAAAGACAAGATGCTGAGTCACCCTAAGGATGAGAGCCAGTGTAAGCGTTGAACTTCAATACCCAGAATTTGGGAAGGATCCAAGGAACATCGTGCTTTGGCGCGAGCACCGATGGAGTCAATCCGCTTGGCAGCCAGAGAAACACACATAGCACCTGGCCTGTGTTTGTGTGGATGTACAACCTTCCCCTGGTTGTGCATGAAGAGGAAGTACATTCACATGAGTATGCTAATTGAAGGGCGAAACAACCAAGGAACGACATCAATCAGACCGGGCTGCTGAAGGAGGATCTAGACACGCTGTGGAAAACGCCAGCCAATACGTGGGACGCCGCAGAGAAGAATATTTCCCTATGAGAGCCGCACTGCTCACGACGGTGCACGACTATCTCGGTTACGGATATCTCGCAGGGCAGGTAGTCCACGGATTTTATGGATGCGTAAGGTGCATGGATGACACAACGTATCGCCAGCTAGATAGAGATCCTGGGTCTTCGAAAACCGTGTTCATGGGACATCGAAGGTGGCTTCGCGACGATGACCTGTGGAGGAAACGCAAGGATCTGTTCGATGGTGAAACCGAACCCCGAAAACGCCCGTGTACGAGGAGCGGCGAGGAAATAGACGAGCTGTTGAAAAATTGGAAAGACTGCCCACTGCCGGGAAAGAAGCAAAAGGCGCCAGAGCCGGGAAAAAAGCGAAAGGCGCCAGAGCCGCTGCTGAAGGTATGGAAAACGAGGTCTGTTTTCTGGGACTTGTTGTACTAGAAGATCCACCGTGTGCCTCACAGCCTTGATGTCATGCATATCACGAAGAACGTGTGCGAGAGTCTGCTTGGTACCCTGCTCAACATGCCAGAGAGGACCAAAGATGGGCCGAAAGCAAGGGCAGACTTGAAATCAATAGGCATCAGGCAGGAGCTTCACGCTAATGATGATGATGATGATGATGATGAGGCGAAGCAGATACGTAAAGTCGCCGCAAAGGCAAAAGGCCAAGAAGACCGGAAATGACTACCTCCCGCGTGCTTCCCTCTAAGTCGAGGAGATCGAGCAGTTTTTCACCTGCCTCCTAGGAGTAAAACTTCCTTACGGTTATGCGGGGAAGATAAGCAGATACCTAGACCCAGCAAAGCAGAAGTTCAGCGGGATGAAGTCTCATGACTGTCACGTGCTGATGACGCAGATACTTCCAGTTGCAATCCGTGAGATCATGGACGCGCACGTCCGTGAAACGCTATTTGGCCTATGCAACTTTTTCGACGTCATCTCTTGGAAGTCGATTGGCGTGAGGTAACTCAGAAGGCTACAGGAAGAGATCGTGGTGATACTATGCGAGCTTGAGATGTACATCCCGCCTGCATTCTTCGATGTTATGGTGCATCTGCAGGTCCATATCGTGGAGGATATCATCCAACTCGGGCCGACGTTCCTACACAGCATGATGCCGTTCGAAAGGATGAATGGTGTCATCAAAGGATACGTTCGGAACATGTCACGTCCAGAGGGAAGTATAGCCAGGGGCTTTCGATCAAGAGTGCATCTCCTCGCATTTAATTATCTAGGCATCGAGAACCCCGTTGGTCTACCCGTCAATAGGCACCTCGGCAGGCTCGCTGGATGGGGTCACCGTGAGGGTCACCGCGAAATGCATGTCGACTACGAGGGTCGACTCGCCGACTTTGAAAGAGCAAACCTTGTCGCGCTACAACACATAGACGTGGTCGATCCTTGGGTGGTAGAGCACAAAACCTTTATTGAGAAGACGTACAATGACCGAGGCCAACAGAGGACGGACGGAGATATACCCAAAGAGCACAACTCATGTTTCACGCGTTGGTTCAAGCGAAGCTTCGTCGTACCCTTTACATGAAGATTCTTCCGCGGAAGAACAACTCATATTCGCCTTGTCACGAGCGCCGAGCACAACCTCGATGACCTATGAGGCGTCATTTATATCAACGGCTACACATTCTACACCGAGGACAAGGACATGAAGAGCGATGGTTATCGAACTCCGGGTAACGATGGAATCCTACACCGCAAGGACAAGGACAGATACTACGGAAGGATCGAGGAGATCTGGGAGCTGAGCTACTGTTGGAGAGAAGGTGCCGATGTTCCGTGTCGATGGGCCAAGAGCGCCCTAAAAGAAGACCGATATTTCACCACCATGGTTATACCCGGTTAAATCCAAGATCATGGGCAAAGCGCCACCGCTAAAAATGAGCCATGGGTACTGGCTTCCCAAGTGGACCAATGCTTCTTCATTACCGACCCGCCAAAGCCCAGTCGTGTTGTCGTGAGGAGAGGCAAAAGGAAGATCATCGGAATGAATGGAGTAGCCAATGAGCAACACTTCGACAAGTACGGCGACCCAAAGATCGAACATGACGACGACGATGAAGTAGCAGCACACACCACAAGAAGAAGCAGGACCACCCTACCTAAAGGATGTCTGTTCCACAGAAGAACTCCATTTGCGAAAAAGAAGGGCAAGAAGATTGTGAACAGATAGCTAGCTAATATCGATTGTATTTAAATCGTAGTCTTCATTTCTCGATTGTATTTCATGGGCACTTTTTGATATCATGAATATTTTTAAATTTCATGGGCACTTTTTGAATTCATGGGGACACTTGATCTCAATCCCCCTCCATCTCGATCTCGATTCCCCCTCCATCTCGATCTCGATCCCAGACCTCCCCACTCCACCGCCGCCGATGATATTTTCAAGTAAGAAATTTGAACATATTTTTTATAAAATTATTACTGTTTTTATAAAAAAATATTACTGTTATGATTTAAACAAGTTTGAACATATTTAAACACAAATAAATATAAAAAACAGCATTTAAAATGCATAAAAAAATATTGGGGAGCTCGACTCGAACCCGTGACCTCCCGGTGTGTGTGTGCGTCTTGACCAGTCGAGCTAGTGGGTGGGTTCTGTTGTAGATAGGGTTAGGTTGTAGATATGGTTAGTGGGCTAGATTAAAACAAAATTCTAATGGCGCACCGAGGGGAGGTGCGCCATTAGAATAGTCATACTTATGGTGCACGACTGGACGGTGCGCCATTAGAACCCTCCCCCTAGCTATCCTCCCTCCCTCTTGCCAGATCCCCTTCGACCCTCTTTCCCTCGCCACCAGATCCACCCGCGCGCTGCCCCGATCCACGCCGTCGCCGCCCCCAGTCAGCCCCTGCCCTGCCCCCCATCGCCGTCCGCTCCCAATCCACCCCCTCCCTTGCCTTCACCGCACCCACCCACCCCCTCCCTCGCCTTCCCAGCCCTCGAGCTCCACCGTGCGAGGCGACAAGCAAGGCGGCGGGCAGAATCTGCTTCAACACCGGGCCGGCGAGCCACGGAACCAGGGCGCGACGACGCTCGACCCCCCCCCCTCCAACTCTTCTTCCTCGGGTCACCGCTGTCTTCCTCAACTTCGGCCACCTCTGTTGCTACTAAGCTGTCGCAGGGCCTCCTTGCGCCTCCCCGGTGAGCTCCGCCTCCTCTCCCCTCTTCCTTCTCGCAAACACTGCTTTGTCCAGCAAATCAGCGATAATCCTGTTGATTCCGCTGTAGTATTTCAATCCAACAATGGCGCCGAATGGCAGTGGCATCATTCAGGGTATAGTTAGGGCCATGATGGCACAAGCATTTAAACAACTGATACAATATTACAAAAAACAATGCACAATGATTTTGCTAGTAGTTAAGCAAAGAGCAACTTTTCCCCAAGAAAACGAAGAGAATTAGTTTGTAAATACCACTGACAAATGGAACACGCCGATCAGTTATCACTGCAATTTCCAACATATATATGACATTGGCTGTTTGAGTTGTTAGTTTTTTCCATTTCTCGTTCAGTCAATTCAGCCAAATGCTAAACCTTTATACAGAGAGATGGAAACAGATGCTTCCTGTGTAATATAATTATTTTACTAGGTTGCCAGAAGAGGGGGGCTTACAGGTAAAACTACCGGGAATTGTTATGCACAAATTGCTAGTGGTTGCTTGGCCACTCACTACAACTAATTTCACATAACCAAAATGATAAAAAGGGAGATGATGGCAACCAGTTTAGAAAACATTGTACTAGTGAGTGGTAACTAGTTTGAAGAAAATTGTAAATAAGATTCCAGCAAATTAGTGATCTAATTGTGATAATCCTGCTCACATCCCCACTTGCAGCAGAGGCAGGCAATGCCTCTATATGCTCTGTTTTACTGCGTAGCTAGAGCACAAACCTAGCCCAGCTTGTGTATTCCCAATCGCTAGTGGTCTAACCGATGTTTCCCTAGTTGGGTGAGACTGACTTGGCTCTTTCTTGGAGGAGACAGATCAAACAAGTGTTGTCAGTTTTGATTGAACTTCAAAGAGTGTTGTGACTTGGCTCTTAATCAAAAGACATTATCAGTTTTGTTTGAACTTTGTTTGACTGGAGGAAATTACTCTTAAATGCTAGTCCTATTCGGTGGAGATTTTTCTTGTCCTGAGTTACATCAAGATATTTTTCGATAATATTATAAAACTCCCCGGTGTGTGTTCAACTTGTATCTTCTAGCTTAAGTTTAACTTGTCCCGAGTTACACTCAAGTTATAATGTGTTTAACTAGTAAAATTCAGTTAATAACAACATCAGTAAAATTCAGTTAATTAACTGAAGAAGAGAAGAGAGAAAGTAGAGAGCAAGAGGAGTACTTGCATTAACTGAAACGTTTTACTTTAAACTTGCAAAATTGCAGTACTCCTAAAACTACTGCAAGCAAGAACTACTATTGGAGGGCACTCTTGTAGGGATATTCTACGGTCTCATCAAACTTGCACTACTGCAATTTACTCCAAAGGATACTATAGATCTTTGCAAATTCTCTGCTCTACTCCACCGCATGCACCGCAATACACTACTCCACCGCATGTTTAATCGCTAATGTAAAAAGCTACGAGAACAAGCAAATGTAAGAAAAGAAGAGAGCTTGTACTGCCAAGACATCATCGTGCAGTTCACCGAGATTTTCAAGTTAGAAATACTCCTGGGGTAGATGAAGAGAGAATATCATGAAGGAACAATTTAGTTTTAATTAATGGAAAAGTTGCATTTACTTGTAGTGAAAGGAACAATTTCAGGTAATTATAAATATTCAATAGCAGCAGAGGCAAGCAGCAGCAGTAGCAGTAGATGCTAACTTTTGATATGCATGCATGCATTATTTGCTTGTTTATATTCATTCTTGTAAACTGAACATGCTAATCTATCTATCTATCTATCTATCTATCTATCTACCTGCTTAAGTATGTATGTATGCATTATATTTTTATTTCCTTTGGAAAGTAAAGTTTATTTCTGGCTGGCTGGCATGATGGCTCATGGATCCCTCAAATGCAGCTACAGCTTGGAGCTCAATCTGATCTCATCTGAAATGAATCTATAAATACAGAGTGTAGTTAGTTACTGAGTAGCGAAATAGTTGCTGGATGCGATTACTTGCATGGGCCTGGCTGATGAAGAAAAACTTTATATATATTCATACCGATGTTGACTCTATAAATCATACTTATTGGACATGTTTTATGTGTTGATCCATCAATTGATCACATTGAGAAATACCATCGTGTCTCCGACCATTTTGCAAAGGTCATGTCTCCGACCATCGTGTCGTGATGAATTTGCAGTACCCGAGAGGCCCTTGAGTTTGCGGAATGTTGATTAACTTCCGTTCCGGCAATTGGTACTCCATATGTCCTATTTTCAGCAAAGGTCATGCTGAAATTTTCCGTGAATTTTAGCATGACTTTGCTAAAAATAGGACATATGGGGTACTTGCGACTAATGCATGGGCCGGGGTATCTTAGTACTTAGTTAAGTAGGATCAACTGCCCCGCCATTCTTGCTGCATTAAACCATAGGTGGCAATAGAGACAAGTGATTAGGCCCAACTTAGAATTCTCCTTAGCATCGATAAACCCTAGATGATAAACCCAACATAGGTGGAAATAGAGCCAAGTATTAGTGCCAAGTGATTAGGCCCAACCTAGGGTGCCTCGGCATCGATAAACCCTAAATGATGAAAACTTAACTTGGCTGCCCCGGATGCCTCGGTGTTGATGAGAACCTAAATGATGTACGCTTAGGCTTTTAGGGTGCCTCGGCGCCGATTTAACCCTAAATGATGAAAGCTTAGGCTTTAGGGTGCCTCGGTGTCGACAAACCCTAAATGATGAGACCATGATCTTGTTCCTTGACAATAACCAACTTTTGACCAAACTTTTTTCCTATTTAGAGCGCAACATGGCCCACAACGATGATGCGGTGGTTGGTGGCAAGCAATTCTGGAGCTTTCCCAGAGATGGAGGAACAACCTCACCGCTATGAGGACGCCGCGGAAGACACCGATCCTGATTACACAACCCCTAGTGGCGTCGGGGATGACACCACTGATGGTGCCGCCGAGGATGCCACCACAGATGATGGCGGCGCACACACAGATGGCAGCCAATCGAAGAAGCAAAGGAAGGACCGGCGTCCGAATGCACTCCGCACCGTCAAGGAGGAATTCACTGAAGTGGACTCCGACGGGAATCCAACGGAGCCCAAACATATAGTCAAGGGGTACTCGGTTCAGCTCGGGTGCATTCTTGAGCACCGTCTCGATCAACACCGAGAACCTTAGGCATAAGGACCGAGGAATTTGCGAACCTCCTCTTCACGAAGCTGCACGAACGATACAAGTTCCCTTGAATTTTAAAACACACGCCTCTCGGGGAATAAAGTGAACAGTGCCGCCCTCACGAAGATGAGCACGACCATGTCTACTTGGAGAAGCGCGGTGAAGAAAATGATTGATAAAGGTGATAGTTATGAGAAGATCAAGGCAAAATATCCTTTGATGAGCGAAGATGAGTACAAGGAGTTCAAGATCAAGTGCTCGACCAGTGCAACCTCCGAATCAAGTCAGTGGGGGAAAGAAATGCGGGAGTTGAACTTAGGGGAACACAAACTCGGTCCCGTCGGTTATAGAGTGGCGGAGCCTATATGGGACAAGGAGGACGCAGAGCGTGCCGAGCAAGGCCTACCGCCCCGCTTCGAGAAATACATCGGTAACAAGCAGACCAGGAACTATGTCAGGGCCCGGTACAAGGAGGACCCGATAACAAAGGAGCTTACCACGGATCCGAAGACCAGGGCGCTTGAGCTTGTTCTGGCAAGGAATACACCCCCGCGTAATTAGCTCCATATGGTTGCACTCTAATTAATCCCCAATATTTCTAAATGGTTCAGGTTCCTTTCGCAGGAAACTGAAAGCAGTAGCGCGGGGTCGTCTCAGAGCTCCCCTTTCGACAGCCCTTTAAATAGGGCGTTGAACATAATGAAAAGAAAGGATAAGCTCACTAAGCCGACGTCAGCTGGTCGTGTGGCCGGCAAAGGTTTGTTCACAAAATGGGGGTCATACTATACCGCTGGTGTGCGGAAGGAGAAAAAGGCCAGCTCGGAAAGCCAGACGCGCGAGGTTGAAGCACTCAAGGTACAAGTGGCACGGATTCCAGAGCTTGTCCAAGAGCAAGTGGAACAACAACTGGGAACGAAGCTCAACGCCATGGTGCCTACGTTGATTCATGGGCTGACGACGTGGATTGCGGGCGGCCAACAGGGGCCTCCCCCTGTTCCCATCTTCACGGCCAGCAACTCGCACAGCGCGCAGGCGGCGCCGTTAGTGTCTCCGGCGGCGGCGCCATTGGTGACTCCGGCGGAGGCGGTATTCGTGTCTCCGGCGCCGGCACGGGCATTGGAGCTTAATGCACCCGGGTGTACGCCGGCCGGCACCTCGCCAGCAAGCTCCCCTCCGTCGATTACCGCGCCGCCGTTGGCGGTGCCTCGACATTAGCCGAGCTCGACGGCATCACGGTAACTAAGCCTCTCGGCCGATGACTTCATCTCCTTGCCATTGACTGGGCATCCCTGACGCCCTGTACATGTTTTCGCAGGGTACCGCCAACGTTCCTTGCACTCTTATGCACTTCGTGGGCGCCGAGTTGGTCGCTGTCGCCAAGGGCAGAATCGTTCAACCGGGCAACCGCATGTTCCACGGTAATCCGATGCCACCCACAATGTATAGGGTTGAAGTGGTTTGGGTGCTGCCAGGCTGCGACGAGCTGTTACCTCCGGTTCGACCCGCTGGGGCCGACGAAGAAGATGAGATGACCCTCAGCGCCTGCGAAAACTGGCCTTTGCTTTGGCCGAAGAGCCAGATTCGTTTGGGGGCGGGGGACACCACCCCACAGACAAGACCGCCAGTCGTGCCGGCGCCAAGCCATGGCAAGAACGCCGCAACGCTACCGGACCTGCCGGACATCCCTATGTCGGACATCCCTATGGCACAGGATCCGGACAGCCTTATGGCACAGGATCCGGACGACGACGACAACGACGACGGTACATTTACCAAAGTCGATAAGTACTTTACCGAACATGTGTACGCTGATGAGTTCTGCGGGCCTCTTTCTCAAGAACCCAACCAAGACGACCGCAATCTAGCTGGTACGGCGGAGAAATCCAATTGCAATAGGCGTCGTCTGGCGTTCAGTTCTCAGGAGACGCCTCCAGCTCCCGCCTTCACCGAGCCTCAGATAGCTGAGGTGCGAAATATTATCAGCCCCAACACGCTCAAGAAAGCGGTCTGTGAGCAGAACTCGGTCCCATTACAGGAGATCAAGAAGAAGGGACGGAAATGAAAGACTAACAAGGGCGCCAAAGGCGAGCCAGCCGGCACCGAAGTTCGATCCGTGCTCGGGGCGGGCCACCTTCACCTAAGGATATCTCGAGGAGGTGCATGTGGCGGGTAGGGCGATGCTACCGCCAAATTTGCTGAATGCTGCAACCGGTGCTATGCGGAGTCTGCACGACGTTGTTCTTTCTCCGGAGAAGCGGCGTCGAGAGAGAATGATGTGGCATACCGGTTTTCGTGGCCAAGGTGCCAGAGGGCAAGGGCTTTGCGGATGGCGACATCGGGGGTACGATCGTCCTACGGTTTGATGACATCTTTGCTATGTTTAACCTTCATCCGCTACACTACACCTTCGTTCGGCTGTTTTCGCTGAGTATGGAGATGCGGATCATTAGAGACAAGACCCCGGACATCGCTGGGGACCGCCAAGTTGCGAGTTCACACCTCGAAGGCGTCATTCTGGCAAACCCAGATAAGGATAACTTCCTTGTGGCTTACTTTCCCGAGTAAGTCATCCCTTAACCGCCCCGTAACATATGATTTCTTAGATTTTGATCGTTCTTTTTTTCTAACATTCCGTGTTCTGTGCAGTGACACACATTGCACACTCATCCTCTTAAGCCCGAAATATTCCATGGCCACATATTTCGACCCGAACCGTAACTCCAAGATAGACTACACAAATGTCAAGAAAGTTCTTGATGATGTTCTCCCCGGCTACGCCAAATCTGGAGGCACCTTCACCAGGGCAGTTCGTAAGTACGGCAAGCACATGTTCTCAGACAATACGAAGTTCTGTTGTGTCAAGCAGCCGCCTGGCGGTCAGAAGGATGCCTACTACGCCCTCCATCACATGCGGGCGATCGTAAGGGACCATCATCAACTTCTGCTACCAGATAATCTCAAAGATTGGGCCGCGAGCTTGTCGGCAGTCCAGGACGCGGACCTCAGACAAGAATTCTTTCGTGTCCAGTCGGAGTTTGCGGACATCATCCATCAAGATGTCCTTCATACCTCGGGGCAGTTCTTCCTCAGATATCAACCGTCCAACAGTGAGATAGATGAAACGCTACAAATGCAGGGTGACAACGACCACGATTTCATGACCATCACGGCAGACGGCGGCTTCATCCACGCTCCTGTCCGATGAGTCGAGTCGAAAGTAGTGATGTCTAGTTCTGAAACATTGATTAGCTCATGTTGTAATTAAACTTTAATGAATTTGTATGTCTCTTTGGTTTGGACAGTCGTTCAACTTAGATGTAATCGATGCTATTTATTAGTAGGACCATGAATCGTGCTATTAATGTCTTTCTTTTCTCTTTCGATCCTTTTTTTGCATACTTACATATTGCTTATGTATTGTCTGTTGTTTGGCTTGTGCATAGAGATGCTGTCGTATGTCGTGTACAAGGGTAATGTTCCCGGAGTCTATGATGACTTGGAGGAGTGTCGGAGACAGGTTCACCGTTTCAGCGGTAACAGTTACAAAGGGTACACCACTAGGGCGGAGGCTGAATCTAGATATGCCCGCTATCTAGTGGGAGAGAGGAGGGAGCGTTGGAGGAACCGGATGAGGATCAGTTTGATCGCGATGATGCTCATCGTGATGACCACAACTCTCTTTTATGTGATGGTAGTTTAGATGATCGATATCGACTTGTAATGTGAAGACAAACTCGATACTCGCGGTCTTCAGACTTGTAATGTTTTATCTTTGTTCGGTCTTTTGAATTCGGAGACTAATATGATGAATTGTATTCGGAGACTAATCTTCTATTGTATTTGATGAATCTGATGTTGCTGTGTGCTGCTGTCTATCTTCTGTCCAATAATATATTTTGTAACCTGGGCAAAAATCAGAAAAGCAAAAAAAACCAAATATTCATACTAATGGCGCATCAAGGCAGAGTGCGCCATTAGTATGCCAAAGGATACTAATGGCGCATCAAGGCAGAGTGCGCAATTAGTGTGACAAAGCACATGGTTACATATGGCCCCCCGGGAGGCATACTAATGGCGCATGGAGTTACATACTAATGGCGCACTGCCAGGTGCGCCATTAGTATACCAGATACTAATGGCGCACCAGTGGTGCGCCATTAGTAAAAAATTCTAATGGCAAAACCGGTGCGCCATTAGTAGGCCTTTTCCTAGTAGTGTAAATCTCGAGGACGAGATTTTTTCTTAAGGGGGGTAGTGTTGTGACACCCCAAAATTTTTTATCTTGTTTTATTTATTAAAATTTTGCCAGGAAACTTAAAATTTTGTTTTCTGGATTTTCTTTTGATTTCAGGACCTTTCTTCCCTTTATTTTTATGGAGTTTTTACCTCAAGTGAAAAACTTCCCAATTTTGTTGGACTTATGTTCCCTCTCAAGTAAAACAATTCTTTTATCAGTAGGATTACTTATATAATTATTATTTTTCCTGATGCCTTATTTCATTAAAAATGTTTTTTTCTACACTTCAATGCCTCTTTTGCACTACAGCCATTTGATAAATTTATTTAAAAATTCCACCAAAAATTGGAGATGTCATGTGATGTTTCTAAATCACTTTTGTGCAAAAATATATTCCTTTCCTTGGATATTTTGAGTTCTATACCTAATATTCAAATCTGGTCCAGTAGACTGTTTTGCACTACAACTTATTTAAATAATTCTTTAAAACTTCTACCAAAATTTTGGGATGTCAACAGGAGTATATTAATCAACCTTTTGCAAAAATCCAGTGAGGTCCTTTGAAAAATCTGAGTGAACCATCCTCATCTTCATTCTGGTCCAACTGGATGGATTGTACTACAACTATATTATAACTTGCTCCTTTTGCTGTGATTCTTTTTCCTGCTTGTAGCCCTCCCTGCTAGAACCTTAAGTCCAAGAGGTTGGACTCAGTGGAGCAATTCTAGTACATGCATTGATGCCATTTACATTCTGTCCAGAACTGAAGTTTTGCAAAACTTGCACTAGCAAGTTTCTTCTTTTGGCAAACTAACCTCACCACCCTCTCTTACATCTAAATAGACCCCACTCTGGAAGATTTGACCACTCCAAGAAATGCATAGGTACATATGGCATTCTGTCAAACACCTTATGGGCATGACCAGTTTTGACATGAGTTTTAGATTGCACTATGACCTTGCTTATCTTGCCTAACCACCTTGTCCACTAAACTCCTAGCTACTCCTAACCTAGGTCTGCTGATTTCCAGCCTCACCCGAGACCTCTAGCACGCCCAGGCATTTTGTCGAGCACGTCCCGTGCGTGCTCTGGGCGCGAGCAGAGCACGTGTTTTGCACGTGCCGCGCCCGAGTCGCCACGTCGCGCCCCTGGTTTTGCCCCCACTGCAGAGCCGCGCCACGCACTCCCCCTCTCACCACATCACGCCAAGCAGCCCTGGTGCCCTGCAGCACCGCCGTCAGAACCCTTGGCGGCACGCCGGCGTCCACAACGCGCCTCTGCCAGGTCGGTGCCGCCCAAGCCTCTCCCGCTCGCCACCTACCCTCTGGAACAGTCCAAGTTTATCCCCTCGCTTGTCTGCAAGCGCTCGTCGCCGCCACGTCCTCCTGCAGCAACAGGGAGGCGGTTCGCCAGCGAATTTATCCACAGCCGCTGCAAACCGACCTCGTTGCGCTATATAAGGAGGCCCCCGAACCCATTCAAGCACGCAGGCAACCTCAGGCCACCCCCATGGCACCCTCACAGTCGGCAATCGTCGGGGGAAGCCGTCTTCCCCGACTCCGGCCGGTACGGCCGCCGCCATGTCCCAGTCCGATTCGTCGGGAGCCGAGCCCCTCCGGTCCAACCAGTGCCACCAACCTTCCCCTCTCACCCTTGCGGAGCCGTCCAGCACCTCAAACACGATCGATAGCCACCAGAGTTCAAACCCCCCAAAACTCCCGAAGCCACCGGCCGCCGCGAAGCTCGCCGCCGACGACTCACTCCATCCCCGCCGGCAAGTAGACCACCGGAAGGACCGCCTTGATCTTGCGGATCCATCCCTGTCCTTGAATCCCCGTGGGATGCCTCCGTTCGCCGGCGGCGATCGCCGGAGCTCCGTCTCTATTCGGTCGAAGGGAACGACGCGCGCGTGGACTGGTCAAACCTCACCAGTGGGCCAGGCGGGTCCACTGTCAGTGACCCAGTGCCGATCCACGCAGGCATAAGTGGAAACGTATTTTCAGAATATGCCTTCGACGTGGTCAGTTCGAATCGTTTTCTTTTTATTCTGTTTTATTTTTTTTAACAGATTTTGACCACAACTTTGACTGCCTATAACTTTTTAATGACAACTCCAAATGAATTGATTCTTTTTCCTACCTCCCTCAAATTTGACCTAGTTTATTTTAAGATTTATTTGAAAAATATTCAAAACAATTTTTTGTGCTGTTTTGAATTTGTGTGTTAATTCAAATTTATTTAAAATAGGACTTTGGAGAGAGAGAAGCAAACTTTCAAAAGTTTTGAATTGCACCCTGCCTTTCCACATATTGAAGGCAAGCATTTTGAACCCTGGCATAATATTTTGCATGCATTGTTTGACATGATCATGACACCACCTCATTACGCAGAACTCGTTATTTTATGTGGTGATATGGTCATTTGCATGAATGCTTATTTGAAATTTCCTTGCTGTTGGAAATGGACATGCTTGTGGTAATGATCATCCCCGTATGCCTTTCATGCCTACTGGAAGGAAAACGGGAAAGTCTCTTTCATGGGTAGACCCGAGCTTGTCCCTAGTTCCTCGTCGGGACGAGTGTGTCCGGGATGGCATGAGGGGTATGATGAGTGGTGATTTTGTCTGTTGGAGGAAATATATTCGTTATGATAATCATGCAGGGAATATTTAAACCTTCCGAGTCGACCATAGATTGAGTCTTGTTCCAGTGACCCCCATACTTGTTTCGTACTACCACTTGTCTCTACAACAAGTAGGGTACGGTTAAGTAAGTCGTCAACCCCCTTCTAGCACACACCATACAGAGAGGCCATGGTGGAAGACACCGGTTGTAGCTGGTGGGCAGGCCACCTGGTCCGGGGGCATGGGTGATTCCGGTTGAGACCGAGAGGGGAGGCCACCCCTTAGAGCGCGCGATATAAATTTGATCCCATGCTACACGAGGTTGTAGCCTCCCCACTTAGAGTTTTGCTTGACAGGTGTCGTGGGTGATTCCAGACACATGTGAGTTAAGCTTGTGCAAGTTAGGTGTGTTTTCAACTAAAAGACCGTAGACGGAATTAGTCCCGATGGACTAAAGGAATCCGTTACTCGTGGGTAAAGAGTACACCCTCTGCAGAGTTTAAACCTATTCGAATAGTCGTGTCCATGGTTAAGGATTACAGTCTGGGATGGGTCAAGTACCGGTTTTAGTGTCGGTCTTCGGAGGAGAAACTGTTAAACCAGAACATGAATCGTGACTTGTGACTTATGATGATTATGATTATTATTTTTATGGACTAACCCCTGTTATTATTTGAAGTATTGAGTATCCCTGGGATGGTTTTACCCCTGGATATTCACTGTGATTATTTATAAGCCCGTTATGCGGTGTCGCTCAGACGCCCGACTATGGCATGCTTGTTATTTATTTTGTAAGCCCTTTATGTGGTGTCGCTCAGACGACCGACTGTGGCATGCTTGTTATTTATTTTATAAGCCCTTTATGTGGTGTCGCTCAGACGCACGACTGAGGCATTTCTCTCTGTTTACTACCCTTTTGAGGCGTCGCTTCAGACACCCGATCGGTGCATTTTATTATTACTATGTTATTGCATATTCAAAAATAACCTGCGTGCATGCATCAGAGTTTTTATTATCTTTTGTGACTCACGTCATGAGCTTAAAATATTTCAGAACATCGTTGTTATATTATACCCGTGTTCATAATGTTTGCGAGTACATTCAAAGTACTCACTGGCTTGTCCCTGGCTATTATCTTGGCCAGATTTCTTGCGCGGAGAGGGGCGACCATGATGACAGCCCCGGAACCTAAGCAACGGTGATAGCAGCCTCGCGAAGATAGGAGTTAACCTGGTCAGCTGTTCCCGTGGGAAATGGAGTCCCATAGACGCTGATGATCCACAAACCGTTTCCGCCGTCAACCACTAGAAACCATTTGTTGTACTCACAGGCCAGAATGGTCTTGTACTACATATTTTGCATTTTGCTTGGAATTTCTGTATCAAGTTGGTGCCTCATCAGCTAACAGTAATCCTGGGGCTGATGAGCACAAGGGCCATTTTCTGGAAATTAATACCCGGAAAATCGGTCGCCACAGATATTTAAGAGGTGTGATTAGAATTATAGTACTGGCACTAGTTCATGAGACATAAACTCATCACAAGTAGAAGCCGGTAGAAGTAGAGAAAGATCAACATGGAGATGGAGCTACGTGGGGAGCTGCGACAGTGGAGCAAGTCGTCTCCAAAAGGAAGATGGACTACCTGGGATGTCGGGCTGTAGCTAGAAGGGCGGTTGGGACCCGACATCGGCCCATACCGCGGTGACCCCCGATTGGGACGCACCGACTGTTGATTTTCTCCCTCGCCGATGTCGACCGCGTCTACGCAGAACATTGTTCCCTTCCCCCAGCTGCGGGATCAGGCCGGATATGTGAGCAGCGGTGTGGCCACTGTCGTTCTATGCTTGTGAAGAGAGCAACCCAAGCAAGAAGGCTTGTAGCTTACGTTCCTCCTTGTGTATATATAGTGGTTTTCTTTTTCTCTCCATATCAACCATTTTATATTGCGTACGTGTCATTCAAGAGTGAAATGATGGTTGCTTCTTCCGACTAACTTACTGTGTGATTTGACTGCTCCTTTAGTTGCCCCTACGCGTACTCCCCCTACGTGTATGCAACAGTCACACGTACACATGGACGCAAAAACGCAAGCGACGCCCTAATGCATGCATGTCCGACCACACGACGGAACACACACGGTCATGCTCAAATGCTCAACCTACACGTGCATGCACACACATACTCAGCCAGGGTGAGCTAGTGACCGTATAAACACCGGAAAATGTATATATTGAGCGCAATGAGCGTATTATGAAGTCCACTGACCGTATTTTTACAAATATACAGTGGATGCATGTGTATTTATCTCGTTTGAAATTAAGCCATATTAACCGGAGAGGAGGCAGTATGGACTAGCATTACTTTGTTGTGTCCCGTCAACTTGCCGAACGAGGAGAAGCTTGCGGGACGGGAGAAGCTTGCGCGCAAGGGCTCGCAGGACAAGAAGAAACTTTTGACTAATGCAAGATATCCTTCGCTCAGGCGGTGGACGTGCAACAGTTAATTCGGTGTCAGATTGCCAGAAGCATACACTATACTAGTACTATTATTGTTGCACTTCCCGAAGAGGCGAACAGCCAAGCGCAAAGTTTACTAGTACTGCTACTATAGTCTATAGAGGTACTATACTAGTACTAGGAACCGGATGGAGGAGCGTCTGCACTCTTATTATATTTTTAAAATGTGATAAAGCAATCTTCAACACATTTGGTTCTCTTCGAGGGTTCTCGCATGTGATAATGGAAGTTGATTGCATGGAACACTCGCCAAAATTCTCGCTTAATTCTAGCTCATATCCTGTTATAAATAGGAGCTCTCGGTAATATTTCCTCTTTTTTTTATTCAGCATGTAAACAGGTCAGCAAACCTTGCGGCGCATCTTTGTGCGGACTGTCCTTGCTGCACTTTGAATGTGGCCGAGAGCTGGCTTGATGAAACACCTCGCTTCCTACTTCTTTTTTTGTGGGGTACCCCGCTTCCTAGTGACCAGTGTCTTGGCTGATCGTCCTAAGAATGCTTATGTATGAATAAAGCTCTCTCATTTACCCGCAAAAAAGATTAAGCCATATTAACCGGAAAGGAGGGAGTATGGACTAGCACTACTTGTTGGTGTGTCCCACAACTCATGAACGAGGAGAAGCTTGCAGGACAAGGTGAAGCTCGCTTACGCCTTTTGACTAATGCAACGTACCCTTGCCCAGGCGGTGGACATGCATCAGTTCATTCGGTGTCAGATTGCCAGAGGCATACACTGTAGTACCGAACGTGCGGAGTACCATCATTGTTCGACTTCACGAAGAGGCAAAGAGACAAGCGCAAGGTTTAGTAGTACGAGTAGTACTACTACTAGAACCGCATGGTGGAGCCTCTGTACTCTTATTTTTCTTAATCTTTGATAAAGTACACATTTATTCTGGAGAAGGGCGGAAAACGGCAGCCAACATGTAATGATGATATCGATCAACCATGCTCGAATATATCTTGGCCTCCGTGCGAGCCCATCTGTGTGTTCTCGCTCCTCGTCTCTCACAAGGAACGGCGGGTTGGCCATTTTGCCGTCAATTGAGATCGGTTTGCTCACACTCCGGTCCCACATGTCAGTGATATGCCAAGAGGAGGTGCGTTGACCGACTGTCCATACGCGTACTTGGTTTTGCACCTTCATACTACTCCTCCCTCTGTCACAGTTTACAGGGCGCGCTTCATTATGATACATTTCTCTCAATGCATTTCCACCACTAGAGAGACTTTAGACGCGTTTGGTTTAATGCTCAATTAATTAGGGCGGGGTAACAACAATTTTCTCTCGATGTAGTACATGGAGTAAGTGCATGCATGTCTGTACCCGGGGTGGAAGCACTGCATGCATGTGTGTACGCATTATTTCCTCTAGTAATAGACGCCGTGCTATAACTACCAATGCTATTTTTCAGGCCGATCGCTAGTCACCTTGGTCCCAGAGATTTTCTCTTTTTCTGAAGCGCGCTCTATAAACAGTGACGAATGGAGTAGTATGAGAGGATTCAAAGAAGATCGATTGATGGTTGCTTCTTCCGAGCAACTTAAAGTGGGAAGGTGGGGCTTATGATTTGACTGCTCATTACTCACTATTAATGCGGCAAAACGACCGGTCTGAGACTACCATGCGGCTGTGCACTACCCCCTCGGTTCTTAAATATACTCCGGAGTATTTGTCTTTCTAGAGATTTCAACGAGTGACTACTCAAATATTTGTCTTTTTAGAGATTTTCAAATGGACTACTACATACAGATGTATATAGACATATTTTAGAGTGTAGATTCACTCATTTTGCTCCATATGTAGTAACTTGTTGAAATCTCTAGAAAGACAAATATTTAGGAACGGAGGGAGTACATATACGAAGCAAAATGACTGAATCTACACTCTAAAATATGCCCATTTGAAATTTGTAAAAAGATAAATATTTAGGAACGAAGGAGTATAATTTTGTGCATGGCACATGGACCCGGATGCCGAACAGGCTTCTGGCAATGCTATCAAGCTTCCAGCATTTGTTTACATAATTGACGTACTATACAAATAATTTTCCAGCGGCATGAAATTGTACAATGGTGTGAGCTTTCAGCTTTTGTTTCGTGTGTCTTGCCATCGATGCTCTTTCGGAAACAATAAAAAACTAACTTCCTTGCTAATCAGAGCTAATATTTACATCACAATTGAAGACAAAGTTGTGAGAAGGTGTTAAATTAAAATTGATCCATGTTTTCATTGGCAGCAACGTCCCCCCAGCTCTGTCTAAATCAACAAGGCATGTTGGGAAAAAAGTAGCTGTCTGGAGCATGCAACATTCCGATCATTTTGTGCAGTTCCACTAAAATAGAGCTGAGCGTCCATGTTCCAAAGATATTAAGTGTGATTACAATAATAGAGGACTGCTGATGAAATAATAAACACAAAAATAGAAGCCGATCACCTTTGTAGTCTCTCTTAAGACTAACTAGTTGGAGAAGATTACGCTCGGAGTTGGATCAGGAGGATAGAGCAAAACCAATTTCCCTTTGTGCAGTCGCAATGAAATGTAGAGACGTTGCCCATGTGACATTTTAGCAGAACTGCACAAGACACTCTTAAGAAAAAAGTGATTTGTGCAGTTCACCAAAAGGTCGCAATAGCAACGAGGTGAAATGGATAGCTCTGTTTGCAAAAAAGAGGCAGAAAGGAAACAATTACTGGCCAATAACAGTTGATGACACATGCGACGAAAAAAAAGAAGCATATTCCTTGTCCCAAGGGAAGATAACAGCACGGTTGTGTTTGTAAAAAATGGTGTGAGGACGAGATTGAAATATGGAAAGTACGCCGGATGAGCTACGTCTTGGGCAAAGAACTATGGAAGATCCACATGCAGCGACGTGGGAAGACAGGAAGTGGAGAAAGCACTACTAGGGAAAAGCCTAGTAGCAGCGCGGGTCTTATGCCTATCAGTAGCGCGGGACAGTGCGCTACTGATAAGGCGCTACAGCTAACATGTAGCAGTAGCGCCTGTCGTCCCACGCTACTGCTATACATGGATAGCAGTAGCGCGCTTTGGTGAAGAGCGCTGCTGATAATATCTGCAGCGCTTTTTACATGGAATCGCTACTGGTAAGGCGGCGCTACTGCTAACTTTCTACCCCTCGCTACTACTAGTTTTATTAGTTTTTTTTCTGCATATTTGTTTTGTATTTCAATAGGATTTATACAATAATCTTTAGCATATCATACACATAGAAATTTAATCATAGCATATACATACAACTAGTCTCAACAAATAATGTCATCATCATAATCATCATCCAACACAAAGTGGTCTCTCTTCTTCATCTCAAAAATAGCGATACAAGTATCGATTACTTGCAACTACATCATCATCCATTTAAACAATGATATACGCGAGAAGAGCTATCACTTTGAGTGAGAGTGGAACTATGCAGTACACGAGTTCGTATCCCTCTCTCGCATTAGCGTGAACCTAAACTAACTACTGCACGTCGCGAAACCGTAAACCGTACACTGGGCTCGACACTCCGGCCACTGTCAGATATATACTCCTGGCATAGCACTTCTTCGCCATTGATAATCTATGCACCTGCATCGTCACATGAGTCGATGATATGCAACATATATAGTTGAGCAACAGAAAGAGACAGACTTGGCAAAAATAGAAGCAACATATCATAAGCATAAATAACAAAGTTGATCATACCCAAAATGCGCTAACTAGAGTGATCGTCACTAGTCGAGGAGGACGGTTTAATTACATAACAAATAAAGTTTCGTCGTGCATAACTCAAAATTTATTCATACAGAAAGTATGGACTAAACTAACACATTGTCATATATCGACAATCACTCCAACATGTTGTGCCATCCATCCAAGTCAGGGAGAGAGTCCCCGAGCCTAGTGAAAGGCTTCAGGTTGAGACGCTGAGAGGCTACCCGTGTTCGGACGTCTTCCCGCGACATTTGTCCTTCTTCATGGAACATCCCTGTTTTTCCAACGACCTCCTTCATGATGATTTGGGCAAGTTCGCGCTGGATGTGATAGAACTCGGCTCGAAGTCGATGATCCTCGATATCTCCTACGTTCTTTGCCCATTGCAGAATATGGGCATTGCCGGATGCAGGTGACATGCGAAGGTTCTGGTGATCCCGTCTGTACTCCAGCATGTGGTGTAGGACATAGAATCCATCATTAAGAGAACCACTCGGTTGCTGGATGCAGCAGAAGTAGGTCTTATGGCCGAAGGCGAGCCTGCCGCCCCTTCTCCTCTTGTCCTGGACCTCTCCACCCCCTACTTCGTAGTAAAACATAGCACTGTCGAGAACATCCTAGATGTGGGTGTAATGCTTTTTGTTAATGTTCTTCAATGAGTCCAAGTAAAGAGCGTGGGAGTATCGGGGGTAGAGGATGATGAGGATGGTGCGCCCGCCGCTGCGCAAAATAAGTACACCTCAAATTAATTAGCCTCCACCGTGCAAATGAATGATTGAAATCGAAGGAAGGATATCTGCACGGATGACTTACAGGGGATGATAAGGCACGAGAATCGCCTCCTTGTCCTTATTGGAGAGCATGAAATTGACGATGTATTCCCTCGCGTATTCACGGTGTTTTGCGCAGACTCCCAAGAAGCTCTCGTGCATGAAGTACGGGTCAGCGGCACAGATATGAGGTATCTGCTCAACCCCGATGATGTAGTTCATGTGCAAGGCATAAAGGCAGACAAACATAAAATCTAGCTTCTTCACGTGAAACATGTCGAATATGTAATCGAATCGAAGGAAGAACTTATCCGCGGGGAAGAAGTCGACGTACGACAATTGCCGCGGGACGTTAACCACGTAGAGTGGGTATCCTGGATCTTTCGAGGCGATGATGCCTTTCTCTATCCGCAGCACATCGTCATGAAGACTCCTTAGATCGCCGAATATGGCCCCTAGCACTGCTGCAGGTAGGATTGGTTGAGCGGAATATGCCATTTATCCGCACCGGGGATATCTATACGGTCTTGAACCCGAGGCTGCTGAGGCAGCTGGATCATAGAATCAGCTCTTTTTGCCTTTCCTCAGTCTCTTACTAGACTTCTTTACTACCGGAAGGTCGTCTATAATACGTTGAGCCTCCGGAGGCGGCAATTCAGGCACCGACTCATTACACTCAAACCCTGAGTAGGTGCCAGTATAGACATACTGTTGAGTGCCATCGTCATCCTCATCCTCATCCATGGTGACATCATCAGCGACTAATGGAGCCTCTTCCTTAACCCGTCCGCTATCACCCAACCCGACACCCGAGGCTAATTGGGTAGGTGGGGTGTTGATGTTCATACCTTGCTGAGGCTGCGAGCTCGTGGGTGTGCTCCTGGCCGCCTCCAGACAAAGCAGAGTCTTTGGCCATAGCAGGGCCCACCCATTGCAACGATCACCAAGCGCTGTGGGGTCTCGTCGTGGCCCGGTTTGACACTAGCCACGGAAACCTTGAAGCCGTTCGGGGGGATCGGCCGACTGTGGAACAATGGTTCCTTCAGCTTCATTATCATCGCCTTCCCCACGTCCACCTTCTGGTCGCCGATGGTGTACAATATGGTGCACGGGGTTTCGTCGGCCTGCAAAGAAAAGTCTGCGACGTGAGACATCCGAAAGGCAACAAATACGGGAGATTATACATTTATTGAAGGGGCCGGTGTGACAGATACCGTGAGGGCACCGAGCTCAGCCAAAGATGAAGCACCGCCGAGCACGTCTGGTGCGGGACCAGGTGCGGGAGCAGGTGCGGGAGCCGTTGCGGGAGCCTATTTGATTGCCATAGCACGCGCACGCTTCCTCGGGCGCGGTTGGCTCAACATTGCCGTCGTCCACCGACGTGACCACCGGTCTAGTAATCCTGAGTTTGTTAGGAAGCCGTTGTCTCTTTGCTTTCGGTTCTACACCGGCTCCGCTCCCCGAGGCAACGCCGGCCTCAGTCTCAGCGCCGGTCTCGATGTCGGTCTTAGTCTCAGCGCTGGTCTCAGTCTCAGCACCGGTATGCGTGTCGGTCTCAGTCCCCGATGCGACCGGTGGGCCCAGCAACAACATCGGTTGATCGTCGGCAAGGCTCAAAAATTCGTCTACCGCCAGGTTGACGTCGTCGCAATAACCAGAACCCTGTCCTTCATCATTGCTAGCCATGTTTCCTACGATTAAATCTAGTCAATTAATTCTAGACCTAATAAAATGAATAATGACATAAAAAAGTCCTATGTTTTGCAAGAATGTTGACTCCTTCCTGGTGCGGCAAATCCCGGGCACTCGATATGTCCTAGTTTGTAGCACAAGTCATGCCGAAATTCACGGAAAATTTCGGCATAACCTTTGCTAAAAAGTGGACAAATCGAGAACCTAAAATTTGTCGGAACGGAAATGAATTAACATTCCGGCAAAACATAGGCCACTCAGCTTCATTCCCTGGAAACTACAAAAGGCCACTTGGGCACAATTGAAACATGGGTAAACACAATTTAGAAATTTGCATATAACCTGACCACTTCAAATTTGCATGTCCTAGCGTTTGACACTTCAAGAAAATCTACACAAATCTCATGCTCTCTCAAACTTCAATTCAAAAACCAAATATAGATTATATTTAGAACTAAACTTTACTCTAAACTAAACCCTACTGCGCTAATTAAAATCTAGTTAAACAAACTCAATTCAAAAACTAAACCCTACTGAACTAATTAACATCTACATTATCTACTACTTAACATCTATTATTACCCTAACTAAAAAACATCAACATTATCTACTACTTAACTTTAACATCTATTAACTAAAAAGGAGGGTGGGGGGCTTACAGAGAGGGGAGAGACGGTGGCGGGGAGGTGCTTGGCGACAGAGGTAGGGGCGGTGAGGGCAGGCTCAGGATCGAGACGCGGCTGTCCTGGCGGGCTCGGGGGCGGCGAGGTCGAGGGCGGCGGCGGTGAGGTAGAGGGAGGCAACGGTGAGGTCGAGGGCGGCCCGAGAGGCAGCGACGGTGAGGCTGGGCGGCCTCAGGCGGCGGCCGTGAGGATGAGTCTTGGCGTCGGCCTTGCAGGAGATGGCGGCGAAGTGGGGCGACGGCGAAGTGGGGAGACGGCGGCTAAGTGGGGCGAGGATCGATTTGGGGAGAAGTGGTGGCGGGGAAACCGTTTTGGTTAAGTCAAAAACGGTGGCGTTACGTAAAACGCGCTATAGCTAAGTTAGCTATAGCGCGTTTTCGAGAACGCGCTACTGCTATGTCTTCATCATTTTTTCCCTTTTTCATTTATTTTTCTTTACATTTTATAATTTTCATTTCTCCTTTTTCTATTTCTTTCATTCTTATTTACTTTTCTATTCGTTTTTCATTTTATTTTATTTTCGCTAGCAGTAGCGCTTTACGCGTAAACGCGCTGCTATAAGTGTATTAGCGCTAGCGCGGTTTTTGGAAGATCGCTACTACTATGTGTAGCCCATCGGCTAAGTGATTGGAATTTTAGTAGTAGCGAGTTTTGGGTGAGACGCACTACTGATATATGTCCATCTGCAGCGTGCTTATTTTGCACGCGCTACTGCTGTCTAGCAGTAGCGTGCTTTTTTAACAAGCGATACTGCTAAAGTTCTGTGTATAACGTTTTCCCTAGTAGTGAAGGACGGAGGGGATACCTGGAGGTCGTCGGGATGTAACTACGTGAGCGGTGGCGGGCGGAATCTGTCCATACTGTGGCAGCGAGCAGGTGGCGTAGACCCTACCACGCCGGAGCTTGGTCAGAGAGAACATCGTGTACCGCAGATCAGGACGTGCTGCCTCGGCGCCGTCGAATGGAGAAACGACGCACGTCCTCCCTTTCCGCCGGTGGACGGGATGCGGCCGGATCAGTGACCAACGGTGAGAGAGAGAGAGGGCCACCGCAACCTTGTGTGAGATACTCTGAAGAGAGACAAACCAGGCAGCCAGGCTCCATTGTATATAGTGGAGAGGACTACCTTTTTCTCCATAAAAATCATTTTATATTCTGTGTACGTGTCATTCAGCGATATAACTTTATTTAAAAATAACGCGCCAACGCATCAAGTCGAATTTGTTTCGTGCACGCGTGGTACACTACCTCCGTAGGTAAACAACCGCTACACGCGTTCAAATTAGCACGTGGGCTGCCATTTCGTACAGAAATGAGCTCCACCGTGTACCCGCGCGCGTGTGGCTGGGCATGAAGCGTGAGTACGTGAACGGTGCACCTATTCTCTTTGTGTATACGTACACCACCTACGTGGGGTTGTGTGAGAGACATACAAACGTAGAGAGATATAGTGTGTGGGTTCGTGAGAGTTTTTTTGGGGGAGGGGGGTCAATCAAAAAATGTAACATATGCAATGTGTGTGAAATAGAGTCCTGGATATATCATATATATAGAGGGGGCAATCCACGAGAAGAGAGTGGAGGTATCATCGGCTTGAGGTGTCCATTGAATCGAAGAGAGGGATGATGTGTGTGTGTGTGTGTGCGCGCGTGCGATCGATAAAGAGTGCCATCGAATTTGTGTGTGCCCACATCAAAGATATAGAGTGGCTGCCCTACTGGAATGTGAGAGGGGACATGTGCAGTTTGTCTTTGTGGCATGGATACCTACCTACTGCGCTCGACTATCGGTGTGTGGTGGGGGGAGGGCGGCCTAATTAACTATAGATGTACAATGGCTGGTATATATGTGGAGGAGGAGAGAGGCCTACCTCATGTATTAAGGGAGATCGATCTACCTCATCATGTATTAAGGGAGACCGATCGTCATCCATGCATATGTGTAGGAGAGGAATAAGGTTGGGAGAGAGGCAGAGCTAGAGTGTTGGAGGGGGTGGAAGTGGAGTTGCCTCTAACAAATGGTGGGATAGGCTTGCTAAACAACCGGAGGGCACGCCTTCAATATCAATAAGAGACGGGATGGCTGCCTGTCTGTGCACGTGCGTGTGAGAGACGGGTCAGGAGGCATGCACGAATGATGAGGGGGGCGATATGGATGTGGTAAGCAGACATAACTACATAGGAAGATCAATCGTCCTTTGTGAGAGAAAGGAGAGACATAACTTGTGAGGTACGTCGATCGATGGGGGGAATAGTTAAAGTTGACCTAGGTATATGTTGGGAGATCGGTTGGTATACATGCGTGTGTGTGTGTTAGAAGCCAATGAGGCACGGGGAGAAGGATAGAGAGAGAGGGGTGCATCTAGGAGGTGGTGCGAGAGTCATACTATATCGAGGGGGAGAAGTGTGCGAGTACGAGATCGATGAAAAGAGTGGTGGGAGTGAGGCATGGATGGTGATAAGAGAAGAGGGGAAGCTTGTGTTTTGTGCTAGGCACACCTAGCTAGACAGGCATATCGATCGATGTGTGCCGTAAAGAAGGAGCTGGGGGCCTACACACACCATGGGTGAACGACCTAAAGTGAAAAGAAGAATTTGCGCGATGGAGCTAGAGAATGCTGAGGGAGGGTTAGAGGGATGCGGGCTTCTGCATGCACGAGAGAAATTAGCGCTAGCTAGCTACAAAGATAAGAGGATTGTGTGGGTGTAAAAGATGAATAGATATCATACTTCATTATAAAAAGCGCATTCGGATATTTGAAGAATTTATCATAGTGTTTTAAACTGACGCATTTGTGAATATATATAACGGTGATACACATAGTGTGGTTATGAACATGTTATACTACATATAATATATTTTATCTCTACTCTTATAAAAAAACAGAGTTGTTGATGATGGTGCCATCCTGCAATATAGGCCGTCCGATTTATATCTGACGGATAGGAAGGAAACTATGGCAATTTTGAAAAAAGATATCCACAGCCCTCTCCATATTTGCAAATTAGGCCCCCCTTGATCGTGTTGATGTTCTGTGGAACGCATGGGCATCTTGCTAGTACTACGTATAACATATAGAACATTGATCATAATTTGGGCTAATGTGTGGCTTTTGCAGCTCAGGTGTAAATACTTGTCATAACGTAGGGTGCGGGGTACTATACTATGTGTGATAAACACGGTGTACATGTATGGAACATGGTTTAGATTATGAATATATAGTTATTACATCAAATATACTATTATTTGGAATCAACATCAAGTGTATTCAAAAAATAGAATTTGAGTTCATGTAGTACACATAGTTCATATCTATCTCTATAGTAATCATGTGGTGTGTTATTAAGGTAATACACGAATGATGGTTGAAGTTGGCAACAATCATGATTGTAGACTATTATTGAAATAGAGAAACGAATTCAAATTTAGTTCGAATTGCAGCGATAGTATAGACATTTGGAATGCACTAAAATGTTGGTATGAGTAGGTTACATGCATTATACAGCAAGCAAAAAAATTTAATTGGACATAACATGGATTCATACAACCGAATAGCATTTAATTGCACTAAATTGTTGGTATGGGTAGCTTTAAATAGCATTTTTATAGTAAAACAGGGCAAGACTCTCTCTTTGTGTGGTGTGAATAGTTTTATTTTTTTTCATTTTCTTTTTGGTTGAGGGAAGTGCAAATTGATTTGGTACGTACAAGTACAATATTAGACGTTAGGCTTGTCCCTAAAATTCAACCCGCACCTTGTTATATCCCGAAAATTCAGAGATCGTGCTCCCAAAACTAGCGCCTTCACAACCCGCGCCTTGCTATCCCGAAATTACAACGCGCGCGAAAACTCGCTCCAGCTGCCAAATCCCAACACGCGAAATCCCCCTGCTATCCCTGAGCCGAAAGGGCCGCTAGTTCAAACCGGTGCAGGGTACTTTTGTAACACACCCTACATTTTGGACTAGCGCGTCCCTAAGTCATGGTTCACCCCCTCACATCGCCTCCTTTTTGCCATTCGAAATCCCAGGCCGCCATAACCTCTCCGCTCCAGCCGCGAAACCCCACCCTCCTCCGCCTGCCACCTCATCGTTGCCCAGCCGGAGCCTCTTCCCTGACGACGTCGTCCATCGCAACAGCTCGATGTCCCTCGTCCACCTCCCCGGATGAGGATCCGTCGTCCATCTCGTCGTCCCACCGGTTCAGCAGCTCCGTCCTCCACCTCCAAGGAGCTGCTCCGACGATCACCTCGTCTATCGCGGCTCCTCCATCCCCACAGCGCCGCCTTAACCTGCTCCACTGGAACCGCAGCATCCTCACCGACTCCTCGAACAAAGCGGAGGCTTACTCGGCGCCACCAAAGAGGTTGTACACTCATCGCATCGCATCTTCTCCTTAGCTCGACCTCCCGGCGCCGACGGTGCTCCATACCGCACCCCCATGGAGCGGCTACCTTGAATCCGGCGCCGCGGGCGACATCTCCATGGCGGCTCTCCCCCAGTGCGAGGCCCCTTCGGCGGCGGCGGCCATGCTAGCCGGATCTCCTGCTGCTGCTCCGGCTCTCTTTCGCTTGCTCGCGCTGCTGCTGGTGCTCCGGCTCTCTTTCGCTTGCTCGCGCTGCTGCTGCTCCGGCTCTCGCTCGATCGCTCGCTCGCCCAGCTGCTGCTGCTCCGGCTCTCGCTCGCGCTGCTGCTACTTTCCCCCTCGCTCGTGATGGTGCTCTGCTCCGATTTAGCTACACTTCAGTCGAATGAATCGACTTTTGGGTCAGTCGATTTTCAGGGGGTGGGGGTGGGGGGGCTCGCCGGAGTTAAGGAAGAACCACCCGCAGCGGGGAAGGGGGCTCGCCGGAGAGGTACCCCACTATCTATCTTCGGGTTCAGGGTGGGGGCGGGGGGATGGCCGGGGCGGCGGCGGACCGGCGGTGGGGAGTTGTTTTGGGGCGGCGAGGCGGCGCTGGGGCCGGCGGTTCGGCCGGTGGTGGCTGGCGGCTTAGGGGGGTGCAGGTTGAAGATGAACTGTAGGCCCTCCCTAAACTACATATCAAGTGCCTCTCTGTTACCATTGCATTCAGTTTCGACAGTAACATTCAGATTCCACAATAAATTTCAGTTTCGACTGTTAAGTTCAGGGTCAACAGTTTTTACCTCATCTGTTGTAGTCAGGTGGTTTTTGGTGATGTAAATTTTACATCTATTTTACATCATCTATTGGATATGCTATTAGAATCCCACTTGAGATTCATGATGTCTGTCTTGTGCTGCTTCAGCCTTGACGTCTTATGGCTCACCGAGGCTGCTCCAACGACAGAATGATTCATCGCAACAGAGCAGTGCCCTGGACGCCATCTACAGATTCCTCAGATCTTCCTCCACACCTCCGACAGCCACCTCTGCCTCAACTGCTTCAGCGACCAACCCAATGATGTTGAGGTCGACACAGCTACGGCAAAGAGGTTGTACACTTGTGGCATCACTTATTACTATACATTCATGTCGATCCATATTAGGGCTATTTTGGTTTGACGGAAAAACATAGCAATAGGGAATTTTCCAATGGCACTCTACTATTCAATTATTCATGCATTTTGTTGAAAGGAATGAAGCAAAACATCCACCTGGACCTACTTTTAAAAATCCTATGCATGAAAACAAGAGCAAGTGCATTAGTGGCAGAATAACATTCTAACTGTACATGCTTTCATATGGTTTCACTTTATTTTGGCCATGTTTCTTGCATTCCTCTACTCTTCCAATTCCTGTAAACCAAACACTCAAGTTGACAAAAATCCTGTGTTCACAAATGCTCTGTTTACCATGTGCATTCCTATCCTATTCCGGTGTTTTTCCTATCCCTGCGTTTTTAGAATCATGCAAGCCAAATGAGCCCTTACAGAATCACTTCAATTACATGTAGGTGTCGAAGGGAACTTTGTGTGGTTTGTCCTGCTCCTGCCGTGACGTCATCCACCTCAACGGAGCTGCTCCATCGACAGAAACATCCACCAAACTAGACATCACGGCTCCTGACTGTCTTTCGTCGCCTCAGATCCCCTTCCCTGCTGCCGGCACCCACCGCAACGGAATCACCATCATCGACTCAACAGATGAACCTGAGTACACGGGTCCACAAGAGAGGTCGCACTCTTTTGTTTCTGCTTATGTTATGCATTGCTTAAAATTACCTGCTACTTTTTGGACTCCAAGTCAGGTCCAAATTAATGTTCAAACTTGAGTTCTAAATTAGTTGTGGGGCACATATCGAGGAAGCAATGAATAGTATCTCTGTCTAATATCTGGTTCACCTAGGGTATGCCTATGTTGTTCATCTTGGGTGGGAAACAAATAGTAAAGCAATCATCATCTGTCTTTTTATTAAATTAAAGCAATCATCAGCCTGCTATCATTATTTTTGTATCCATCCACTGGTTGTTACCATCACTCTAAATTTCTGCATGCTCTCCTTACATAATCTCCCCATATTTTTTTCGTATGCATGTCAGATATTGTACACAGTCATGCTGAACATGTAGAGAAAAAGGGAAGAGTTTTGCGTGGCAATACAATGTCATGCAGACATCGCTCCATGGTGGGTTCAATGGCAAACCCTCCCCACCCCTCTCCAGATTGTAATCCAGAGGAAGATATCTGTTCTGAGGCGGATTCAGACGCCGCTGACCACTCCTATTTACGCCCCCCCCCCAAGGTGTTTGCTCTACCTTAGCATGATGATGTTAGTCATATCATGCATATGTTGCCTTGCAGTGCCTACTTTTGACATCATATATGTCATCTGCTTAGTTTAGACATGTTCTGTAATGCCACCTGTTTAGTTTCTATATCATATATGGGAATTGTGCAGTCTCATGTCTTTTAGCCAGCCATAATATACGTGAAATGTGCAATGCCATCCTGTTTAACCAGGCATCATATATTTGAATGATATCTTGCCCATCCTTTTCTTCGTTACATTTCCATTTGTTGACAATGTTTGTTCATTAAACTACTCTTCCTGTGAATTATCCATTTGGGTGGGAGATTGAAAAATCTGAAGTGAAAACAAGGCCTTCAGCACAGACAGTGCTACCTGTCGAAGCAGATCTCTTGTTGGGTCCAGATAGCTCCTTGGAGATGGATTCAGAGACAGATGACCAGTCCTATTCTGCCACCGAGGTGTATGCTCTAACTTGGCATGGTTATACTGCTCATATTATGCATATGGTGTCTTGCATTGCATAGATTAGACATCATATACACAATATTCAACACCATATTCTTAGTTCAGACATCATATCTAATGCCCTCTGTTTAGCATATAAATCACATATGTAAATTAAATGATGCGATCATGATTACTTAGATAACATGTAGGTGAATTATGTCATGCGATCCTGTTTAGTTATTCATCATATCTTTGAATTATGTTATGCTATGCTATCCAGTTTAGATACATATCATATATGTGAAATTATGTCATGCTATCTGTTTTAGTTAAACAATATACATGTCAATTATTTCATGCCCTCTTTTTTCCACACTATCTTTTGCATCTGTCTCTCATACAATGTCTGTACATTCAACTATGTTTCTTGTTTATCAGCCATTTGAATTGGAGCGGGTGATGCCAGCATCTAGCGGACTAAAAACACGGTCTTCAAATAAAACAGTGCTACCTCTTGGTGGAGATAGCACACAGGTTGTACATGCACGAGAACCAGCCCTACCACACATAACCCAAACTCTCGCAGATTGTACCCCTACTGCGATGGACAGAGAACCAGCTTCACCCAATCTAACCCCAACCCCAGCAGATAGTAACCCAGTTCCTGTTGACACAGCACCATCTCCATCACAGAGCTCCCAAACAAGAGCAGTTAGTAAGGCAGCTCCAGTGCCCAAAGGGCCAGTACTACCACGGTGAACCCCAACACCACCAGTTAGTACGCCTATTCCTGTGGAGGAAGCACAACCAGCTAGTCGTAGTTTAGCATCTATCGCATTTGATGTTGTTAAATCGTATGTGCATATCTTCCCATCTTGGAAATATTATACTGAAGATGAAGGAAAATGCCAGTTGCAAGTGTTTGTCCAGGAGTTATGTGTAAGTAATGTTATTCATGGCAATTACTTTGCTTTGTCCCATACATCCTACCTCCATGATGGTTATAATACAGCAAATTTTCCCATTTTTCTCTATAGAGAAGGACTGATTTGGAAACTCGGGATGAGTTAACCTCTGCTAATACCTCTGCTATCTTCAAGAATGCTTGGTGGCAGTATCGGAATAACCTGAAGAAAACGTACTTCACCGGCAAAGAAACTCATCAAATACCCTTACGTTCTCCTGAGACACATTTGCTGGACGATGACTGGGAACGCCTTGTTCGGTACTGGTCCAGAACCAAGAATGTGGTAAGGTCAATGAGCTTTTCTATTTTTAAGTACTATATTCTTGCGTCTTACTGTACTCTGTTCATGTAGAACAAGTGCCTAAACCTGAAGAACAATTTTTCTAATTTAAGATTTCATTGCTATCATAGTTCAAAAAAGCGCTAGGCGTTAATTGTGCGTTATGCCACCGCCTTGCACTTTACTGACCAAAGCGCATGCTTATGCGCAGTTATGTACAGATTAAGCGCGGTTATGCGCAATGCGTTTCGCCAATGCCTAGAGCCTAGGCGCGCTTAAGTGCTCGCTTAGGCGCGCCTTTTTTAACTATGATTGCTATCATGCATACTGCTTTGCTCTTGTTTCACTGTATTTACTCATACAAACTTATTTTTAAATTGAAGGATCCAACCGAAACTTCAATGGCACAACAGGTATGTTCACGCATGTTTCTTTAAAAGGCTTGCTCTTATCAATAGCTCAGTTGATTTCAATTTCAATTGTGTATACAGTTGACTTCTCATATCATGCACATTACTAGCATCACAACAGAGCCAATAGTGTTGTTGTACATGTAGAACCGTGGTACCCATCTGAAATCTTGTTGTGGCGTGTAGTTTCCCACGCTTTGTATTCTTTCACTTCCGCTTTGTCTTGAACTAATATGATTTGAACCGTGTCTCTATTTTGATTTGGCAAGACAATGCAGTGACCTTAGGACATAGATATATGTTTGTTTGATGATTTTATTATGTACTAGTACTTGGCAATAGAAGACTTGGTAGTTGAATCCTGTCCACCTTACTAATGAACCGGTTCACCGAAATGAGTTTCATATACTAGTACATGCTAAACTGTTATGTCGGTGCTTGTTTCTTCTTTTATAATGCTGACAGAATATTGGGGAAGAGTGCCTTATTAAGCAATGGTAAAGGAAGTAATGCAGATAAGGTTTAGGATAGTGACACATCCTTGTTGGTCTCCAACAAAGCTGATAAAACAGCTAAGGAAGACTATCTCGAAGACAGTGAGACAACCCCAAAGTCCTGTCTTGGTTTAGTGTTGGAGTTACTGGCCACTACCGCTTGCACAAGCTATTCAAACTCACTGTCTGAATTAGTTCGGTTTCTCGAGTCTCAACTACAAGCTGAAAGACATCGATCAGCTGTGCTGCGACAAGAAGCGGAAGGACTGCGGAAGTCCCTGGAGCATTCAGATGCATACTTTCTGGTGCAACAGCAAGTGTTGGAGGATTTTAGCGCCAAACAGGACAAATCTAATAAGCTTGCTAAGCTTATTGCCAGCATGGTGGATACCACGTTTCTTGAGCTCTTCTGAAGTTGTTTCAGTTATGCTCTTGTTTTGCTGCCGCGTTTATTTGCACTGGTGGCCAATTTTGACGGCCAGTGTATGTAATATGCTACTTTGTTCCCTATATTTGCACTGGTGGCGAACTTTGATGCCCAGTGGATGTAATATGTGTAATAGCGGTGATAGGCTAGCGTTAATTGCTTGCTTATTTATTTCGTTATTGTCTTGTTTAGTTGTTTGCTTGTAGTCACTGCAGTTCTTTTTCTGTGTTTTTCTAGTGGCCACAATAACCTATTTTTGGAAACGAGGCCAAAATAATCATGGCAACACACGGACTATTGTAACCATGGGCCTCCTGCGGGCCGTATGATCCATGGGCCTTCTACGGGCCGTAGGATCCATTGGCCTTCTATACGGGCCGTAGGATCCATGGGCCTTCTACGGGTCGTACGATCCATGGGCCTTTTACGGCCGTAGGATTCATGGGCCTTCTACGGGGCGTATCGTCATTTCGCCAATCATGGGTCGTACTATTCATGGACAATAACGGGCCGTTTATTGGCCGTATTTGATAACTCTATGAAAATAGCCCAACGGGTTTTTTTCGACATGAAAACGGCCCAACGTATTAATGGGCCACAAACGGGCCGAGTGTAACCACGGGCTGAATTTGGCCCACAAGCAGAAAATGACAATAACGGGCCATAAGTAACCGAATGCTGGAAATGAGCCCAAGAATAAATGGGCCCTGAGAAGGCCGAAAGATATCATGGGCTGGAAATGGCCCAACGGAATAATGGGTCGTTAATGGGTATAAAGTGATACACTATTCATTACGGGCCAGTTTTACCACGGGCCGTTAAGGGGCCGAGGGTTACTAAGGGCCACATATGGGCCGAAAGACGTCATGGGCCATACATGGGCCGGAAGTTAAAACAGGCTGGAATTATATTGGACGGCCCAAATGACGCTACTGGGCCTAATTCGGATAGGCCGTAAACGGGCCCTGGGATAGCGGGCTGTAAATGGGCAATATGAGAACAGGCCGTTAACAGGCTTGTCATGGGCTGGCCCGCTACCTTTTGACCAAGTCAAACGGGCCGGCCTTTTCACAGGAATGGGCCTCTGTTGGGCCGTGCCACGTGTCGGCGTATCATATGCGCTTTGGGTCCAATGAGTGGATGACATCTGTCCCAACGGTGAGCCGACACGTGTTTCCTCCAGCCAATGATGATTTTACACATGGAAAATCCCCATTGGTCGGGGCTGTTAACGGGTTATCGGATCCAAAACCGGACCTGATAGCTTAACGGCGATCCGTTACGGTGGATGCCACGTGTCGGTCACCCTTGGCGAAAAGCACTTCGTGGACGCGCGATTTATCGTCATGGAAGTGGACACTTCCGTGATGATAATTTTGTAATGTCATGGAACACTTCTACGACAGCACAGGTATGACTATCTTGATTCTGTCATAAATTTGTCATGGATGTACATGCATGACAGAAAACGTGACCTACTGTGACAAACACGTACCATCACGGAAGCGTAATTTTTTTAGTGAGGGGGGCGGCGCTCCCACCCCTTGTCCAATGCGGATTGGCAAGGGGGGGCGCGCGCCACTTCCCTGGCCGGCCCTCTCTCCTCCACTAAGGCCCATGTGTGGCCCATTAACTTCCCGGGGAGGGTTTCGGTAACCCCCGGTACTCCGAAACTTATCCGATACTTGACGAAACCATTCCGGTGTCCGAATATAAGCTTCCAATATATGAATCTTCACCTCTCGACTATTTCGAGACTCCTCGTCATGTCCGTGATCTCATTCGGGACTCCGAACAAACTTCGGTCATCAACTCACATAACTCATAATACAAATCGTCATCGAACGTTAAGTGTGAGGACCCTACGGGTTCGAGAACTATGTAGACATGACCGAGACACATCTCCGGTCAATAAACAATAGCGGAACCTGGATGCTCATATTGGTTCCTACATATTCTACGAAGATATTTATCCGTCAAACCGCATAACAACATACATTGTTCCCTTTGTCATCGGTATGTTACTTGCCCGAGATTCGATCGTTGGTATCCTCATACCTAGTTCAACCTCGTTACCAGCAAGTCTCTTTACTCATTCTGTAATGCATCATCCCGCAACTAACTCATTAGTCACATTGCTTGCTAGCTTATAATGATGTGCATTACCGAGAGGGCCCAGAGATACCTCTCTGATACACGGAGTGACAAATCCTAATCTTGATCTATTCCAACCCAACAAACACCTTTGGAGACACCTGTAGAGCATCTTTATAATCACCCAGTTACGTTGTGACGTTTGATAGCACACAAGTTGTTCCTCCGGTATTCGGGAGTTGCATAATCTCATAGTCAGAGGAACATGTATAAGTCATGAAGAAAGCAATAGCAATAAACTAAACGATCACAATGCTAAGCTTACGGATGGGTCTTGTCCATCACAACATTCTCTAATGATGTGATCCCGTTCATCAAATGACAACACATGTCTATGGCTAGGAAACTTAACCATCTTTGATTAACGAGCTAGTCAAGTAGAGGCATACTAGGGACACTCTGTTTTGTCTATATATTCACACATGTACTAAGTTTCCGGTTAATACAATTCTAGCATGAATAATAAACATTTATCATGATATAAGGAAATATAAATAACAACTTTATTATTGCCTCTAGGGCATATTTCCTTCACATATGATTTGTTTTTGTTCATAGATGATCTATGATGTTTTATTGTTCATAGATGATCATATGATGTTCTTTTGTTCATATGTATGCATGGATGTGGATGGATGGATGGATGGATGGATGTATATATATATATATATATATATATATATATATATATATATATATATATATATATATATATATATATAAGTTGTCGATCCGCTCGTCGATTTGTTCATAGAAATATGTTCATATGTATGCAAGCGACGTCGTTGTCGATCTACCCCCTCCCCGATAACTTCAACATGAGGGGGACCGTTGGACATGCATGAGAGAGAGGCGGTCCGCTCGTCGGACATGTCATGTGGAATTTTTTTGTTCATATAGAAAACTCCAGTAACTTCGACATGAGGGGGGATGTCGATCAACCCCCTCTCACCCAACCAACTCTCGAGTCCACCCAAACCGGGACTGAAAAAGCGTTGTCGAGGCCACCCCAAATCGGAACAAGTCTAGATATATCGGAAAAACAAGTCTAGATATATCGGAAAAACAAGTCTAGATATATCGGACGATATGTAGATATATGTCGGATATCGGCTTTGCTTTCTAATAAAGAATTGTTGTCATCTATGTATCATTTTATATCGCGGTGGACATATCAGGCGACCAACTCTCGAGGCCACCCAAAACCTATAAAAAAAGAGTTGTCGATCTCCTACGCCCTCCCGCTCCTATCGGGTGGACATATCAGTTTGGATTGGATGACTATACCCAGCAGCACCGCTGCTGGGTGCGGCAAGCTGCACTTCCTAACAGTGTGTATTAGAACTACCATGTGGTTAAACATTAGAGGAGATGAGAAGAAGGGACCTTGTATAAATACGAAGGGCGAGTAGAGGGTAGGAAAATAAAGATAGGTTGTAATTCATACTTCAAGCATACTACGACAGTAAAAGATGATGTGGGTACTAGGATTTGTAATGGCTACACAACAACACTAGCATATCTGCACATGGGCTTCGGCCAAGCCACGTCAAAAGTTTGGAATTCTACCTTTTGGAGCAAGCCTCCTTCACACGGAATATTTGAGATCATGAAAGGGAGCAGAGAGAAATACTACTGGAACCAGCAGTCTAGAGCAACATTCATCAAATTAAAGTAAAGCATTGGAACAAAAACCAACTACCTTTTCTCCGCCTTCCGGCTAGTCATCAGATTCTTAAACATCATGTCAATACGGCAGCAAGCTGTTCTATTTGTGGGGAGAATAAAAACATGGAACATATCCTTTTCAATTGGGACCTTGGTTAAATTGGTTGGAGTTGCATTCCATCGTGGATGAACGCAACGTGGAACCTGAATAGTTTCGCCGATCTTTTTGCTTACTTGCAAAATTTCTAGGGGCATTGTATTCATATGTTCAGGTCTGCTTTGCTCCTTTCTGGACAGACTCAAACAAATATACCATTGAACATTTGCGCCCTAACCGTCCTGCTGATTGTCTGTTCAAAATGGCCAAACTTTTGTAACAATTGAAGCCAGTCGCTAAGGCCATGCACCTCAACATCATATCCATGCATGATGTTCTCCAAGATCCGCGGCTCTGACATTGCCCTCTGCCAGCCTTCTGCACCACCTCTGGCATAGATTAGTTGTATTTAGTTGTTCTTCTGTGTGGCATGCATGCACCCGATGATGTTTGGTTTGTACTTGGACAGAGCGCCGGTTTATCATGTTGCCACCTTCCTTATCGTTATAGTTTTATTTATAACGTCGGACATATACCTTTTCTCTTTAAAAAAAACATGACTATCTTACTGGAAATCTCTTCTCATTACTCTCAAAGGTTGTTAGAAGAGACATACACCGTTATCTGGATTACGGATATTCATATTGATTCGAGGGGACATTTAGTGTTGTCAAGCCCCGCCACCACCTCTCCCTCCCATCCCGGCCGCCTCTCTAGGGGCTCGCAGATGCTGCAGCCATCTGCCGGTGAAGATGTTGGCAGAGGCTCCACTGCTCTGTGCCTCTGTAGGGGGCTTCAGATCCCAAGGCGATGTCCCTAACATCCATACTATTGAAGCGTGAAGATACAAGACTCAAGACTTCGTCCCGTGTCCGGATGGAACTCTCCTTGGCGTGGAAGGCAAGCTAGGCGATCCAGATATTATGTTTCCTTCCTTGTAACCGACTCCATGTAAACCCTAGCCCTCTCCGGTGCCTATATAAACCGGAGAGGTTGGTCCTTAGAAGGCTGATCACAATTACAATCATACCATCATAGGCTAGCTTCTAGGGTTTGGCCTCTACGATCTCGTGGTAGATCTACTCGGTGTACTACCCATATCTTCAATATTAATCAAGCAGGAAGTAGGGTTTTACCTCCATCGAGAGGGCCCGAACCTGGGTAAACATCTGTGTCCCTTGCTTCCTGTTACCATCAGCCTAGGCGCACGATCGGGACCCCCTACCGAGATCCACGGTTTTGACACCGACATTGGTGCTTTCATTGAGAGTTCCTCGTAGCCGTCGCTCTGAGGGCTCGATGGCTCCTTCAACCATCGTCAACAACACGGTCCCGGGCGAGACCTTTCTCCCCAGACAAATCTTCGTGTCCGGCAGCTTTGTCCTGCAGGACAATTCTCTTGGCCATCTGGAGCAGATCGATAGCTACGCCCCTAGCCACCAGATCAGGATCGGAAACCTGAACTGCACGGCGGACATCCGCGCAGACTGGATCTTTGACGGATTCGGGCCTATGCCAGGAGCATCGGACAGTCACGACGAGCACAGCTTAGACCTGCTGTCGGACAAAGCTCGGGGTATCACCCCCGAAGTAGCCTCGGACCTAAATCCGGAGCAGGCTGCGTTGCCCAAGGACGGGGGGCTGGACCCCGCCCCGCAGGTCGCGCATTCATCGGCGGTGGAGCCGAACACGGGCCTTACCTCTGTGGTGGCCTGTGAATCCGGGCCCCCGGATTCGTATCCGGATGTTGGTCCCAGCCCGCGCACTCCCGAGCCAGCCGAGCCAGGTTGGGCTCCGATAATGGAGTTCACTGCTGCAGATATCTTCCAGCACTCGCCCTTCGGCGACATGCTGGACTCACTAAAGTCTCTCTCTTTGTCAGGAGGCTCTTGGCCGAACTATGTCCGGCTCGAGTGGGAAGCAGGCGATGAAGGAATTCGTTGCCCACCCACCACCCACTTCATTGCCATAGTCGATGATTTAACCAGCATACTAGACTTCAACTCTGAAGACATCGACGGTATAGACGACGATGCAGAAGAAGAACATGAACCACCGCTCACTGGGCGGTGGACAGCCGCCTCTCCCTATGATATATATATATGGCAGACACTCCTAAGGAAACCAATGGCGATGAGGCAGCAGAGGATAATCCCTTAGGGAGAAAAGCAAAGCGTGGGCGTCGGCGGCGCCGCTCCAAGCCCTGCCACAGCAATACCGGCCTAGAAGACGAAAACAATCCGGATGGCGCCGAAGATGAATATAACCCTAGTCGGCCTGCCTTTAAGAAGGCCGGACTGGCCACTATGGGATACTTGGAGAGGGACAACTATACGTCCCCCACCGAGAACGAGGCAAGCCTCGGCAATGACGAATTTGGCATGCCTGAAGATCCAGTGGAACAAGCTCGCTTCGAGCGATGGCTCATGGCCACGGCAAGGAGCCTACAAAGGAAGCAACAGCAGCTTAAAACTGACCAAGATTTGTTGGTGGACAGATGGACCAAGGTCCTGGCCACCGAAAGATACGGACCCGACCGCCCCGACAAAGGGCACATAAGGCACAACCGGCCACCCCAACCTAAGAAGGAGAACCCAAGGCACATGCCCCGACGTCAACACACCACTATGGTCCAAAACAATGTGAAGGACACAAGAAGAAGCATCCTCAGGCCTCGGCGCAATGGTCATAAGCGTCAAGTCAGGAAAGCTGGTGGTAATTCCAGCAACTCCCAGTCCGGTCAGCGGACAAAGAGCAGCTCAGACCTATCCGGCCCGAGCCACACACTCGATCAACCACATGAAATTCATGGTACTCCTAGAAGGACAGCAAAGCACACCAATAGAGAATGTCGGATCCTCAAAACAAAGCGGCTGGTCGTGTGCCGGAAACAATGAAGGGAGGTGTCTGGTAAAGAGACCCCACCGCCCCATAGCATAAAAGTACGGCCGATCGCCACCGACCGCATTAACCATAGCAATTCAATTGCAGTACCTCTAGACATAGCAAACCGGGGGCTCCATAACACATAAGGCCCCCGCAGGTGTGAAACCACAAACAACATCTCCTAAAAGATGCTAGGGGCAAAGGCCAAGTTTTACTGGCCCACCACTCTAACGGTTGTCTCCGGATCACCAAAAAATGCTACGCCAAAGAATAAATCTTCGGCACCTTCCCACCATGCGGTAATTTACCGTATGCTAACGAGATGAACCATGTTGACTAGATTCCACGTGGTCAATCACCCAGGCGAACACCGTGTGACGCAGTTACACCTATGGGCAAGGCCGAACCCCGCCCTCAGAGCGGAAATCATACAGCTGCCGGAGTAGCGAGTCGCGCATGCCTATCAAAATTTTGATATGACAGCCAACTATCCGGACACCAACTGGGGAGTTCACGCTATTTCACGGTATAACTGCTGGGTTTACCAGGGCCCGATCAGGAACCCTTAGACCAACTAAAAGAGGACGTTCAGCCGCCTCCAAGCATTTGCTTTTACAAACTAACTTTGACGCAGAACAAGATTGGCGGCGTGGAATCAGCCCGGACACACAATGGCAGGAACATGCAGTTAGAACGTAGTTCAGATTCACTCTTGATCCACTAGCAATCCCCTCCAGTCCGGCCATCACAAGTTCCGCCAAAAAACACCTCTTTTCATATAGACATATCATCTTACTACAATGCGTAGACTTAAATAACACGTACCGGCCGTCGCTTTTCATCGACACCTCGTGTTATGCCCGATTATGCCAGGGGCTTCATAATACGGGAATAAAGTCCGACCACCTTCTCGGTCGCTCGGCACCACGAACTTATAGCACTATATGCATCAGCTCCGAATCATGTCTTGGGTCATTGGTTGGGTTTGCCCGGCTCCCTTGTTTTGGTACCTTACGTTCCGTTATATCGGCTAAGGTAGCGCAGGAGAACTCTGCGATTGTGTCCGGATCTACGGACGAGCACCTCGATGAAAGCGAAAACCAAGCTGTCATGATCTGGAGAGCTGGTCAGCTGTTCAGTGGTTGTAAAATCATAAAGATTTATTCCGCTGCGCCATCATAAATGCAGAGTGCGACGGATCGGTCTTCTGATCAGGCGCCAATAGAGCCCCTAGTTCGGCCTTCCAAACACTAGGGGTTGCGTCGACCATACTCGAATTCCTATGGCTAAGTGAGAGTACTAAAGCCCTATAGTCCGATTGCCTGGTTTGTGGTGAGAAATACCTCCTTAAAAGGACCCAACTATGGGATAAAGAGCGTTCAGATATATCCCGAACACCCCCGTATTCTTTTACGTGGGGGCAGAAGCCGACGGCTGGCCAACTCTCAGGATTTACATACAATAAACAGCCGCACAGGAAGAACATATGTTCAAACAAAACAGGAAATATATAATAAAAATGCCATTATCCCATATTACACAAAGTGGCATGAATGCCCTCAGGGAAACATAATGTCTTTGGCACACTTATCCGCCGCAAGGCGGGCTCCCTTCAGTACACCTTCATAGTACAGTTCGGGCTTGCGGTGCTCCTTACCCTCTGGCGGCCCCTCAGTCATCAGCTTCTCCGCGTCAAGCTTCCCCCAATGCACTTTTGCACGGGAAAACGCCATACATGCACCCTCTATGCAGACAGATCGCTTGACAACATCGAGTCGGGGACAGGCGCCCACAATCCGCTTCACGAGCCGAAGTAATCTGCTCGGAATTGGCTCCATGACCACAGCCGACAACCAAGTCCTTCATGGCTAGTTTGGCCTTTGGTGCGATTCGACCAGCTGCTTTAGCTGATCGATAAAGGGCACCGGATAGTTCGATGCCAAATCTGCGACCAGAAATCCTCTCCATGAACTTCTTTTCCTTGGTTTGGTAGAATTGGGCGGCATCGATATGCTGCGAGGAAGATCCGCAAATGCCCCTGGAAAAATAAGAATTCAGCTTGCCACTTAGATTTCTTCCCATTATCATTAACAAATGGCTAAGAATACAGAAGGCCTTACCAGCCACAACTTTCCGGGCCTCTTGAATGTCCCGTACAGCACCTCGGGCTTCTTCCCGAGCATCTTCCGTGGCTTGGAGAGCTTGGGCGAGTTCGGATTATTTCCCTATTAGACTCTGCTCCAAGCCCTCGCTTTTCTTCACAGCCTCCTGGAGCTCCCGCTCAACTGTGATGACCCTGGCCTCGTGTTTTTCACCCTTTTCGGCGGCAGCTTTCTCGTTGGCTTTAGCCACAACCTTCTTTAGTGCCTCATACTCGGCACTCGCTCCTAGGGCATACAACACAAAAACTTTTCAATAAGCACAATTACTCATTCGTGCCTAATGCAAGACAATGTTTCAACATACCTTGCTTATCCTCTAATTGCTTCCCCACGCGGCCAAGTTCTTCCTCGGCCCGTTTCAGGCTCCACTTCAGTTCGGACACTTCCGCATTATGAGCGGCCGTCTTCTCCGCGGACGCCTGTTTTCAAATAAAGAGGTACACATCATTAACAAAAGTTCCCACGATAATAAAGGATTTGATCCCCTCCCCGGCTCTCTCTTTCGTCGGACAGTGTATCAGGGGCTACTACTCATATTATGACGATTCCTCAAAGGTTTCTTCGGAAACATACCTCAAAGGCCTTTATAAGGCCAAGGCAGGACTCGTTCAGCCCGCTCTCGGCAGACTGAATCTTTTCAACCACCGCACCCATAAGGGTCCGATGTTCATCGACGATAGGCGCGTTCTTTAACGCTGTCGACAGACCGCCTGGAAACTCTGCTTGAATAGAGGTTGCCGGCGGAGTAGGCAAGCCTCCCACCGTCGAAGGTGGCTGCTCGCCCGATCCGGGAGCCTTAGAGGTCTCCTAGACCTTGTCCGGCTGTGGGCCGAACCCGATATCGCCCCTGCTGTCGGCACACTCAGGGGCCATCGCTCCCGTGTGTTCGGCTCCAGTGATATGCCCCCCCTGGTCCGGGCCCCGTTGAGACGACACCGCAGTGTCGCACCGGGACTTTGGGGAAGTGGCCTCTGGATGCGTCTCGCTCGCCAAGGCGTCCGAGCTCAGTGAATCCTCCGATGAGGACTGTCCGGCGCGAGACCTTGCCGGATTGTGCAAAATATAGCAACAGTTAAAACTACTATACCCAAAAACAATCCCGGACGCATATGCGTGTTCGGATTTCGTATACTTACGACTTCTACAGGGGCTGGGCCCTGGGATCCTACTCCGGGCTGCTATCGGCACCCGTGGTGGATTCCTCTGGGAGGGAACCTTTCCTCCTCTTGGGCGATTCGGCCTCTAGGGACGAGGAAGCTACACGCTTCTTCCCACCTTCAGAGTGTGGCTCGTCCTGCTCTGCTTCTTCCTCTTCGTCTTCCAAAGAAGGAACGTCGCTTGAGTCTTCGGATTTTGCGTCCGAAGCCTCGCGGCGACGGAGGCCACTCCGGGTCTTCTTGACCTTCTTGGATGCCTCCTTCTTTGGCGCCTCATAAGGCGCGGGGACCAGCATCTTCGTCAGAAGTGGTCCGGTCGGTTCCTCCGGCAGCGGGGCTGGACAATGTATCCGCTCCACCTTCTTTATCCATCCCTTAGGTCACGATGAAACACGATTAAGATATCTCCCTCATGACATGCCAACTGAAGCATGAATGGACGGAGCGTGGCTGTAACTTACCGAGCTTGCAGAATGGGATAATTGATACCCACGGTCCTCGGCGGAGCCCGGCCACAATTTGCCGGACTTGAAGAGCACCTTCCAGATATACTTGTGGGAGGAATCATAGAGCTCCTGAAGGGTTTGGTGCTCGGTTGGGTCAAACTCCCACAGAGTGCAGGCTCGGCGCTGACAAGGGAGAACCAGGCGAACTAGCATCACCTGGACTACGTCGACGAGTTTGACGTCCCTGTCGACTACACTCTGAACGCGCGTCTGGAGCAGTGACAGCTCATCGGACGAGGACCAGTTCGGGCCCTTCTTGGGCCAGGACGTGAGCCGCAGTGGAGCTCCGGATCTGAACTCAGGAACCGCAGCCAACTTTTCGCCGCGTGGTTCGGTGATATAAAACCACTGCTGCTGCCACTCCTTGACGGAGTCGTTGCAGGCGCCCTTCGGCCAAACGGCCTTGGGCATCTTTTTCACCATGGTGCCGCCGCACTCGACGTGTTCGCCACTCACCACCTTGGGCTTCACATTGAAAATCTTCAGCCACAGGCCAAAGTGAGGCGAAATCCGGAGAAAGGCCTCGCACACGACGATGAACGTCGAGATATTGAGGAAAGAATTAGGGGAAAGATCATGAAAATCAATCCCATAGTAATACATGACTCCAGCGAACAAATGGGTGAAGGGAAACCCGAGCCAGCATGGACGAAGTGGGGAAGAACATGACTCTCGTGGGACTCGGAGTAGGGACGACCCCCCGGCCGGTGGGAGACGGTGGCCGATCTTCTGGGCCAGATACCCGGCTTCCCGGAGCTTCTTGATATCCTTCTCCTGGACGGTAGAGGCCATCCATTTGCCGCCTACTCCAGATCCGAACATCTTTGGAAAATATCTCTTCGATGGAAAAGGAGAACGCCTGGGTGTTAGGGCTCGATCAGAGGGGAATGAGCTAGTGGAGAGGGAAGGCGTGGGTAAAGAGGAAGAAGCCTTGTCTCTTTATAGAGAGGGCAAAAGCTTTTTGCGCCTCCCCACTTGCCTGGTGGAACCCGCTTGTTCCACACTCGCCGTGATTAGCGGCGCGGTTGGATTACCCATACCCGCATTGATGAAGATCCCGCAATGAGGGAACACGATCTCTGCTTCGACAACACGCGTCAAGGGAACCGCCTCGCGCTATGCGCTGCGGCTGGTTGTGGGAAACGGTTCGAATAATGACCCGACCGTAATGACACGTCGTGTCGCCCAAAAAGTTGTCAGCATATTGCATTTGTGAAATATCATTCTCTCTACGGTGGCATGTGAAGATCATTTTGTGGATCCGGACACGGTTCAAGTGTTCGATAATTACTTTGGAGTACTCGGAGAAGGAACCCGCCCTGCAATGCCGAAGACAAGACTGCGCGCCGGACTCATCGTCATTGAAGCCTGGTTCAGGGGCTACTGAGGGAGTCCTGGATTAGGGGGTATCCGGACAGCCGGACTGTATACAACGTCCGGACTATTGAAGCGTGAAGATACAAGACTCAAGACTTCGTCCCGTGTCCGGATGGAACTCTCCTTGGCGTGGAAGGCAAGCTAGGCGATCCGGATATTATGTTTCCTTCCTTGTAACCGACTCCATGTAAACCCTAGCCCTCTCCGGTGCCTATATAAACTGGAGAGGTTGGTCCTTAGAAGGCCAATCACAATTACAATCATACCATCATAGGCTAGCTTCTAGGGTTTAGCCTCTACGATCTCGTGGTAGATCTACTCTTGTACTACCCATATCTTCAATATTAATCAAGCAGGAAGTAGGGTTTTACCTCCATCGAGAGGGCCCGAACCTGGGTAAACATCTGTGTCCCTTGCTTCCTGTTACCATCAGCCTAGACGCACAGATCGGGACCCCCTACCTGAGATCCACCGGTTTTGACACCGACAGACATGTCTTCACACTTGGTGGTGGTGTTGTTTCCTGGAAGTCTTGCAAGCAGACGATCTTAACCAGATCGACTATGGAAGCAGAACTCACAGCATTAGACACATCATGCGTCGAAGCAGAATGGCTTCGAGAGCTTTTGATGGATTTGCCGGTGGTTGATAAACCAGTGCCGGCTGTCCCTTATGAACTGTGACAATCAAACGGTGATTGCCAAGGCTAAGAGTTCAAAGGACAACATGAAATCCACAGAGCACATAAGAAGATTGAAATCTGTCAGAAAATCAAGAAACTCTGGAGTAATAGCGTTGGATTATATCCAGACGGCTAAGAATCTGGCAGACCCTTTTACGAAAGGGCTATCACGGATTGTGATAGAAAATGCATCAAGGGAGATGGGTATGAGACCCACGTAAAGTTGCCATGGGGGTAACCCAACCTATGTGATCCGAGATCCCGTGAATTAGGACCTGGAAAAAAAATCCAGCGGTCAACTGAGGAGAGTATCCTTAATTAACCCACTCCGTTGGAGATGCACAATACTCTCAATTCTGTAAGGCAGGCCGACTTTTGTCTTAATGTGTTCCAAAACTTGTGTAAGCAAGATGCTAACCTACAGAGCATTCTTTGGAGGAACACACCTAAGTGAGCCCGACTGCTGGTCACAGTTTATGAGATTTGGTAATCTCTAGGAAGCTCATGAGAAGGTACGGAGTATGACTAATAAGCTCCACCCGTGGGGTTTAGCCTTCGGCAGCCACGTATCAGCTGACAATAGGTGAAACTTCTGCATGCCAAACTGACAATTCAAGGCATAGTCCATTGTTCAGTTGTGAAGAAGTCTAATCCTGTTGCTCTAGGTGGAAGTACAAGTTAACAGTCTCCACTGAAATTTCTAATGTATCAAACATTGTTTGGAATAGTTGACAAACTTATGTGCCTCAAGATCTGGTGGGGGATTGTTGGATTATGGATGGGCTTAGGCCCATATAAGACACTAATCCCTGGTTAATCTTGAGGCCCATGTATGAGATGGCAGGTGGTGGGAAGTTTAGTCCCACCTTGCTAGTTGAGGAGAGTTGAGACCCCTTTATAAGGGTTGTTCTACCACTTGCCATTGGGAGCTTGGGAAGAGGAGTGGTACACGCGCGCTCCTCCTCCGCCGCCGCCTGCCTCGCCACGCCTGGCCTCGTCATGACGAATGAGCCGAGCCGAAGCTTATTTTTGCCGCTCAGGAACGAATTAATTAACGAGCCGCCAACAGGTGGGCCACTGTCCGAGACGTTGGACTATGGGCTGACTTGCGTTGCCGGGATTCATTTACTCCCTTGCCGGGACTTGCGTTGCCGGGATTCGTCGACTCCCTTGCAGGGAGTGCGACCCTTGCCGGGAATGATGACTCCCTTGCGGGGAGTGGGTCGACTCGGTCATGGGCCTCCGCAAGGCCCACGACTTTCTCCCTTACGGACTATATAAGAAGGCTCTGGCGAGTGAAGTAACCTAGTTCGGTTCACTCACTCCCTCTCACGTGACCTAGCCGTCATCTATTGTTCCTCACTCTGTGCTGTCTCTGGCGATCCCATCCCGACGACCGCATACACGGTTGGTCGGGAGAGCAGGTGCCTCCGGAACCCTGTCGTTCAAGATCCTGCCCTGGAGAACGGCAATAAGGTTTTTGGGGAGCGTCTCAACACGAGTGCTCCCGATCCGTCCCCAACTCCGTCCGCCTCTGCTTCCACTCCTTCCCCTGCATCGACACCATGGCAGACGACACCGCCACCAAGAAGAAGGTCACGGATGACGCCGAGGCTACTGCTGCCGCCGCCGCGTTGGCCTGGCCAACCAGAGGGTATGATCTGTTCATCCCTCATTTACTCGTACTTGTACTAGCCGCATATGTCCTGCTCATAGATGGTTTGCTTCTATGTTCTGTACGTGCTAATATGCTTAGGTATAGCTATGAGATGCATCCCTTTTATGCCATGCTTACTGTTTACTCCTGGCTAAGTCTAATCGGAAAAGTGCTAATATTTCCAACAATCCAAAAACCTTATTTTAGGCACTTTCCGATTCAAGGCTTTGCTGCTACTCTGAAACCGGAAAAGTTTATCGGGACGCATTTTAAGCGTTGGCAGACTAGGACCACCTTGTGGCTCACAGCGATGAACGTGTTCTGGGTTGGTGGTGTGTCCCTCACAGAAACGATTGCTCCTGAACGGGAGAAGTATTTTAGGGTGGCAAGCATAATCTTTCTGGGAGCAGTTCTGAATGTGATTGGAGACAAGTTGGTTGACGCCTATATTCATATGGGGGTTGCCAAAAACTTGTCACTACTAGGAAAAGTCTTATTAGTGGCACACCTGTTTTGGCCATTAATAGCGCACTACAGGTGCGCCCCTATCATCACGCCACTAGTAACTAATACTAATGGCGCACCCCTGGTGCGCCATTAGTATACCAGACAATAGTGGCGCACCAGGGAGTGCGCCATTAGTATGTCAAATGGTGTGCCATTATTATGCCTCCCAGGGGGCCATATTTACCTTGTGCTCTGGGATACTAATGGCGCACTTCTGGATAATGCGCCACTAGTGTGTTTATTGCAGTGCGCCACTAAAGTGCAGAGTGGTGCGCCACTAGTATGAATATTAGGATTTTTTTTCTTTTCTGATATTTGCACAGGTTACAAAATATATTACTGCACAGAATATAGACAGCACAACATATAAATAGCAGATTTATCGAATACAATAGAAGATTAGTCTCCGAATATAATTCATCATATTAGTCTCCAAATTCAAAAGACCGAACAAAGTTAGAACATTACAAGTCTCGAGACCGCGAGTAGCGAGTTTGTCTTCACATTACAAGTCGATATCGATCATCTAAACTACCATCACATAGAAGAGAGTTGCGGTCATCACGATGAGCATCATCGTGATGAAACTGGTCTTCATCCAGTTCCTCCTACGCTCCCTCCTCTCTCCCACTAGATAGCGCGCGTATCTAGCTTCCGCCTCCTCCCTAGTGGTGTACCCTTTGTAACTGTTACCGCTGAAACAGTGAACCTGTCTTTGACACTCCTCCCAGTCGTCGTAGACTCCGGGAACCTTACCCTTGTACACAACATACGACGACATCTCTATGCACTAGCCAAACAAAATGTTAGTAGCAATTCACACACAATACATAAGCAATATATAAGTATGCAACAAAAGGATTGGAAGAGAAAAGCAAGACATTAATAGCATGATTCATGGTCCTACTGATAAATAGTATCGATTACATATAAGTTGAACGACTGTCCAAACCAAAGAGACATACAAGTTCATTAAAGTTTAATTACAACATGAGCTAATCGATATTTCAGAACTACATAGCATCACTACTTTCGACTCGACTCAGGGACCGGAGCATGGATGAAGCCGCCGTCTGTCGTGATGGTCATGAAATCACGGGCGTTGCCGGCCTGCATTTGTAGCGTTGTTTCTATCTCACTGTTGGATGGTTGATATCTGAGGTAGAACTGCCCCGAGGTACGAAGGACATCTTGATGGATGATTTCCGCAAACTCCGACTGGATGCGAAATAATTCTTGTCTGATGTCCGCGTCCTGGATTGCCGACAAGCGTGCGGCCCAATCTTTGAGATTATTTGGTAGCAGAAGGTGATTATGGTCCCGTACGATCGCCCGCATGTGATGGAGGGCGTAGTAGGCATCCTTCTGACCGCCAGGCAGCTGCTTGACACAGGGGAACGTTGTATTGTTGGTGAACACGTGCTTGCCATACCTACGAATTGGCCTGCTGAAGGTGCCTCCAGATCTGGCGTAGCCGGGAGAACATCATCAAGAACTTTCTTGATATTTGTGTAGTCTTTCTTCGACTGACAGTCCAAGTCGAAATACGTGGCCATGGAATATTTCGGGCTTAAGAGGATGAGTGTGCAATGTGTGTCACTGTACAAAACACGGAATGTAAGAAAAAAAAGAATGATCGAAATCTAAGAAATCATATGTTACGGGGCGGTGAGGGGATGACTTACTCGGGAAAGTAAGGCACGAGGAAGTTATCCATATATGGGTTTGCCAGAATGACGCCTTCGAGGTATGAACTCGCGACTTGCCGGTCCCCAGCGCTGCCCAAGATCTTGGCACGCATGTAGAAGGGGTCGACTATCACGATGTCCGGGGTCTTTGTATCTAATGATCCGCATCTCCATACTCAGCGAAAATAGCCAAACGAAGGTGTAGTGCAGCGAATGAAGGTTAAACATAGCGAAGATGTCATCAAAATGCAGGACCATCAGACCCCCGATGGTGCTATCCACAATGCCCTTGCCCTCTGGCACCTTGGCCACGAAAACCGGGTATGCCACATCATTCTCTCAGAGACGCCGCTTCTCCAAAGAAAGAACACTGTCATGCAGACTCCGCATAGCACTGGTTGCAGCATTGAGCAGATTAGTCGGTAGCATCGGCCTACCCGCCACATGAACTCTCCTCGAGATATCCTTAGGTGAAGGTGGCACGTCCTGAGCACGGATCGTACTCGGTGCCGGTTGGCTCGCACCCTTGTTACTCTTTATTTTCCTTCCCTTCATCTTCTGTTGTAATGGGATCGAGTTCTGCTCACAGACCGCCTTCTTGAGTGTGTTGGGGCTGATAATATTTCGCACCTCGGCTATCTGAGGCTCGGTGAAGGCGGCAGCTGGAGGCGTCTCCTGAGAACTGAACGCCAGACGACGCTTGTTGCAATTGGGTTTCTCCGCAGTACCAGCTAGATCGTCTTTTGCAGGGTTGCGTTCTTGAGAAGGAGGCCCCAAGAATTCGTCACCGTACCCATGTTCGTTCAAGTACTTATCGACGTTGGCAAATGTACCGTCGTTGTCATCGTCGTCCGGATCCTGTGCCATATGCATGTCCGGATCCTGTGCCATATGCATGTCCGGCATGTCCGGTAGCGTTGCGGCGGTCTTGCCATGGCTTGGCGCCGGCATGACTGGTGGTGTTGTCTGTGGAGTGGTGTCCCCCGCCCCCAAACTAATCTGGCTCTTCGGCCAAAGCAGGGGCCAGCTTAAGCAGGCGCTGAGGGTCATCACATCGTCTTCGTTGTCGAAACAGAGGTAACAAGTCGTCGCAGCCCCGCAGCACCCGAACCAGTTGAACCCTATACACGGTGGGTGGCATCGGATTACCGTGGAACACGCGGCCTTTGCGATCGATCAACTCGCCGTCCACGAAGTGCAGGAGAGTGCATGGAAAGTCGGCGGCGCCCTGCGAAAACATGTAGGGCGTCAGGGATGCCCAGTCAAAGGCAGGGAGATGAAGTCATCGGCTGAGAGTCTTAATTAGTTACCGTGATGGCATCGAGCTCGGCTAATGTCGAGGCACCGCCAACGGCGGGCGTGCAATTGACAGAGGGACCGCTTGCTACCGAGGTGTTGCTACCTCTTGAGCACTGCGTTGGATTTCCTTGAAGAGGAAAGGATGATGCAGCAAAGTAGCGTAAGTATTTCCCTCAGTTTTTGAGAACCAAGGTATCAATCCAGTAGGAGGCTACGTGCGAGTCCCTCGTACCTGCACAAAGAAAATAACTCCTCGCAACCAAAGCTATAAGGGGTTGTCAATCCCTTCATGGTCACTTACGAGAGTGAGATCTGATAGAGATGATAGATAATATTTTTGGTATTTTTGTGATAAAGATGCAAAGTAAAATAAAAAACTCAACATTAGTCATAAAGAACTCACATACTTATTGCAAAAATCTACAAGCTATCAAAAATCTACGCGCATGCTCCTAGGGGGATAGATTGGTAGGAAAAGACCATCGCTCGTCCCCGACCGCCACTCATAAGGAGGACAATCAAAGAACACCTCATGTTTGAAATTTGTTACATAACGTTTACCATATGTGCATGCTACGGGACTTGCAAACTTCAGCACAAGCATTTCTCAAATTCACAACTACTCAACTAGCACAACTTTGATATTATTACCTCCATATCTCAAAACAATCATCAAGCATCAAACTTTTCTTAGTATCCAACACACTCATAAGAAAGTTTTTACTATTTTAAATACCTAGCATATTAAGATTATTTAAGAAAATTAACATGCTATTTAAGGCTCTCAAAATAATCTAAGTGAAGCATGAGAGATCAATAGTTTCTTTAAAACAAATCCACCACTGTGCTCTAAAAGATATAAGTGAAGTACTAGAGCAAAACTATATAACTCAAAAGATATAAGTGAAGCACAAAGAGTATTCTAATAATTTCCAAATCATGTATGGCTCTCTCAAAAGGTGTGTATAGCAAGGATGATTGTGGTAAACTAAAAAGCAAATACTCAAATCATACAAGATGCTCCAAGCAAAACACATATCATGTGGTGAATAAAAATATAACTCCAAGTAAAAGTTACCGATGGAAGTAGACGAAACAGGGGATGCCTTCCTGGGCGTCCCCAAGCTTTGACTCTTTGGTGTCCTTAGATTATCTTGGGGGTGCCATGGGCATCCCCAAGCTAGGCTCTTGCCACTCCTTTTTCCATAATCCATCAAAAGATTTCACCCAAAACTTGAAAACTTCACAACACAAAACTCAACAGAAATCTCGTGAGCTCCGTTAGCGAAAGAAAACAAAAGACCACTTCAAGGTATTGTAATGAACTCATTATTTATTTATATTGGTGTTAAACCTACCGTATTCCAACTTCTCTATTGTTTATAAACTATTTTACTAGCCATAGATTCATCAAAATAAGCAAACAATACATGAAAAACAAAATCTGTCAAAAACATAACAGTCTCTAGTAATCTGTAACTAACGCAAACTTCTGGAACTCCAAAAAATCAGAAAAAATAGGACGATCTAGGAAATTTATTTATTGATCAGAAGCAATTGAAATCACTATTTGATCACGTTCTGGTGATTTTTAACAATTGTTTTCGTGAACAGAAAGTTTCTGGAAATTACAGCAAGATCAAATAACTATCATCCAAGAAGATCCTATAGGTTTAACTTGGCACAAACACTAATTAAAACATTAAAACACATCTAACCAGAGGCTAGATCAAAGATTTATTCCTAAACAGAAGCAAAAGCAAAAACTAAAAATAAAATTGGGTTGCCTCCCAACAAGCGCTATCGTTTAACGCCCCTAGCTAGGCATAAAAGCAAGGATAGATCTAGGTATTGTCATCTTTGGTAGGAAATTCTTCAATGAGACATCTATCATCCTTAGGAATTTCTGTATTTTTAGTAATTATCAAACTTCTAGGCACAAGATCAAAAAATTCATTCGTAGAAAATGGTTCCTTAATCATAGCAAAAAGATCGGGATGAATACTTATAGATTTAAGATCCGCAGTTTCCTTACTAGAGGATTCACCCTTATTTTTAGGAACATACATAAGCTTGGCAATTTTAGTAGGTCGACTTGGAATATTCCTTACAGAAGAAAAAGCGGTTCCCAAGTTGGTAATGATACCCTCAAGTTTATCGATTCTAGTGGAATCTTGATTTATTCTTTCATTAACTATGGGTTCCTTCTCCTTAATATTTTTCAAAGTTACTCCTACCTTCGATCCATATTGGGTAATTTGATTGTGGATCTTTTTATCTAGATTTTCAATTAACTCAATGGTAGAAACTTTATTTTCAATAATTTCAAGTCTTTGCATTACATGCTCCAAAGTTAACATAGTTCCATTAACCAAAAGAGGTGGTGAGCCAAATAAATCTATCATAGCATTATAAGAGTCAAAAGTGTGGCTACCCAAGAAATTCCCTCCGGTAATGGTATCAAGGATATATCTATACCAAGGACTAGCACCTACATAAAAATTGCGGAGAAGAACTGAAGTAGATTGCTTCCTGGTAGATCTATTTTGAGCATTGCAAATTCTATACCAAGCGTATTTTAGATTTTCTCCTTCCCTTTGCTTAAAATCAAGAACTTCATTCTCGGGAGACAATGGAGAAGATATAAGACTAGCCATAACGACAAGCAAGCCAGAAAAAGGCAAACGGAAAAAGAGAGGGCGAATAAAACGGCAAGGGTGAAGTGGGGGAGAGGAAAACGAGAGGCAAATGGCAAATAATGTAATGCGGGAAATAAGGGATTGTGATGGGTACTTGGTATGTTGACTTTTGCGTAGACTCCCCGGCAACGGTGCTAGAAATTCTTCTTGCTACCTCTTGAGCACTGCGTTGGATTTTCCTTGAAGAGGAAAGGATGATGCAGCAAAGTAGTGTAAGTATTTCCCTCAGTTTTTGAGAACCAAGGTATCAATCCAGTAGGAGGCTACGCGTGAGTCCCTCGTACCTGCACAAAGCAAATAACTCCTCGCAACCAATGCGATAAGGGGTTGTCAATCCATGCACGGTCACTTACGAGAGTGAGATCTGATAGAGATGATAGATAATATTTTTGGTATTTTTGTGGTAAAGATGCAAAGTAAAATAAAAAGCAAAGGCAATAATAAAGTGATGGAAGATTAATATGATGAAGATAGACCCGGGGGCAATAGATTTCACTAGTGGCTTCTCTCAAGAGCATAAGTATTTTACGGTGGGTGAATGAATTACTGTTGAGCAATTGACAGAATTGAGCATAGTTATGAGAATATCTAGGTATGATCATGTATATAGGCATCACGTCCGAGACAAGTAGACCGACTCCTGTCTGCATCTACTAGTATTACTCCACTCATCGACCGCTATCTAGCATGCATCTAGAGTATTAAGTTTATGAAAACAGAGTAATGCCTTAAGCAAGATGACATGATGTAGAGGGATAAATTCATGCAATATGATAAAAACCCCATCTTGTTATCCTCGATGGCAACAATACTATACGTGCCTTGCTGCCGCTACTGTCACTGGCAAAGGACACCGCAAGATTGAACCCAAAGCTAAGCACTTCTCACATTGCAAGAAAAACCAATCTAGTAGGCCAAACCAACCTGATAATTCAAAGAGACTTGCAAAGATAACCAATCATACATAAAAGAATTCAGAGAAGATTCAAATATTGTTCATAGATAATCTTGATCATAAACACACAATTCATCGGTCTCAACAAACACACCGCAAAAAGAAGATTACATCGAATAGATCTCCACGAGAGAGGGGGAGAACATTGTATTGAGATCCAAAAAGAGAGAAGAAGCCATCTAGCTAGTAACTATGGACCCGAAGGTTTGAGGTAAACTACTCACACTTCATCGGAGGGGCTATGGTGATGATGTAGAAGCCCTTCGTGGTGGATGCCCCCTCCGGCGGAGCTCCGGAACAGGCCCCAAGATGGGATCTCGTGGGTACATAAGGTTGCGATGGTGGAATTAGGTTTTTGACTCCGTATCTGATCGTTGGGTACGTAGGTATATATAGGAGGAAGAAGTACGTCGGTGGAGCATCGTGGGGCCCACGAGGGTGGAGGGCGCGCCCCCTACCTCGTGCCCTCCTCGAAGCTTCCTTGACGTAGGGTCCAAGTCTCCTGGATCATGTTCGTGAGAAAATCACGCTCCCGGTTTCATTCCGTTTGGACTCCGTTTGATATTCCGTTTCTTGAAACTCAAATAGGCAAAAACAGCAATTACAGGCTAGGCCTCCGGTTAATAGGTTAGTCCCAAAATAATATAAAAGTGGAAAATAAAGCCCAATAATGTCCAAAACAGTAGATAATATAGCATGGAGCAATCAAAAATTATAGGTACGTTGGAGACGTATCAGGTGCCGGCTGGCGTATTCTTCCCACACCCGGGTGCATTAAGCTGCAATGTCGGTGCCGCCGCGGGAGACACCAATGCCGCCTCCGCCGGAGACACCAATGGCGCCGCCGTGGGAGACACCAATGCCGCCGCCGGAGACAGCAATGGCGCCGCCGGCGCGTTGCACGAGTTGCTGCCCTGAAGCTGGGAATCCGGGGCGGCCCCTATTGGTCGCCCGCCATCCATGCCTGCAGCCCAGAAACCAAGGTAGGTATAATGGCGGTGATCGTCGCTCCCAGTTGGTCTCGCACTTACTCTTCGACCATCTCCGGAATCTACGCCACTTGTGCCTTGAGTTGTTGAACCTCGCGCTCCTGGCTTTCCGAGCTGGTCTTTCTCTCCTTTCGCCCAGCGGTATAGTATTCCGACCATTTCGTGGACAAGCCTTTGCCGGCCGCACGACCAGCTGATGACGACTTAATGAGCTTATCCTTGTTTTTCATTACGTTCAATGCCCTATTTAAAGGGGTGTCGAAAGGGGAGCTCTTAGACGACCCCGCGCTACTGCTTACAATTTCCTGCGGAAGGAACGTGAACCATTTAGAAATTTGGCTTCATTAACTAGAATGCAACCATATGGAGCTAATTACGTGGGGGTGTATTCCTTACCAGAACAAGCTCAAGCGCCTTGGTCTTCGGATCTGTGGTATGCTCCTTTGTTACCGGGTCAATCTTGTACCGGGCCTGACACAGTTCCTGGTGTGCTTGTCACGGTATTTCTCGAAGCGGGGCGGTAGGCCTTGCTCGGCACGCTCCGCGTCCTCCTTCTCCCATATAGTTTCCGCCACTCTTTAACCGCCGGGACCGAGTTTGTGGACCCCTAACTTCAAGTCCTGCATATATTTCCCCTACTGAGTTGATTCCTCGGATGCGCCGCTCTCGCACTTGATCTCGAACTCCAGGTAGTCAGCTTCGTTGATCAAAGGATTTTTCTCCTTGATCTTCTCATAACTATCACCTTTTTCAATCATTCTCTTCTCTGCGCCTCTCCAAGTAGCCAGGGTCGTGCTCATCCTCATGAGGGCAGCACTATTCACTTTATTCTCTGAGAGGCGCGTGTTTGCGAAGTCACCAGGGAACTTGTATCGTTCGTGCAGCTTCGTGAAGCGGAGGTTGCGCAAATTCCCTCGGTCACGATGCCTTAGGTTCTCGGTGTTGATTGAGACGGTGCTTCGGAGAATGCACCCGAGCTGTCCCGCGTACCCCTTGACTATTTCCTTGTGCGCCGTTGGATTCCCCTCGGAGGACACTTCAGTAAATTCCTCCTTGACGGTGCCGAGCACGTTCGGGCGCCGGTCCTTCTGTTGCCTCTTCGGTTGGCTGCCATCTGTGCGTGCGCTGCCATCATTAGTGGTGGCATCCTCGGCGGCACCATCAGCGGTGTCATCCCCGACGCCACTAGGGGTTGTGTAGTCAGGATCGGTGTCTTCCGTGGCGTCCTCATAGCGCTGAGGTTCTTCCTCCATCTCCTGGGACAGTTCCCATAATGCCTTGCCGCCCGAACCGCCGACCTCATCATTGTGGGCCATGTTTCGCTCTAAATAGGAAAAAAGTTTGGTCAGAATGAACAAGCTAAGGGCTGCAAATGTCCGCAAGGCTTCAAGGGTGACGGCATAATGGCTCAGTGTTATTTAAGGGCTGGTTTGTGAGGATTTATCATGGTCTCATCATTTAGGGTTTGTCGACACCGAGGCATCCTAAAAGCTAAGCTTTTATCATTTAGGGTTTGTCGACGCCAAGGCACCCTAAAAGCCTAAGCTTTCATCATTTAGGTTTTTATCGACACCGAGACACCCTAAAAGCCAAGGTTTTATCATTTAGGGTTTGTCGACACTGAGGCACCCTAAATGCTAAGTTAAGTTTTCATCATTTAGGGTTTATCGATGCCGAAGCACCCTAGGTTGACTGATATATGTATAACACAAGAGGCAGTAAACATATCACACTTCTATATGTATAACACAAGAGGCAGTTGATCCTACTTAATTAAGTACTAAGATACACCGGCCCATGCATTAGTCGCAAGTACCCCATATGTCCTATTTTTAGCAAAGTCATGCTAAAATTCACGGAAAATTTCAGCATGATCTTTGCTGAAAATAGGACATATGGAGTACCCGAATCTGCCGGAACGGAAGTTAACCGACATTCCGGCAAACTCAAGGGCCTCTCGGGGTACCTGCAAAATCATCACAACACGATGGTCGGAGACAAAACCAGCAAACTAGCAAAGTTACTGACGTGTTTACAGAAATTGTTTTCTGTAAAATATGATCATCATCTTTACAAGTCTTTCTCAATGTGATCAATTGATGGATCAACACGTAAAACATGTCCAATAAGAGCATATAATTCAACAACTCCAGTGAAAATGAGAGCTGAAAGATGCAGGGAGCACAAACAGCTCAGAAAAATCAATCCATCTAGCATTTCAGGTTTTGCTAGAAATACCTTTAACACCAGTATCAGTATGATTTATAGAGTCAACATCCAGTAAGTATAATCAAGGTAATCAACCATTCCCATAAAACAAGACAAGTTTGATTCAGTACTGCTAATATGATTGGAGATTACTATGAACATGTGGCAAGACTACTTTGATAACAAGGGCCACTAGTTGGCCAGTAGTTGAACTAGCAGCTTGGCCATCACTGACACCACGCACTGCTGTGGCAGCTCTCAGCAGCAACCTCCAAGGCTCCGACAACCGACACAGATAACCTGTCTCAAAGATGAGCCTCAAGACAAGCTTCACATTCTTGAGTTTAATTTTTTCCAGAATTTTAGAGGCCCCACAAATTCAGTTCAGGTATTTTATACCATGTTAAAGACAGTAAAGTACAGAGGTTTAGCCCTGGTCCTTAGATTCAGTTTCCTAATCTTTTTGTTTTCTACGAAGATATTCCCAACCTTCATGATGCTGGTAAGAAAATAGCTACTCTCTGAATCTTTTATCTATTTATACCTGTAAATTAGCACTCTGATGCTGGCCTTGACAAATGATCCCACTATGTTGTTTGCTGGAATCTGCAAAATGATTCCACTACGTTGACAAATCATCCCACTATGTTGTTATACTTGAGAACACTGTAACAAAATCAAACCCACAATAAACAGTGGTCAGATATAACAGGTACAATTACACAAAGCATCTGAATACACACATACTTCATCTATCAAGTATAACTCACAAGCCAAGAAGGTATGAGTTGTTCATGGAAGCCTTTGATCATAATATCTAAAGGCATAGACAAAATCTACAAGCGGTCAACAAAAGGTCACACGCACCCACTCGTGAGGAACATCGATTTAAATCTAGAAAATGAAGATGATCCATTTCTACATGGAATCAATCAAGTACAGAGCTATGCCACATACTAGGGATATCACCCACACACTAAAAATCAGTGCTTTAGGGATATGAAACAGTTATCTGGTGGGGAGAAGACTGTTGCTGCACTGGCATTGCTGTTTTCCATTCACAATTTCAGGCAATCACCATTCTACATACTGGATGAAGTCGATGCAGCTATCATACAGGCACGGTGGCAACTGGTAACTACCCTCACCAAAAAAATGAGGGCCACAGTGGCTACAGAAAATAGCACACATATCTTCATGTTACTTTATATTCAAATAAGAGCAGAGAAAATACCTACAAATACTCTCTAGCTCCTACACAAGACCAGGAGACTTACCATCTAAACTGAAACAATGTTTTTTATAAGACCATGGTTATCTAAGAATATCAAATAAGCTTTCCACCGTAACCTAGACCACCACAATATTATTAAGATAAGAGATGCCTACTTGAGAATATTAAACAAGCTTTACAAACTTAGAGCATCCATGGTGTTATCTAGTTCATTTATAAGGCTGCACATGCTCTTACAAGTAAACAATTATTTTGGTTTGCAAGACAATTTGACCACCCACTACAATCACCAAATGATTCAAATCCAACCATTTTCATGTAAATTGTTGGAGCAGTTTATCTGAAATGTCGAATGAGAAAAAGTTGCTGCAGATTGCAAGCACTAAGAACCTCCAAGTCTCCAATTTTCCTCTGACTTCCAATTTTCCCTTCACTAAAATAACTTCATCTAGGAAGGTAGCAAGCAGTAGTTCATTGTGCACATATAAAGAAGCAGCGGCGCAACAAGCAAGAGCAACAGCAGTGCAAGAGCAGCGGCGACGGCAAGAGCAGCAGGAAGCAAAGCAGCAGCGGCAGCGGCGCTATAAGCAGAAGCAGAAGCAGAGGCGCAGCCAGGAAAGGGCGTGGGCGGCTGCGGGCGACGACAGGCACGGTCGGGGCGCGGTGCAGCAGCGGCAGCAGGTCAACATGGCAGCGACGAATCTAGGCGAAGTAAAGGGGGATCCGGAGGAGAAGCTCACCACGAAGCCATGGACGTGGTCGGGGAGGCCGGGGACGGACCAGAGCGCGGCAAACGGCGACGAACGATAGTGATGTACAACGATGGGGCCACGCTCAGGAAGAGAGGGCGGGAGGTGGCTGCTGCTCCTTGGCGAAGTGGACGCACTACTGCTTCTCCTTGTCGTCGGGGGGTCAGCGGCGGCGGTGGAGAGCGAGCGCGGGGGGCGAGGGAGGGGGATCGATCTGGCGAGGGAGGGGGAGGGGGGGGGATCGATCTGGCGAGGGGGGAAAGGGATAGAGGGGGGAAGGTTAGCAATGGCGCACCAACCAGGGGTGCGCCATAAGTACATCCATAGCAATGGCGCACCACCGAGGGGTGCGTCATCAGTAACTTTTTTTTGGTTGCGTCTAATATTTTTTTAGAAAATGACGATCAAATTTGAAAACATTTATGAATGTGAAAAAATATCATCAAATTTGTTATTTGAAAATATTTATGAATATGAAAAAATATCATCAAAATTGTTATTTGAAAATATCATCAAATTTGTTATTTGAAAATATTTGAAAAAATATCATAAAAATTGGTATACCAATGGCGCACCGCCTAGGGGTGCGCCATAAGTACATTGATATCATTGGCGCACCTTCTCCTGATGCGCCATTAGTAACTTTTTTTATTATTATTTTTAGTTGCATCTAATAATTTTTTAGAAAATGACAATCAAATTTGAAAACATTTATGAATGTGAAGAAATATCATCAAATTTGTTATTTCAAAATATTTATGAATATGAAAAAATATCATCAAATTTGTTATTTAAAAATATCATCAATATATTTTTTGGATTTTTAGTTGCATTCATTTGTGAATTGGTAAAACATTTATGAATATGAAAAAATATCATCAAATTTGAAAAACTATTCATGAATTCAAAAAGTGTCCATGAAATTTAAAAATATTCATGAGTTCAGAAATTCAATACCATAATAAACAAAAATAAATATTCATGAGGACTAGAACAGAGGAAATATCATTTCAATATGTCGAAATACAATCGAGAAATGAAGACTACGATTTAAATACAATCGATCTTAGCTAGCTATCTTTTCACAATCTTTTTGCCCTTCTTTTTCGCAAATGGAGTTCTTCTGTTGAACGGACGTCCTTTAGGTAGGGTGGTCCTGCTTCTTCTAGTGGTATATGGCACTTCATCGTCGTCGTCATGTTCCATCTTCGGGTCGCCGTACTTGTCGAAGTCTTGCTCATTGGCGACTCCATCCATTCCGATGATCTTCATTTTCCTCTCCTCACGACAACACGACTGGGCTTTGACGGGTCGGTAATGAAGAAGCATTGGTCCACTTGGGAAGCCAGTACCCATGGCTCATTTTTCAGGGTGACGCTTATGCCATGGGATCTTGGATTTGGCTTCGTATAACCATGATGGTGAAATACCTGTCTTCTTTTGGGACGCTCTTGGCCCATCGACACGGAACATCGGGACCTTCTCTCCAACAGTAGCTCAGCTCCCAGATCTCCTCGATCCTTCCGTAGTATCTGTCCTTGTCATTACCGTGTAGGATTCCATCGTTACCCGGAGTTCTGATAACCATCGCCTTCATGTCCTTGTCCTCGTGTAGAATGTGTAGCCGTTGATATCGTACTCCTCATAGGTCATCAGGTTGTGCTCAGCGCCCTGTGACAAGGCGAATATGAGTTTTTCTTCCGCGGAAGAATTCTCATGTAAAGGGTACGACAGAAGCTTCTCCTTGAACCAACGCGTGAAACATGAGTTGTCCTCTTTGATTATATCTCCGTCCGTCCTCTGTTGGCCTCGGTCATTGTATGTCTTCTCAATAAAGGTTTTGTGCTCTACCACCCAAGGATCGACCACGTCTATGTGTTGTAGCGCGACTAGGTTTGCTCTTTCAAAGTCGGCGAGTCGACCCTCGAAGTCGACATGCATTTCGTGGCGACCCTCGCGGTGACCCCATACAGCGAGCCTGCCGAGGTGCCTGTTGACGGGCAGACCAACGGGGTTCTCGATGCCTACATAATTCGTGCAGTAGGAGATGCACTCTTCGGTCAGAAAGCCCCTGGTTATGCTTCCCTCTGGACGTGACATGTTGCGAACGTATCCTTTGATGACACCATTCATCCTTTCGAATGGCATCATGCTGTGCAGGAACATCGGCCCGAGTTGGATGATATCCTCCACGATATGGACCAGCAGATGCACCATAACATCGAAGAATGCGGGCGGGAAGTACATCTCAAGCTCGCATAGTATCACCACGATCTCTTCATGTAGCCTTCGAGTTGCCTCACGCCAACCGACTTCCGAGAGATGACGCCGAAAAAGTTGCATAGGCCAAATAGCATTTCACGGACGTGCGCGTCCATGATCCCATGGATTGCAATCGAAGTATTCGCGTCATCAAGACGTGATACCGTGAGACTTCATCCCGCTGAACTTCGCTTCACGAGTCTAGGTATCTGCTTATCTTCCCAGCAGAATCAGAAGGAAGTTTTACTCCTACGAGGCAGGTGAAAACTGCTCGATCTCCTCCCGACTTAGAGTGAAGCACGTGAGAGGGTAGTCATTTCCGGTCTTCTTGGCCTTTTTGCCTTTGCGACGACTTTCCATGTCCTGATTCGCCTCATCATCATCATCATTAGCGTGAAGCTTTCCCCTGATGCCCATTGATTTCAAGTCTGCCCTTGCTTTCGGCCCATCTTTGGTCCTCTCTGACATGTTGAGCAGGGTACCAAGCAGACTCTCGCACACGTTCTTGGTGATATGCATGACATCAAGGCTGTGAGGCATAGGTGGATCTTCCAGTACGGCAAGTCCCAGAAAACAGACCTCGTTTTCCATACCTTCAGCAGCGGCTCTGGCGCCTTTCGCTTCTTTCCCGGCTCTGGGCACTCTTTCCAATATTTCAACAGCTCGTCTATTTCCTCGTCGCTCCTCGTACGCGGGCGTCTTCGGGGTTCGGTTTCACAATCGAATAGATCCTTGTGTTTATTCCATGGGTCATCGTCGCGAAGCCACCTTCGATGTCCCATGAACACGGTTTTCGAAGACCCGGGATCTCTATCTAGCTGGCGATACGTTGTGTCATCCATGCACCTGACGCATCCAGAAAATCCGTGGACCACCTGCCCCGCGAGATATCCGTAACCGAGATAGTCGTGCACCGTCGTGAGCAGTGCGACTCTCATAGGGAAATATTCTTTCTCTGCGGCATCCCACGTATTGGCTGGCATTTTCCACAGCGTGTCTAGCTCCTCTTCAGCGGCCCCGGATATGATTGATGTTGTTCCCTGGTTGTTTCGCCCTTCAATTAGCATACTCATGTGAATGTACTTCCTCTTCATGCACAACCAGGGGGAAGGTTGTACATCCACACAAACACAGGCCAGGTGCTATGTGTGCTTCTCTGGCTTCAAAACGGATTGACTCCATCGGTGCTCGCGCGCAGCATGATGTTCCTTGGATCTTCCCCAAATTCTGGGTGTTCGAAGTTCAACGCTTGCCACTGGCTCGCATCCTTAGGGTGACTCGGCATCTTGTCTTTTTTATTTATCTCCGGATCATTTCTGTCATCTTCTCTCTTCTTCTCCTCCCTATCCGTGTGCCAACGCAGGAGCTTTGCTAGCTTAGGGTCCGCGAAATACCGCTGCAGACGAGGAGTGATCGGGAAGTACCACACCACTTTTTGAGGAGCTTTCTTCCTCTTCTTGTATCAAGTGACGCCGCACACCGGACATATGGTAGACTCCGCATGCTCGTCCAGATAAATGATGCAATTGTTCATGCACACATGGTATTTCACGTGTGGTAAATCCAGAGGACACACGATTTTCTTCGCCTCCTTGAAACTGGTCGGGCACTTGTTCCCCTTGGGAAGACGTTCGTGCAAGATGGCATGTTCTCGTCGGCATCGCGCCGGTCATTTTGTGTTTTACCTTCATCTCCAGATCCATGAGCGTTACTTTCAAAGGGTATCCTCGGCCTGCATCCTTCATACAATGGAGTAACCGCGTCTACCTCCAGTTGATCCAGCTTGGCTTTCTCTCGGGCGGCAGCTCTTGCGTTATCCGTCTGCTTGAGAAGCAGCTCTTGAATATGAGGGTCCTGCACCCATCCCATCGATGGTCCATCATCGTCTGCTCCGGCATCTTCATCTTCATGATCATGCCCTTCGTCTTGATCTTCCTCATCATCATGTCCGGCATCTTCTACATGATGACTGTGTACTGCATCACCGTCGTGATCATGTCCTGGAGATTTTCTTCGTCTTCTCGAGCGCCCTCGCCGCGGTGGTTGTCTTGCTGCCCTTCCTCATTTCTTGCCCGGCCTCCATGGACGACTTCATAGCCATCTTCATCACCTTGCCACCGATAGCCATCCATGAAACCACGCAAGAGCAGGTGGTCCCGCACCTGTCCGAATTCCGGGTCCGTAATAAGGCTCTTCAGCTTGCATCTTCGACACGGACATCTTATCTCCGTCTCGTTCTTTTGAAGCATCTCGGCCTTTGCGGAGCTCAAAAACCTATTCACGATGCCTTCGGTCATCGTGCGGACCATGGTCGCTGCGGGGTAGAGCAAAACGATATTTTAGAACCAAGAAAAATTTTGGCATGACTTTGCCTAAAAATAGGACCAAAAAGAATGCATAGTGCCAAATTCTCGCCGAAACGGAGATGAATCAACATTCCGGCAAAATATTGGCAACTATCGCATTTCAAATACCGGTACCTGCAAACACAAACATATATGCAACACCACAAACATATGCAACACCACAAACATACGTAGATCTAGCTAGGCCATAAAAAGTGCATGTGCACGTTGTTGAAGGGAGAAAAAAGTAGATCTACAACATAAATAAAGCTTTCCCCTTACTTACCTATCAAAAAAAGGTAATTTAACCACTTAATTTGGGTGGATCTATGGTGCAAATGAGGTGAGAAGGAGGAGGCAGCCGAGACAAGCTTGGAGGAGGAGGTGGAGAGAATGAAGTGGGGAAAGTGAGTGTGGTAGGTGGCTGTCCAAAATATCTAGCTGGTCTCAGGTTACTAATGGCGCACCACCTAGAAATGCGCATGTTACGTGGTGCACCAATACTAGTTTTGCAAAAATAAATTGTTAGTAGTGGCCCACCGTGGATGTGGTGCGCCATTACTAGTTTGAACTAGTAATGGCGCACTGTACCCAGGTGCGCCATTACTAGTTTTGAAGAAAAAAGTAAAAAAATTGTTAGTAGTGGCGCACAGAATTTGTGGTGCGCCATTACTAGTTAAAACTAGTAATGGCACACTGTGCCCTGATGCGCCACTAATAGGTTTGGAAAAATAAAAAAATAAAATTTGTTAGTAATGGCGCACCTTTTGTCTGGTGCGCCATTAGTAATGAGGACACTAATGGCGCACATGTATCTGGTGCGCCACTTCTATATATATAGCAGTGGCGCACCACATATGTGGTGCGCCATTAATGTCCATATTGGCTATAGCCCTTTTCCTGGTAGTGTGTGGGATGCGCTCGAAATCAAATTTGGTGCAACTGATGCTGGCAGTGAGTTGTATGCCATGGAGCAGTTCCATGATTACAGGATGGTTGATAACCGTTCTTTATTGGACCAGGCTCATGAGATACAGTGCATTGCTAAGGAGCTGGAGCTCCTGAAGTGTGAGTTACCGGACAAATTTGTCGCGGGTTGCATTATTGCAAAACTCCCTCCTAGTTGGAGGAACTTTGCTACTTCTCTCAAGCACTTGAGACGTGAATTCTCTGTTGAGGATGTCATTGGTCATCTCAGTGTTGAGAAAAACTCGAGAGCCAAGGACTCACACATGAAAGGGGCAGAGGGTTCTTCTAGCGCCAATGTGGTGCAGAAGAACTTCCACAAGTTCAAGGGAAAGAACTCTGTCCAGCAGAATACTACCTTTAAGAAGAAGGGTAAGAAGAAAGACAAAAAGAGAGATGGCTGCTTTACTTGTGGTTCAGATGAACATTGGGCGAACAAGTGCCCAAACAAGTACAAGAAGCCAGCACAGGACTCCAAGTCTGTGAATGTCACTCTGAGCAACAATGATGCGGCATCTGGGTATGGTAATCCGTTTACCATACTTTCAGTTTGTCCGTTGACCGATTGGTGGGTTGACACTGGGCCAATATTCATGTGTGTGCTGATGTGTCTTTGTTTTCTTCCTACCAGGTCGCACGAGATTGTTTCGTCCTGATGGCGAATGGCTCGCATGCTTCTATTCATGGTGTTGGCACGGTAGATCTGAAGTTTACTTCTGGAAAGATCGTGCAACTGAAGAACGTGCAGCATGTCTCCGCCATAAAGAAGAATCTCATTATTGGCTCCCTTCTATGTAAATAAGGGTATAAGTTAGTATTTGAGTCTAACAAAGTAGTCGTATCTCGGTATGGACTATTTGTTGGACAAGGATATGATTGTGGTGGTTTGTTCCGCCTATCCCTGGAGGATTTCTGTAATAAAGTCGTGAACCAAATTCATTCTAACGTGAACGAATCTGAGGTTTGGCATTCACGTCTTTGTCACATAAATTTCGGTTGTATGACGCGGCTAGCTAAGATGGACTTAATCCCGAGTTTCACTTTAGCCAAAGGCTCTAAGTGCCATGCATGTGTGCAAGCTAAGCAACCTCGTAAGCCTCACAAGCTTGCGAAGGAGAGACACCTGGCACCATTAGAGCTCATACATTCAGATCTCTGTGACATGAATGGTGTGTTGACTAAAGGTGGAAAGAATACTTCATGACTCTAATTGATGATTCCACTAGATTCTGCTATGTGTATTTGTTAAATACTAAGGATGAGGCTCTACACTACTTTAAAGTCTATAAGGCTGAAGTTGAGAACCAACTTGAGAAAAAAATAAAACGAGTCCGGTCTGATCGTGGTGGAGAGTACTTTTCTAATGAGTTTGATTTATTCTGTGCGGAACATGGTATTATTCATGAGAGGACGCCTCCCTACTCACCCCAGTCAAACGGGGTTGCCAAACGGAAAAACCGTACTCTAACTGATTTGGTTAACGCCATGTTAGATACATCTCGTTTATCCAAGGCATGGTGGGGGGAGGCTGTATTGACATCTTGTCATGTCCTGAATAAAGTCCCCACAAAGGATAATGAGACTACTCCCTATGAGCAATGGGAAAAATAAATAACTACACTCTGTTACTTGCGCACTTGGGGCTGTTTGGCAAAAGTCAACATGCTGATAATCAAAAAGCGCAAGTTGGGACCAAAGACTATGGACTGTGTTTTTCTTGGCTATGCCAAGCATAGAGTTGGCTATAAATTTCTAGTGGTGAAACCTGAGGTACCTGACCAGAAGATCGGTACAATCATAGAGTCTAGGGATGCTACATTCTTTGAGGATATTTTCCCCATGAGAGATATGCAAAGCAATTCTAGACTGGAATCTGATGAGACTCCTGAACCTGCTATTCTGATGGAATATTATGAACATAAAAGTGATAAGTGTTCCACGGAGGATGACGAGGAAGCTCCTGTTAGGAGCAAGAGATAGAGGACTGCAAAGTCCTTTGGTGATGATTTCCTCGTGTACCTCGTGGATGATGATACTCCCAGTTCTATTTCAGAAGCTTATGCATCTCCGGATGTTGACTACTGGAAGGATGCGGTCCATAGAGAGATGGATTCCATCTTGGCTAACAGGACATGGGAGATCACTGATCGTCCTTATGGTTGTCGACCATTAGGATGTAAGTGGGTGTTCAAGAAGAAGCTAGGTCCGTTGGTACTGTTGAGAAATACAAGGCTAGGCTTGTGGCCAAGGGTTATACTCAAAAGGAAGAAGAGGATTTCTTTGACACTTACTCACCTGTGGCTAGGCTGACAACCATTCGAGTGTTACTCGCTATGGCTGCCTCGCATGGTCTTCTCGTTCATCAGATGGACGTTAAGACGGCTTTCGTTAACGAAGAGCTAGACGAGGAAATTTACATGCAACAGCGAGATTGCTTTGTAGTAAATGGTCAGGAAAGAAAGGTGTGTAAGTTAGTGAAATCTTTGTATGGCCTGAAACAAGCGTCTAAGCAATGGCATGATAAGTTCAACACTACCCTGACGTCTGCTGCCTTTGTTGTGAACGAAGCTGACAAATGTGTATACTATCGCTATGGTGGGGGCGAAGGAGTTATACTGTGTTTGTATGTCGATGACATACTGATATTTGGGACCCACCTCAAGGTCATTGAGGAGGTCAAGGCTTTTCTATCTCATAACTTTGAAATGAAAGACCTGGGTGTGGCTGATGTTATCTTGAACATCAAGCTACTGAGAAATTCTGAGGGTGGAATTAAACTTCTGCAATCCCACTATGTTGAGAAGATTTTGAGCCGTTTTGGATATTCGGACAACGAACCTTCTGCAACACCATATGATCCTAGCGTGCAGATTCGAAAGTTCGAAGGCACGACTGTAGATCAATTGAGATATTCTCAAGTGGTTGGTTCACTGATGTACCTAGCATGTGCTACTCGTCCTGACATCTCATTTGTTGTGTGCAAATTGAGCCGGTTTGTTTCCAATCCGGGAGATGTGCATTGGCATGTTGTTGAGCGAGTGATGCGTTATTTGCAAGGTACTGCGAACTATGGAATTCACTATTCTAGGTACCCGACGGTACTTGAGGGGTATAGTGATTCGAATTGGATATCTGATGCTAATGTGATGAAAGCCACAAGTGGACATGTCTTCACACTTGGTGGTGGTGCTGTTTCCTAGAAGTCTTGCAAGCAGACGATCTTAACCAGATCGACTATGGAAGCAGAACTCACAGCATTAGACACATCATGCGTCGAAGCAGAATGGCTTCGAGAGCTTTTGATGGATTTGTCGGTGGTTGATAAACCAGTGTCGGCTGTCCTTATGAACTGTGACAATCAAACGGTGATTGCCAAGGCTAAGAGTTCAAAGGACAACATGAAATCCACAAAGCACATAATAAGAAGATTGAAATCTGTCAGAAAATCAAGAAACTCCGGAGTAATAGCGTTGGATTATATTCAGACGTCTAAGAATCTGGCAGACCCTTTTACGAAAGGGCTATCACGGATTGTGATGGAAAATGCATCGAGGGAGATGGGTATGAGACCCACATAAGTTGCCATGAGGGTAACCCAACCTATGTGATCGGAGATCCCGTGAATTAGGACCTGGGAAAACAATCCAGCGGTCAACTGAGAACCCACTCCATTGTAGATGCACAATACTCTCAATTCTGTAAGGCAGGCTGACTTTTGTCTTAATGTGTTCCAAAGCTTGTGTAAGCAAGATGCTAACCTACAGAGCAATCTTGGTAGGAACACACCTAAGTGAGCCCGACTGCTGGTCACAGTCTATGAGATTGGGTAATCTCTAGGAAGCTCATGAGAAGGTACGGAGTATGACTAATAAGCTCCACCCATGGGGTTTAGCCTTCGACAGCCACGTATCAGCTGACAATAGGCGAAACTTCTGCACGCCAAACTGACAATTCAAGGCATAGTCCATTGTTCGGTTGTGAAGAAGTCTAATCCTGTTGCTCTAGGTGGAAGTTCAAGTTAACAGTCTCCACTGAAATTTCTGATATATCAAACATTGTTTGGAACAGTTGACAAACTTATGTGCCTCGAGATCTGGTGGGGGATTGTTGGATTATGGATCGGCTTAGGCCCATATAAGACACTAATCCCTGGTTAATCTTGAGGCATATATGTATGAGATGGCAGGTGGTGGAAAGTTTAGTCCCACCTTGCCAGTTGAGGAGAGTTGAGACCCCTTTATAAGGGTTGTTCTACCACTTGCCATTGGGAGCTTGGGAAGAGGAGTGGTACACGCGCGCTCCTCCTCCTCCACCGCCCGCCTCGCCTCGTCACGACGAATGAGCCGAGCCGAAGCTTATTTTTGCCATTCAGGAACGAATTAATTAATCAGGGATTAATTAACGAGCCACCAATAGGTGGGCCACTGTCCGAGACGTTGGACTGTGGGCTGACTTGCGTTGCCGGGATTCGTCGACTCCCTTGCCGGGACTTGCGTTGCCGGGATTCGTCGACTCCCTTGCCGGGAGTGCGACCCTTGCCGGGAACGACGACTCCCTTGCCGGGAGTGGGTTGACTCGGTCGTGGGCCTCCGCAAGGCCCACGACTTTCTCCCTTACGGACTATATAAGAAGGCTCTGGTCAGTGAAGTAACCTAGTTCGGTTCACTCACTCCCTCTCGCGTGACCTAGCCGTCATCTACTGTTCCTCACTCTGTGCTGCCTCCGGCGATCCCATCCCGACGACCGCGTGCACGGTTGGTCGGGAGAGCAGGTGCCTCCGGAACCCTGTCGTTTGAGATCCTGCCCGGGAGAACGGCAATAAGGTTTTTGGGTAGCGTCTCGACGTGACTGCTCCCGTTCCGTCCCCAACTCCGTCCGCCTCTGCTTCCACTCCTTCCCCTGCATCGACACCATGGCAGAGGACGCAGCCGCCAAGAAGAAGGCCACGGACGATGCCGAGGCTGCTGGTGATGCCGCCGCGTTGGCCTGGCCAACCGGAGGGTATGATCTGTTTATCCCTTGTTTACTCGTACTTGTACTAGCCGCATATGTGCTGCTCATCGATGGTTCGCTTCTATATTCTGTACGTGCTAGTATGCTTAGGTATAGCTATGAGATGCATACCTTTTATACCATACTTACTATTTACTCGTGGATAAGTCTAATCCGAAAAGTGCTAATATTTCCAACACATGGCACATGACACATATCCTTCGGATCATAACTTAGGGGTCAAGTCCTATATCGAGACATCATGGTATCAATTACCAGTCAAGCAATAATAGAAAATCTCATGAATCAAGCATTATAAATCAAAGTGCGCCTCATATTTCAAGACCGTGCGAGTACTTTTCTCAGTATGTTGATCTCCCTCATGGCCTCATTCATGCATCTTCTCTAACCTATGTTCTACTCCCAAGTCTCTTTCACTGTGCCATTTCGGCCATCTTCATAGCGATAGTTATAGTTTGTTCCAGTCCTTGTGATCCCAAAAAGAAACAGAGCATTTTCCTCTTCAGCATTGAATCAGTTTAGCACCAGCGATCTGTTAATCAGGGAGTAGGAGACATTTGGATTTAGTAGCCTTTTTTGCACCTGATCGTTTATGTTTCTTGCGCCCACGCAAGACTGTCCAGATCCAGATAAACAGCACAACAGCTAACCAGTTCAGAGTTCAGGATCATAGGTTCTACAGCTGCATTTACGTCTGTTTGGTACGACTCTGAAACCGGAAAACAAATTGTATGACATGGTCATATCTTATCATGCTAGTGGGACAATTCAGTGCTGTCCATTTTTTTTTTCTATCAAAGGCATGGCAGAGTTTTTTTCTACAGTACCGGAGTTGAAAAAAAGAAGCCATCTACATACTCACTTTGGAAAAGCAATGAAAAGTACATTTTGCAATCATAAGGCGTGTCGGTCAAGAAAACGATTCTCGGAATATTAATGTAAAGGTGGGACAATGTTGCTGCATATATACCGCATATCCGAGACGGAATTCAAATGACCGCCAAAAAAAAATGGATTTATGAATCCTACAAGTGTCAAGTATACCGCTGTTATCTACTTCAGTATATGCTACGTATCTTGGCTGTGTGAGAAGAACCTGGGGCTGTGTCACCTGAAATGAAAGATCCTCTTCTATGCTGAAGAGACCGAGTGCGCAGATCCGGTGGCCCGAGTATCTTTTTCGCTCAATCTCCGTTTCATCACCTTCTTGATCTCCTCCTCCTTCGTGTCCGCAAACTGTATCAGCTCCTTGAAGCTGCCAAGGCGCGTCGGCTTTGGCTTCTCTGGACGTATTTGAGCAATGGTGGCCGCGGTGACGGCAGCAGCAGAGTCACTTGGCTCGCTGGGAGGTTCGGAGCTGGAGTACCTGCTATACTGCCAGCAGATCCTTGCGAAGTAAACCATGAGAGCAAAGACGCATATCAGAGCACACAGCAGGAAAAGGCCCCAGAAGCTTCCGAGGCCAAGCCTGACTGCTCCCAACCCACTGTCATCATCGCCGCAGGTCGGATCTGTGAGCCACTCGTCGTGAATTCTCTGGAGCTGGCCACTCTCTGAAAGTTGAAGGATGGCGGTTGATAGGTCTGCAGCAAGGGGGGAATCTCTCTGGAATGCCTGTAAAGAAGGGGAAAAAAAGAGCAGATATAATTCTCTCCTTTTCAAAAGTGTAACTGTAAATACATAACGATTCATCGGATGCTGAACATACAAATCCCCATCCCTCCTTCGTGAACTCCTGACCGACTATTCTGAAGTTGCAGTGGGTTGACAGGAAGATCTCAACGCATGGCATCTCATCAACAACTGCAGCAACACCGCCGTCTTTCGGCCCACGATTAAGGGCATTGGCGTACTCCTCAACCGTGCTCAGTGGTACTAACCGGGATTCGGGAATATTCAGCTCATCAATCAGGTAATTTCGGACAAATTTTCCAGCCGGGTATCCGATAGGTAAAGCGCTAGCAACCAAATTGTCGAGTCCAGTTATTCCAGTTGCTAGCTGCTGTACTGTGAGGATCGACGTCAAGCTAGCAGTGTAACTTGAATTGATGATCAGCACGACAAACAACCATATTATCAGCACGAAACGCCCAAGAGCACTTACGGTGTTCTCCCCTGAGGTAAGTTTTTTCAGTAAGACATTTTCATCCAGATGGGAAAAGAATACAAAACAGGAGTTAAACATAATATCATGTGCTGCATTTAGTGGACTTACTGTGTGCAAAGAACATCGTTGAGAAACTGAACCTGAAAGAGAAGCATGAACTGTCAGTTAACTTCTTATAGCTAACATTTAGAAAAATTACAAAGATACAAAAATCATAAAGTTACAAAACAATTGGTGAGAACAAAGGAAGTAAAAGAAACAAAAATAACCACTTTGGCTCTCTTCATTATTTCTGAATTCTTATTCAAGCCAGATTGAAAACCTAAGATAGAACAGATCCTTGGAGTAACAAAGGAACTTACCAAAATATTGTCAGGATTTGTCGTCGTGGAGAGCCTCGAAACTCCTCATTAGAACGATGTTCAAGAATCCAAACAACCACTCCCACAAAAATGAAAAGAGTGCCTGTTACACACCACATCTCTAATGTGAAAGGTTTAAAGAAAGCCCAGGCATTTGAATTTGCTTTTCTCACTGGCGCTACTATCACAAGCCCTGCCTCGATATAAGGCTGTGTGAATTCTGCAATCTTCGTTCTATTTCTCACAATAGCAAAGTCACCTACAGCTGCATCAAGGGCCTAGAGAAAAAACAAAACAAAAAATCAGATGATGAGAAGCAAAATGATCAAAGAAGCAGAGCAAAGCATGCAAACATACATTGGTGGCAATCCTACTAATAATGTCGTCATAGTTAGGATTCTTTGAACCATCCCCTATTGTTATGAACTGGCAAGGAACTGGGTACGGAAGAAGTTTAATTGCTGCGTTGAATATATCAACACTGTAACCCGTCACATTATCAGGGCCCTTGCCAACTGAAACCAACTCCCTAAAACTTGGTTTATTTGGAACACCAACTCTCAGAGGCTGGCCATTGTTAGGGAAGACCCACCCTCTCGGCTTAGTAGTTGTGTCACCTGGCCACACCACACTGTGCAACTGTTGGGCACTTGTTGACGTATTCGGTGGCTTCCGATACAAAATTTCGGGAGCAGAAACAGAAAGACCAGAGTAATTACTCCAATAGCCAATCAAACGGGACCCAGTACCACCAACGTTAAGGATATCATAAGCTGGGCGCACCAAATTGCGGTCTGCATTAAACTGAACCAGACCTGTTAGCCCTGTCATGTTTGTGAGCAAAAGTTGCTGTAGCAACTGATCACCACCATCAAATATCTTAAGCTTTGATAGACGCAAACTGCTTCCATTTGAATTGTGCAACCTTGGATCTGCAGAGAAAGTAATTTGCTGCCCACTATTGAGATATTCATTGATAGCACGGGCAACAACCCAAACTGAGTCATAAGCATAAAAACCGTACGAATTCATGCCAGAAGAAATGCTCCTATTATTAGCTGCATTATTCCATTTAGCTACGAACTTCCTCTTGGCATCAGAATCAGGAGTGTGCTGGCGAAGAACAATTAGTCCTTGTATATAACTCATGGCTTTAGGATCTCCAGGCCCTGAGGAGTCCAGGACAGCAGCTAACCAATCTGTTACTATCCAGACATAGCCAGTGCCCATCATCTGGAGTTTGTTCGCTATAGCAAATATTCTCATCCCTGCATCAGGATTGACATGCACAACAAACACCCTTGATTCCATCATGTTTGCTCTAAACAGTACATCATTGATCAAATCTGTGTCTGAGTTTGGAGGAATGGCTGCTTTATGTGAAATTCTTGCCCGCTTTGCTCCAAGTGCATCACCGAGGACTGACACCCCGCCTCGGCCATAATCATCATCCACAAATATAGCAGTCACCTCTTTCCATTGAAAGTAATCAATAATGCTAGCAACAGCATGCATTTGGAAGTAGTCACTTATGGTGCTCCTTAAAAAGTAAGGATACTCCGATGCAGATAGGGTTGGATCAGTTGCTGCAAATGATAGAAGTGGAACATGTAGCTCATTAACAACATGTGAGATGACATGGCCTATTCCAGAAGATTGAGGGCCAATGACAGCAACCACGTTTTTCTCCATTAGCTGCAGTGCTGCAACAAAGTACCGTTTTATGAATCAGTTCATAGGCTATTGAAGCAATTAGCAACTGTCTTACTTACAATAACTGGAGGTATGAGGCAAGGAAAATTGCATTAGGAAAATGACTATGAATTATCTCGGGAACAAGAGAAATAGTATGTACATATTTATATGAATTTAATCTGCTAAATAGGTGTTACCAGTTCTAGGGCCTTAATAGGCTGGTCTATGGAAGTGTCTGATGAAGTGTGTTACTAACAGCACCAATCATTTATCAATGGAAGAAAAGTATGTAGTGGCAGGACGTAGATTTTAAACTCTTCATCCAAAAACATAGGTCGGATGGGGACATAAAAGAGAGGTGGCTATCCATACTGAATGCGTTTGGAAAATACTGTACACACTAGGCCATGCAGGTCCATGGGTTTAATGGCTAGTAATTGACGAACTGAAGCTAAATTTCTAAATCAGCTACTATAAGATCCTTCTAAATTTGTGCTAGTACTTAACTATTGTTCAGAAAATTTTATTCCAACAATATGAGAAAATTAGTTATGGTACAAAACATATGGTGACAAATCTGTCACTCTGATGCGGTGATGCCCACACATGCCACAAAGAGAATAAGGAATCTCGCATGATAAGAAAGTGAAGAGTTGGATGCTCTTTAATACATGTTTCTTGCACCTTAAGGGATGCTGTAGTTAGTACACAAGTTATGCCATTTTTTGATCCATGGTACCAGTATGCTTTTTGTCTGTTCCTCTTTTGTTGCCAGAACAATCAGGTTAGCACAATTCTCAAGAAAGGGCACGATCCTCATAGAAGTTTAGAGCAACAGTGCTTTAAGCACAGTTGGTTTCTCCATTCCCAATCAAGTCATTATTGAATCATCTCATGGGACATGAGCCAGGCAATTATTGTATTAAACTAAGTGGAATAAGGAATGGGCTACCCCTATAAAAAAGGCAATATGAGACATACTATCCAAGGAATCTTGACCTAATTCAGAGTTCAGACCAAGACATCAATGCACTGAGATATAGTGATATTACACTGCAGCTCAATTGTTTCTTCGCTAGTCAACAATTAATTACCCCAAATTTATGACACCTAATCTAAGAAGTGAATCTCAGACAGAAAGACAAAAGCAATTAACTAAACAAAGTTTGATTAGAAGAATAACAAAGATTCTTATGTAAAAATAAATAAACAAATAATTGAAGTAACAGGTTTCTTCATATTTGCACCAGAAGGCCTGGATCAAAGAAACTAAGAAAAGCTACTCATCAACTCTGACGTGTAAGTTCTGTCATTTTGTAACAAGTGGCGACTGCTTTTGCTCTTTTTTTATGGGAGCAGATTGAGATGCAATAATTTACAAGGCCCACGGTACTTTGAACAGATATGCTGGACAGATTGTGGTGCCCTCGTGGCCTCATCTTTGCCACTACTGATAGTAGCTCATGCTGAGATCTCAATAAAGAAAAAGATAAATGAGGCTGATGCTAAAGTTAGTAAGCGATCTTGAACAGATAAACTAGTTCAGAAGTGAGATACTTAACCACTTCTCAGATTAATTCTCTTGGGCCATGCCAAATCCTTTCTACGTGTTGAATACAAAGACGATTTTGCTATTTCTCTAGCGATTGAGAAATACCCCCTCCGTCTGAAATTAGTTGACGCTCAAACGGATGTTAATTTCGGACAGAGGAAGTAACTATAAGAACAATTTGTAGGAAATACGCAGTGCAAGCATAAAAGAGATGATAAGAACTTGATTGGACGGCTATCGATGTCGACCCGGAAAGAACTGATTCTAACTCAATGGAGCTATCGCCACTCGCAGTAGAAAAACTTTCTTTCTCATGTGCAACTACTAAAGCAGGAATTTTCTTTCTCCATCAACAACTTCACTTTGTAACCAGTTGGAGTAAAGCAGCACATGCTTCCAGTCAGATAATTACAGATATGGCTAGTGGAAAAGTCACCGAATCACTCGAATTGGCCAGGAATTGGGTCGTGAAAGATAAGTTCCAATAAATTCCGTTACTTATGGGATAAAGAGAACTCATCTGTTCAACACTAGTGCTAAAGAAACAGAGTACTAATAGTCTTCTAAAGAAAACAGAGTAATAAAAGAAGTAATAAAGAAAATAACAAACCTTCGATGGTTCCAAGAAACCCGCTGCAGTTGGTGTCCTGGCTGATCAAATTCAGGGTGGTTCCGGCGAGCACGGTGCGGTCCGCGTTGACGTCGTCGACGGCGAGCTCGATGGCGAGCCGCGCCGCGCGGCCAATGGTGGATTCGTACGTGAAGAGCGCGCCCACGGACACCGTCCTCGGCCGCCGAATCCCCCGCTGCGCCGCCGCCGCCGCCGCCGCGCAAAGCGCCAGGCACAGCACCAGCAGCCTGCCCGCCCCCATTGCCCCCGTCCCCAAAGGCGCCACCCGGAAGCGCGCGCGGCGCTAGAGCGCGGCCCTGCCCGAGAAGCGGAGCCTCGGGGCGGCTCGCATGGGCCGGCGGCGGGAATGGGCAGGCGAAATCGCAGGAGGAGGGCCCAGGAGCGGCAGAGTAGGACGAGGCGGTTGGATCAAGAAGAGCTCAGAAAGACGGTGGCTTTGAGGCGGGCGCGCGCGCGCGCGAGGGGGGTGGGGAAGAAGAGGACGAGCTGGGGCAGAGCTCTCCCCGTCTCCCTCTGCTCCTCCGCCCTGGGCCTGGGAGGGCGAAAGAAAGCTTGACGGCGGCGTGGGAATCGTCGATTAGCAGGGAGTCCAACGGGACTGACAACGGCGCAGGGGTGTAGCGTGTTGTATGGTGGCGTGGTGCGCTGCCGCAGGCGCTGCGGCGTCGGCGTGTATGCGTGTGTGCATCACATGGAGAAACGGAAAGGGAGAGGAGGCGGAGACACTCGGACAGCTACTGTTGGATGGCGACGGGGGCAGGGGAAGGGATTCATTCCTCCTTCCCGCGGCATTCCTCGCCGCTAGAGATATTTCTGGGGGTGATCGGGGCGGTTATCCACCAAAATCACCTGAGAATGATCCATCCATCCGGTGGCCTCAAGACCCAGGAAGGGCCTGGTCATGGAGAATTTTGTTTTCTTGTACCAGTGTTCATGTGGTTGAATTTGTTCATTTTTCTTTCTAGATATACACATGGCGCCGTCGCTTGTTATCAGGGTGCGGCAGAGAAGAGCGTCGTCGCGCTTTGGGGTGGTCGGAGGGCGACATGTGTAGGCCGGGCGAACATGCTGCCAGGATCCGACGCACTCTGGGGGGAACATGGCGAGCATTATGGAGATTGGTAGGCCGGGCGAGGGATTCTCCTGACACTAGATTCTTGAACTTCTCGTGTGAAAACCTAAGACTCGTTGTATGTGTGATATCCTGCTTTGCATTGATGAAGCTAGTTGCATTTTCATACGATGATATCTTAGCCCTACAACAAACAAGGATAAAACCGCTCCTTCGGATTGGAGATGGTCCAAACTAAGGGCATGTTCTGATCTCCTTCCACTCCAGGCTTCACAAAATTCTGAAGCGAAGTAGAGCCGAACGATTTTGCCGCCAGAAGCTAGCTTCGGGAAGCTTTGAGCGATCCCAGTGCAAAAAACTGGAGCGAGGTCGGCCCAGCTCCACCAAATAGAAAAGATGAAGTTCGACGATATTACGGCGGATGTGCCACCGCTTAAGAAAATGGTTCGCTCTTTCCCTCGTATAGAAAATGTTTCGCTCTCCCTCGTACGTAACCTTTCCTCTCTCCCTTGAAATGGGCTGGTTTCAGCCGGCCCAAATGCCACCGAACAGGCCAGATCTTGGTCTAGCTGGGCTGCCAGCCAATGGATCGCTCGAAGAAGCTATCGATCGAGCAGAACGGATTGAGATCGCCAAGCAGAGCGAGAAGCTAGCGTGAGAAGCTGGTTATGTGAAGTTTTGTGAAGTTGGAGGACGTCAGAACAGGCCCTAAACCCATGGATGGGCAGCCTGGCCCAACATCTTAAACCCAAAGCCTAACGGTGGGGCCGGGCTCGGGTTTCACTTTTGGCCCAAACCGTATGCCCAAAAGAAGCGGCAACTTAAAATGGAACTTTTAATAGAATATAGTAATAATATTGTACTTATAAACCAAAATGATTGAAATAAGAACTCCCTCTAATCCATAATAAATGCCACGGTTTTGAACTAGTAAGGTTTAACCTTAGTTCAATACGAAAGTACACCAATTGTTCTAGCCCGGGGTGGGTCGGGCTTCGGTTTTGGTGGTTGGAATTTTCGAAGCCCGTCCTAAGAAATGCCCTGGTCTGGTCCAAACTTATCTACTTTTGCAGGCTAGCGACTAAAGTCATACAAACAATTTAAGGGTAAAATCTCAGAACAGTTGAGTGATGAAAAGACATACTTATCTCTTCGAGATATTAACCGTGTCTTTTTCTTGGCTTGACCCACTAGAACCACATCAACAGTGACATATGAACCATCTAATCATCAGCAAAACCCGCTTTTATATTTTCCACAAAAGCAGAAGCTTATGCTTTTACGACATCTCTGAGCCGTCTAATACAACGAGGGTAAGCGGCAGGGATGTCACCAGCAGAAAATCCCATTTGTCCCACGTCTCCATTCATTGCTAGTACTGTCCAACGTTATTGTCTCCTATATATACCAAAAGATTTGTTGATGTATCGAGAGAAAACACAGAGACGATTGGACACCAGAGAAGTCGCACCTCCAGATTTTTTATACTATCTATTATTAAGTGCATCATACAGTGACACCGCAGGTGACATGAGAGCTCTTTGACATTTCCACAAATATCAACATTTCTGTTTCTTTTTCAAGGATGTAAAACAATTTTGTACGAAAACTTCATAAAAGATAAGGAGCCAGTAAATTGTGCTTTTTAAAAAGATATATGTAATGCATGAAAACTCGGCCAATGTGGAATGCTATTTCGAACTCCAATAAGGTTTCAATTTGAGGGGAGTGAGAAACTCAATCTTCAGGCAGATAATAATTAGATGAAACAAACGCACAAGATTCACACACATGCATGAGAGCAGAGGTTTCAGAAGTATTCATTTCTGCTAGTTTCTTTTCTAATTGCACTGTGTCTGAAGAATGGGAAACGTAACTTTAGGGAGACAATGTGATGCTGCTGCACTTTCTTTTTGCCGTGCAGGGTAAGATTTTCACAAAGAAACATCGAGCAACAGGATCAATCGACACGTTCTCCTTGTCAGGACTAGCGAGGGAGTTGTATCGCGAAGGTGTTTTCAAGAATAAAGGTGACAACATTGCTTTTGCAGGGACCGTCTTGACATGAATCCATCTTTGTCTCGGCTTTTCAAGTTGCAACCAATGAAAGGTAGCTTCGATATTTTCCCCTGATTCTTGAAAACACTATTGATATATTCTTGAGAAAGGTAGCTTTGATATTATTCTTTCCAATTCAAGCATAATTCTTGGTTAACACATGCTCTGAACAGAGTTTTAGTTTTGTGTGAATGGTATGACTAGAGACAAATAGGGCATGGTTATTGCAACATGGCTTTGTGCCAATTTGGGTCGACAAATGCTCGACAAGACCTCGACCGAATTTCACGAGAAGTGAGATGGACTTTGTATCCATGGCGGTCATGGTGGTGATTTTACGTGGCAAGTGGTCACTGCCAATTCCACGCCGAAACATGGGCGTCCACCTGTCGACTAGTGCCTTTTGGCTCTGGTATGGAGTACTAGCAAAAGTGACTATGTAACAATCCGTTTTCAAGATGCTAACTGGAGCACTTCATGTTCGGAGTGAAAACTCTTGTCGCGATCTTTATTGGTTGGACTCAACCCCCGTGTTATTACCCTGTTGAAGATGTTGTCTACTTCTTGTTGTGTCTTCATTGGCTGATCTGAACAATCAGGATGAAAATCCTTGTCTAGGCCGCCTGCAGCCAGACGTGGCGACGATGGCGTGACGACGTTTATCTCTTCTTCAAAGCGTTGCTGCAGAGAAGGTCGACTTAGTCATATGAATTAATTTCATATCTTGTAATAGTTCAGTAGTTGTTGTCTTTATTCTGTATACTCTGCTTAATAATTAATAAGAATGGTGTGCACATTGCAATGATGCAGGGGGTAGGATTCTAAATTCTAACCTCCTTTTCAAAAAAAAAACATTTCCCTAATTCTGTGGACACATTGTTCTCTTCAAGTTTTGAAATAATTTTGGGTTTAACCGCACTATTTTTTTTTCTTGACCCACAGCAATCACATCTTTAGCCGTCTAATCAGCAGGAAAAGTCTCTTTTGCAGATTCTCCCCAAAGCAAAAGACAGCTTATGGCTACAGGCTACGATAACGCAACTGAGATTAGCACGGATATCACCAACCGAAAATCCCTTTTGTCCCACATCTCCCTTTCATTGCCACTGTCCAACGTCTTGTGGATGCGACGAGAGAAAACACAGAGAGGATTGGACACCAGAGAAGTGCGCATCACTAGGTTTATACGTATATCTGTTGCATGCGTCACATAAGTTCCGTGAAGGAACAAGCGACATGAAAGCTCCACGGCATTTTCTACAAATATCAACATCTCTTTTTCTTTTAGAAGGATAAGACAATTCTGTGTGAAAACTTCTAAAAGGATAAATAATTTGGCTTTGCATTATGGATGCTTCCATTATGTTTTAGTTCTCCGAGTTTTGGCGTCATGACGTTTGTATAATTGACACTTAATGCATTGCATAAGTATTTCTTTTTGTAACATCGGAAGTTTTGTAAATGTTATAAGCTCAAGAATCATTAATGTATGGAGTTACTTTGAAGAGGATGGCCTGTTATTTCCTATATAAGAACTAGATGAAGTACAGAAGATTCATATGCACTCAAGAGAGGAGATGTTTCAGGAGTATTCAGTTCAGTTATTAGTTCTTTTCTAATTGCAGTGTAGCTGATGGACGGGAAACCTAACTTTAGGGAAACAAAGTGAATATGCTGCACGTTCTTTGTATCGTACAGGGTAAGATTAATTTGGCAGTTCAATTAGCACGTTCTCCTTGTCAGGACCAGTGAGGGAATAGCATGTCCATCTCCTAGGCGCTTTCTTTGGAGAATAAAGGCAACCCGTCGCTTTATATTATCCACCTTGACATGAAGCAACCTAGCTTGGTCTCAGCCTTTGAAGTTGCAATCAACAATCTCATGGTAGACCTAGAGGAAAATGAAGGCCAGTCGACAGTACTGACACGGCACCAACAATTTTCCTAAGCGGTATTCTACACGGTTAGAGCATGCATGGATGGTTCGTTGGTTCTTGGTTAAGCTTGTGGCATGAGCATCACATCACACACGCGTGCACGGGTGAAAAATGCTCTGGAAAAAAGCTTTTCGTTTTGTGTGGATGACATGACGAGAGACGGAAAAAAGCACGGTGATTGCACATGGCTTTGTACAGATGCTTGGGTCGCGCATGAATACTCTCGCACCCCTTGAAACGTATAACAACTCGACCAAATTGTATAGACATGAAATCAATCATTTCACGAGGAGTGAGATGGACTTTGCATGCTTATTTTGGGGGATACCAAGCTCATATTATATGATCATTATCATTCTGGATTCTCTTTGACGAAAAACACATTTTGTTTCCCCGACGGGTCCCCTTCCGCAAGAATAGCAAAGGCGTCATGCTTTCTGCCATCGTATATTGCTACAATGCTACATTCAGACAAGTGGCCAAGGACGATTTTTTTTAAGGTGACAAGGACTCTAAAGTATAAGGAAGTTTGGTACGAAACCAAACTAGTTTTACACACAAAGAACGCACATTAATATATTTATATGATCCTAAACATAACAGCCAAATATAATGGAAATGCACACACACTAAAATAGATGAACAATCTAACAACACAACAATAATGAAGATTTAATGTCCATTTTTCCATTCAATGCAGCTCCGCCATACGATACACATAACAGTGATGAGAGGTCCTGTAGGACGCTTGTGAGCGGCAAACAGCGAGCTTTCGCTGAAGGACGCACAAACGGGCCGGCCCATTTGCAGGCGTTGAATGTAAAACCTCACAAAAATGAAAAGCAGGCATGTGTAGTCGAGCTCCCGACGGCAAGCTACAAAAAACAGTTTGTAGCCCCTCGTGCTTGGCTAAAACGCAGCACGAGTACTTAAGTACTAGCTACGGCAGCATCCCTTTTAAAAAAAATCCAATCTCTCTTGGAAAAAATATGGGAATTTTTTTAAATAGAATAATCGTTCAAAACATGAACAAACTTCAAATTTTGAATAACCTTTAAAATGCAAAAAAAGTTGGAAGTGAAAAAAAACTGTACAGGCTGAAATTTCAAAGTATACATTGATTTTTTTTTGTAATATACGCTGAATAGTTTTTATATAGACATTGTACATTTTGTGGTATTCAATGAACAATTTCTAAATACACATTGAACATATTGTGATATATGCTGAAAAATATTTAAATACATATTGCACATTTTTTTGTGATATACGCTGAAGAATTTTCGAATTGTACATAAATTTTTGAAAAGTGAATTTTTTTTAACCATGAACAATTTGTGACATCATGAGCAAAATTTAAAATTTCAGACATTTTTTGAAAATGAAGGATAAAAATAGGAAAAAGGTTAAAATTAAAGAAAAGAAAAATAAATACAAAGAGAAACAAAAACTAAAAAGGAAAAAAGGTAAAAAAAAGGAAAAAGGAAAAGAGAAAAAAAACTGACAAAAAAAAATTGGTTTGCCTCGCACTGCTTTAACGCTCAAAGTGGGCCGGCCCGTTTGACGGTGCTCGCTCGTGTGCTTGCTTGAGCGAGCGCCGCAGTTCGACGCTTGGGAGTGTCAAATAGGAATTGCTAAGACATATGTGCTGTGAGGGCATCTCCAACAGGCGCGCGATATTAGCGTCGCGCTGGAAAAGTACGAACTTTTGCGTGCACGCAGCCGTTCCGGGCGCTTCAGCGGAGGCGCAAAAAATGCGTGCGTGGCATAAGTGGTTCAGCGGGTGGAACGAAACGGCGTCACGCGCCGCTTATTTCATGCACCCGCTCCCGCCCGCGCCGCGCTGCCGCCACCCTCTCCGACCGCGTCGCCGCCGGCGAATTCGCCCGATGGACGGCCGTGCCGACATCCCCCTCACCCCTTCCTACACCCACGACCCCTCCGCCGCCGCCGTCGCCGGCGCTCCTCCAAGCACCAGTCTCGCGTGCGGCCTTTTCATGGCGCCACGGACGACCTCGGCAGATGGCGTCGCGTCGGCGCTCGCCATGAAGCCACATGCCCCCCCTCTCTCAGCTCCCAAATGCAGCGGTGGCGAAGGCGGGCAAGGTGTCCGGGAAGAAGAATAAGGCGGCGGACGGCTCCTCTAGGCGGCCGAAGAAGAGACTTGCAGGGCGTGCGATGGATGCGACGACGACCAAAGCGTCGGCGGGCTCGCTTGTTGCATCGGCGGCCGATGCGCACAAGGTGTTCGATGAAATGCTCACAAGGTATGATTTCACCCACTTGTTTTCGTTGTTGTTTTTTACACGAATGCATACATATGGATAGCTTATTTGTTTTGTTGTATATACTTTGTAGTTTCAATGATGAGACATATATGTCAACTATGGGTGTTGGCTCCAACAATTCCCATTGGTCTCAAACCAATGAAGTGCATGAAGAAGATCATGAGTTTGAGGTGGATGAGGATGGTGAGGGTATCATCGATGCAGCGAAAGGAAGCACTAAAAAAAAAGACACATCTGTGACATTTTGGGCCGAACGAAATTTTTTTGTCATACATATGACACTTCTATGACGATAATTGTGACAAAACCCGGTATCATCATAGATGTGGTGGGCTCCTACTTCTATGACAAAAAACACGACAGAAAATGGGCTTTTCATCCTGGGCGGGCCGGAGACGCACTGCATGACATTCTTTGGGCCGTCCATGATGAAAAAACCATGGTAGAAGCGAGGCGAGGAAAATTTCGGGAGTTCCGGTTACGGTGGGAGGTCGGGGCGGCGATCGCGTTCTCTCGTTACGTCTGGCGTGTGTGCGGGCGTTAGCTCTAATCGAACCCGAGCGAGGTGTTGGGCTCTAATCGAACCCGAGTGATCGATCGATGGTCGTTAATCGAACCCGATCGGCGATTCCTTCACTACTGCCGCTAATCAAGCTGATCGATGCTGCCTCTGGGATGAGCAAGGGCTTTGCGGGGGGGTTGGATGAATAGTGGCGGTGGCGTTGCCTCTGGATGAACAGGACCCCGTGGTGTGGAGAGCTGGATGAACATTAGACGGTGGAGGGGTGGTTGAACAGGACCCCCTGGTGTGGAGGGATGGATGAACAGTAGACGGTGGAGGGGTGCCCGTGGAGGGGTGGTTGAACAGGACCCCCGTGGTGTGGAGGGATGGATGAGCAGTGAGCGGTGGAGGGTGCCCGTGGAGGGTGGTTGAGCAGAGTCGGTGGAGTAGCACGCGGTGGAGGCTGGATGAGCAGGAGCCCGTGGAGGCCGGAGGAGGTCGACGGTGGCGCGTGGAGGCCGGAGGAGGTCGACGGTGGAGATGAACAGATCTCGTGGAGTCCCGTTTTGCGGTATGCCACACCCTCCCGATGAACAGGACCCTGTTTTGACCGTGGCGCCCAACACAAGTGCGTTTCATCTGTTTTGCGATCGCCACACCCTCCCGATCAACAGGAACCCGTTTCGACCGTAGGAGGTCCGTTTAAATCCGTTTTGCGATACGCCACACCCTCCCGATCAACATGACCCCGTTTCGACCGTAGGAGGTCTGCTTTCTCTGTTTTGCGATCGCCACACCCTCCCGATCAACAGGACCCGTTCGAGCGTGGGAGGTCCGTTTCCTCCGTTGTCGGATGCCAGCCTCGTTTCAATCGCCTGTTCCGTCCAAGCCTTCTCGATGAACACAACCACGCATTCCGTTCCGACCCAGCCGGTTGGCTCCCACACGTTCTGTTGCCTCCCGATGAACACGAGCATTCCGTTGCCTCCCCATGAACACGACGAATTCCGTTGCCTCCTCATGAACACGACAACGACATTGTTTCTCCGTTCCGACCCAGCCATGTACACGAGCCCTGGCCGTACGTATGCGCGAGTAGGCGTTCGAGACCCCGCCCGTATGTACACATACGTGGCCGTATTTTCTTTCTTGCACACTGGCCGCTGTACGTACGTATACATGCTACGTGCGCGCCTCTACTACGACACGTGCGCGCCTCTGCATTGACCAGTATATATGTACGAACACGTTTGCGACCAGAATGACAACGCTACGTACGCTTCGTGTTGGGGAACGTTGCAGAAAATTAAAATTTTTCCTACGGTTTCACCAAGATCCATCTATGAGTTCATCTAAGCAACGAGTCATGGGAGAGAGATTGCATCTACATACCACTTTGTAGATCGCGAGCGGAAGCGTTCAAAAGAACAGGGTTGAAGTAGTCGTTCTCGCCGTGATCCTATCACCGGAGATCCGAACGGAGACGGCAGCTCGCGTTCAACACACGTCGGAGCGGATGGCGTCTCCTCCTTCTTGATCCAGCAAGGGAAGGAGAGATTGAGGAAGAGGGCTCCAGCAGCGGCCGACGGCGTGGTGGTGATGGAGTGCGATTCTCGGCGGGGCTTCACCAAGCACACGCGGAGGAGGAGAGGTGTTGGGAGGGAGGGCTGCGCCTTCAAGTGTGTTGCCGCCTCCCTCGCCCCTCTATTTATAGGAGAAGGGAGAGGGGCGGCCCCTCTAGATGGGATCTAGAGGGGGCGGTGGCCAAGGGAGGGCTTGCCCCCAAGCAAGGGGTGCCCCCTCGGGGTTTCCCAAACCCTAGGCGCATGGGCCCTAGGGGAGTGGCGCCCCAGCCCACTTTGGGCTGGATCCCTTCCTCATACAGCCCATAAGGCCCTCCGGGAGAGGTGGCCCCTCCCGGTGGACCCCCGGAACCCCTCCGGTGGCCCCGGTACAATACCGATATGCCCCCGAACCTTTCCGGTGACCGTATGATGACTTCCCATATATAAATATTTACCTCCGGACTATTCCGGAACTCCTCGTGACGTCCCGGGTCTCATCCGGACTCAAACAACATTCGGTAATCACATACAAGTCTTCCTAATAACCCTAGCGTCACCGAACCTTAAGTGTGTAGACCCTACGGGTTCGGAGACATGTAGACATGACCGAGGCGGCTCTTGGTCAATAACCAACAGCGGGATCTGGATACCCATGTTGGCTCCCACATACTCCTCGATGATCTCATCGGATGAACCACGATGTCGAGATTCAAGCAACCCGTATACTATTCCCTTTGTCAAGCGATATGTTACTTGCCGAGATTCGATCGTCGGTATCCCAATACCTCGTTCAATCTCGTTACCGGCAAGTCACTTTACTCGTATCCGTAATGCATGATCCGTGACGGACACTTGGTCACTTTGAGCTCATTATGATGATGCACTACCGAGTGGGCCCAGTGATACCTCTCCGTCATACGGAGTGACAAATCCGATCTCGATCCGTGTCAACCCAATGACACTTTCGGAGATACCGTAGTGCACCTTTATAGTCACCCGATTACATTGTGACGTTTGGTACACCAAAACACTCTTACGGTATCCGGGAGTTACGATCTCATGGTCTAAGGAAGAGATACTTGACATTGGAAAAGCTCTAGCAAAGCGAACTACGATCTTGTGCTATGCTTAGGATTGGGTCTTGTCCATCACATCATTCTCCTAATGATGTGATCCGTTATCAATGACATCCAATGTCCATAGTCGAAACCATGACTATCTATTGATCAACGAGCTAGTCAACTAGAGGCTCACTAGGGACATATTGTGGTCTATGTATTCACATGTGTATTACGATTTCGGATAATACAATTATAGCATGAATAAAGACAATTATCACGAACAAGGAAATATAATAATAATCCTTTTATTATTGCCTCTAGGGCATATTTCCAACAGTCTCCCACTTGCACTAGAGTCAATAATCTAGTTACATTGTGATGAACCGAACACCCATAGAGTTACGGTGTTGATCATGTTTTGCTTTCATGGAAGAGGTTTAGTCAGCGGATCTGCGACATTCAGATCCGTATGCACTTTGCAAATTTCTATGTCTCCATCTTGAACATTTTCACGGATGGAGTTGAAGCGGCGCTTGATGTGCTGGTCTTCTTGTGAAACCTGGCTCCTTGGCAAGTGCAATAGCTCCAGTGTTGTCCGAGAAGAGTTTGATTGGCCCCGACGCATTGGGTATGACTCCTAGGTCGGTGATGAACTCCTTCACCCAAATTGCTTCATGTGCTGCCTCCGAGGCTGCCATGTACTCCGCTTCACATGTAGATCCCGCCACGACGCTCTACTTGCAGCTGCACCACTTCTTGCTCCACCATTTAACATATGCACGTATCCGGTTTGTGACTTTGAGTCATCGGATCATGTCGAAGCTAAGCGTCGGCGTAACCCTTCTGACGAGCTCTTCGTCACCTCCATAAACGAAACATGTCCTTTGTCCTTTTCGTGTACTTCAGGATATTCTTGACCGCTGTCCGGTGTTCCTTGCGGGATTACTTTGGTACCTTCCTACCAAACTTATGGCAAGATTTACATCAGTCTGGTACACAGCATGGCATACATAATAGATCCTATGGCGAGGCATAGGGATGGCGCTCATCTCTTCTTTATCTTTTGCCGTGGTGGGGCATTGAGCCGAGCTCAATCTCACACCTTGCAGATCTGGCAAGAACCCTTTCTTGGACTGATCCATTTTGAACTTTTTCAAAATCTTATCAAGGTATGTGCTTTGTGAAAGACCTATGAGGCGTCTCGATCTATCTCTATAGATCTTGATGCCTAATATATAAGCAGCTTCTCCAAGGTCCTTCATTGAAAAACTTTTATTCAAGTAGGCCTTAATGCTGTCCAAGAGTTCTATATCCTTTCCCATCAAAAGTATGTCATCTACATATAATATGAGAAATGCTACAGAGCTCCCACTCACTTTCTTGTAAAGCAGGCTTCTCCATAAGTCTGCATAAACTAAAACGCTTTGATCATCTCATCAAAGCGAATGTTCCAACTCGAGATGCTTGCACCAGCCCATAAATGGATCGCTGGAGCTTGCATACTTTGTTAGCATTTTAGGATCGACAAAACCTTCCGGCTGCATCATATACAGCTCTTCCTTAAGATAACCGTTAAGGAACGCTGTTTTGACGTCCATCTGCCATATCTCATAATCATAGTATGCGGCAATTGCTAACATGATTCGGACGGACTTAAGCTTCGCTACGGGAGAGAAAGTCTCATCGTAGTCAATCCCTTGAACTTGTCGATAACCCTTAGCGACAAGTCGAGCTTTATAGATGGTAACATTACCATCCGCATCCGTCTTCTTCTTAAAGATCCATTTGTTTTCTATCGCTTGCCGATCATCGAGCAAGTCTGTCAAAGTCCATACTTTGTTTTCATACATGGATCCTATCTCGGATTGCATGGCTTCAAGCCATTTGTTGGAATCTGGGCCCGCCATCGCTTCTTCATAGTTCGAAGGTTCACCGTTGTCTAACAACATGATTTCCAGGACAGGGTTGCCGTACCACTGCAGTGCGGGCGTGTCCTAGTGGACCTCTGAAGTTCAGTAGCAACTTGATCCGAAGTACCTTGATCATCATCATTAATTTCCTCTCCAGTCGGTGTAGGCACCACAGGAACATTTTCCTGAGCTGCACTACTTTCCGGTTCAAGAGGTAATACTTCATCGAGTTCTACTTTCCTCCCACTTACTCCTTTCGAGAGAAACTCTTTTCCGAAAGGATCTGTTCTTGGCAACAAAGATCTTGCCTTCAGATCTAAGGTAGAAGGTATACCCAATGGTTTCCTTAGGGTATCCTATGAAGACGCATTTTTCGACTTGGGTTCGAGCTTTTCAGGTTGAAGTTTCTTGACATAAGCATTGCATCCCCAAACTTTTAGAAACGACACTTAGGTTTCTTCCCAAACCATAATTCATACGGTTTCGTCTCAGCGGATTTAGGCGGTGCCCTATTTAAAGTGAATGTAGCTGTCTCTAGGCGTATCCCCAAAATGATAGCGGTAAATCGGTAAGAGACATCATAGATCGCACCATATCTAATAGAGTGCGATTCGACGTTCGGACACACCGTTCTACTGAGGTGTTCGGTAGCGTGAGTTGTGAAACGATTCCACATTTCCTTAAGTGTGTACCAAATTCGTGACTTAAATATTCTCCTCCACGATCCGATCGTAAGAATTTTATCTTTCGGTCACGTTGATTCTCTACCTCATTCTGAAATTCCTTGAACTTTTCAAAGGTCTCAGACTTGTGTTTCATCAAGTAGACATACCCATATCTACTCAAGTCATCAGTGAGAGTGAGAACATAACGATATCCTCCGCGAGCCTCAACACTCATTGGACCGCACACATCGGTATGTATGATTTCCAATAAGTTGGTTGCTCGCTCCATTGTTCCGAAGAATGGAGTCTTGGTCATTTTGCCCATGAGGCATGGTTCGCATGTGTCAAATGATTCATAATCGAGAGACTCTAAAAGTCCATCAGAATGGAGCTTCTTCATGCGCTTGACACCAATGTGACCAAGGCGGCAGTGCCACAAGTATGTGGGACTATCGTTATCAACTTTACATCTTTTGGTATTCATACTATGAATATGTGTAATATTACGTTCGGGATTCATTAAGAGTAAACCATTGACCATCGGAGCATGACCATAAAACATATCTCTCATATAAATAGAACAACAATTATTCTCGGATTTAAATGAGTAGCCATCTCGCATTAAACGAGATCCTGATACAATGTTCATGCTCAAACCTGGCACTAAATAACAATTATTGAGGTTTAAAACTAATCCCGTAGGTAAATGTAGAGGTAGCGTGCCGATGGCGATCACGTCGACCTTGGAACCATTCCCGCAGCGCATCGTCACCTCGTCCTTCGCCGATCTCCATTTATTCCGCAGCTCTGCTGTGAGTTACAAATATGAGCAGCGGCACGGTATCAAATACCGGGAGTTACTACAAGTACTGGTAAGGTACACATCAATTACATGTATATCAAATATACCTTTAGTGTTGCGGTCTTCTTATCCGCTAAGTATTTGGGGCAGTTCGCTTCGATGACCCTTCCTTTGCAATAAAAGCACTCGATCTCGGACTTGGGTCCATTCTTTGACTTCTTCCCGGCAACTGGCTTACCGGGCGCGGCAACATCCTTGCCGTCCTTCTTGAAGTTCTTCTTTCCCTTGCCCTTTTTGAACTTAGTGGTTTTATTGACCATCAACACTTGATGTTCTTTCTTGATTTCAACCTCTGCTAACTTCAGCATTGAGAATACTTCGGGAATGGTCTTCACCATCACCTGCATATTGTAGTTCATCACAAAGCTCGTGTAGCTTGGTGGGGCGATGAAGGATTCTGTCAATGACCGCCTCGTCCGGGAGGCTAATGTCCAGTAGGACGACGGTTGTGCAACCCGGACATTTTGAGTATGTGCTCCTTGTGAACTGTTTTCCTCCATCTTACAACTATAGAACTTGTCGGAGACTTCATATCTCTCGACCGGGCATGAGCTTGGAAAACCATTTTCAGCTCCTCGAACATCTCATATGCTCCGTGTTGCTCAAAACGCTTTTGGAGCCCGGTTCTAAGCTGTAAAGCATGCCGCCTGAGCGAGGTAGTAATCATCGACCGAGACTGCCAAGCATTCATAATGTCTTGGTTCTGCAGGATGGGTGCATCACCTAGCGGTGCTTCTAGAACATATTGTTTCTTGGCTGCTATGAGGATGATCCTCAGGTTCCGGACCCAGTCCAAATAGTTGCTGCCATCATCTTTCAGCTTGGTTTTCTCTAGGAACGCGTTGAAGTTCATGGTGACATTAGCGTTGGCCATTTGATCTACAAGACATTTTGCAAAGATTTTAGACTATTGTTCATGATAATAAAGTTCATCTAATCAAATTATTTAATGAACTCCCACTCAGATTTGACATCCCTCTAGTCATCTAAGTGTTACATGATCCGAGTCGACTAGGCCGTATCCGATCATCACGTGAGACGGACTAGTCATCTTCGGTGAACATCTCCATGTTGATCGTATCTTCCATACGACTCATGTTCGACCTTTCGGTCTCTTGTGTTCGAGGCCATGTCTGTACATGCTAGGCTCGTCAAGTTAACCCTAAGTGTTTATGCATGTGTAAAACTGTCTTACACCGTTGTATGTGAGCGTAAGGATCTATCACACCGATCATCACGTGGTGCTTCAAGCAGACGAACTTTAGCAACGGTGCACAGTTAGGGGGAACACTTTCTTGAAATTATTATAAGGGATCATCTTATTTACTACCGTCATTCTAAGTAAACAAGATGTATAAAACATAATAAACATCACATGCAATTATATAAAGTAGTGACATGATATGGCCAATATCATATAGCTCCTTTGATCTTCATCTTCGGGGCTCCATGATCATCTTGTCACCGGCATGACACCATGATCTCCATCATCGTGTCTCCATGAATTTGCTCGCCAACTATTACTTCTACTACTATGGCTAACGCGTTTAGCAACAAGGTAAAGTAATTTACATGGCGTTCTTCAATGACACGCAGGTCATACAAAAATAAAGACAACTCCTATGGCTCCTGCCGGTTGTCATACTCATCGACATGCAAGTCATGATTCCTATTACAAGAACATGATCTCATACATCACAATATATCATTCATCATTCATCACAACTTCGGCCATATCACATCACATGACAATTGCTGCAAAAACAAGTTAGGCGTCCTCTAATTGTTGTTGCATCTTTTACGTGGCTGCAATTGGGTTCTAGCAAGAACGTTTTCTTACCTCGAATAACCACAACGTGATTTTGTCAACTTCTATTTACCCTTCATAAGGACCCTTTTCATCGAATCCGCTCCAACTAAAGTGGGAGAGACAGACACCCGCCAGCCACCTTATGCAACTAGTGCATGTCGATCGGTGGAACCGGTCTCACGTAAGCGTCGTGTAAGGTTGGTCGGGCGCTTCATCCCACAATACCGCTGAAGCAAGATAAGACTAGTAGCGGCAAGCAAGTTGACAAGATCTCGCCCACAACAAAATTGTGTTCTACTCGTGCAATAGAGAACTACGCATAGACCTAGCTCATGATGCCACTGTTGGGGAGCGTTGCGAGAAAATTAAAATTTTCCTACGGTTTCACCAAGATCCATCTATGAGTTCTTCTAAGCAACGAGTCATGGGAGAGATTGCATCTACATACCACTTTGTAGATCGCGGCGGAAGCGTTCAAAAGAACAGGGTTGAAGTAGTCGTTCTTGCCGTGATCCTATCACCGAAGATCCTAGCGCCGAACGGACGGCACCTCCGCGTTCAACACACGTACGGAGCGGATGACGTCTCCTCCTTCTTGATCCAACAAGGGAAGGAGAGATTGAGGAAGAGGGCTCCAGCAGCAGCCTGACGGCGTGGTGGTGATGGAGTGCAGATTCTCGGCAGGGCTTCACCAAGCACACGCGGAGGAGGAGAGTGTTGGGGAGGGAGGGCTGCGCCTTCAAGTGTGTTGCAGCCTCCCTCGCCCCTCTTTATAGGGGAAGGGAGAAGGGGCGGCCCCTCTAGATGGGATCTAGAGGGGGCGCGACCAGGGAGGGCTTGCCCCCAAGCAAGGCGCCCCCTCGGGGTTTCCCAAACCCTAGGCGCATGGGCCCTAGGGGGGAGTGGCGCCCCAGCCCACTTTGGGCTGGATCCCTTCCTCATACAGCCCATAAGGCCCTCCGGGAGAGGTGGCCCCTCCCGGTGGACCCCCGGAACCCCTCCGGTGGCCCCGGTACAATACCGATATGCCCCCGAACCTTTCCGGTGACCGTATGATGACTTCCCATATATAAATCTTTACCTCCGGACTATTCCGGAACTCCTCGTGACGTCCTGGATCTCATCCGGGACTCCGAACAACATTCGGTAATCCCATACAAGTCTTCCTAATAACCCTAGCGTCACCGAACCTTAAGTGTGTAGACCCTACGGGTTCGGGAGACATGTAGACATGACCGAGACGGCTCTTGGTCAATAACCAACAGCGGGATCTGGATACCCATGTTGGCTCCCACATACTCCTCGATGATCTCATCGGATGAACCACGATGTCGAGGATTCAAGCAACCCCGTATACTATTCCCTTTGTCAAACGGTATGTTACTTGCCCGAGATTCGATCGTCGGTATCCCAATACCTCGTTCAATCTCGTTACCGGCAAGTCACTTTACTCGTACCGTAATGCATGATCCGTGACGGACACTTGGTCACTTTGAGCTCATTATGATGATGCACTACCGAGTGGGCCCAGTGATACCTCTCCGTCATGCGGAGTGACAAATCCGATCTCGATCCGTGTCAACCCAATGACACTTTCGGAGATACCTGTAGTGCACCTTTATAGTCACCCGATTATGTTGTGACGTTTGGTACACCAAAGCACTCTTACGGTATCCGGGAGTTACATGATCTCATGGTCTAAGGAAGAGATACTTGACATTGGAAAAGCTCTAGCAAAGCGAACTACGATCTTGTGCTATGCTTAGGATTGGGTCTTGTCCATCACATCATTCTCCTAATGATGTGATCCGTTATCAATGACATCCAATGTCCATAGTCGAAACCATGACTATCTATTGATCAACGAGCTAGTCAACTAGAGGCTCACTAGGGACATATTGTGGTCTATGTATTCACACGTGTATTACGATTTCCGGATAATACAATTATAGCATGAATAAAAGACAATTATCACGAACAAGGAAATATAATAATAATCCTTTTATTATTGCCTCTAGGGCATATTTCCAACACTTCGACCAGGTGTGTTCTGACTGTCAGGCAATTCCTTGCGTGCGAAGATGTAGCTGGTGGGTCCCAGCAGTCAGGGGGGCGAATCGTTTTTTTGCCCAGACGCACTTCCTTGCATGCGAAGATATAGCTGCTGGGTCCAGCAGTCAGGGGGGCGAATCGTTTTTTTTGCCCGGACGCACTTCCTTGTGTGTGAAGGTGTAGCTGGTGGGTCCCAGCAGTTAGGGGGAAAACGTTTTTTCGCGAAATACGGTGGCCTGTCCGGTGGGTCCCTGCTGTCAGGTGGAGGAATCATTATTTTCCGCGTAATAAGGAGGCACTTCCTTGCTGCGGCCGTGTACCCAGCTATCAGCCTCTCCAAGTACAGTGGAAATCGTTCCTTGACCACGGTGACCACGCCGCGCCGAGAGCACCAGGGCGGTGGACGACGGCGAGGCCTAGGAAGGGGATGACGCGGAACCGGGGAAGACGCAGCAGTGGAAGCCCGCGCGGAGAGGAGTACGAGGGTTCACTGGTTCGGCTGCGGTGTGAGGCTGCCGTCGTCGCAGAATAACAGGGGGTGTGGGTGAGTGGAGGGATGACCTGGCCAGCGGTGGGAGTAGTATGGGGGTGGTGAGGCCTCCGCGGCAGCACAGCCCGCCACAGGTGGCAGGAGTAGGTGGCACAATCGGCGCTGCTTTGGGAGGCTGGACCAAGAAGACCAGAGGTTGAAGAAGCACTACGGCCGTTGGATAGACATCGTACGGTCACTAAAGCTAGAATCGTTTATATTGACTAAGTTGACAAAGCCCTTGGTACGCTCCAACTTAGTAGGCCCACAGGTCAGCCTCCGAAATGATGCGCCCAGATGTCAGGGGGAGGAATCATTTTTCGGGAGGCCGAAGCTAAGAATATCCAAGATTGAAGAAGAAGCACGACATCCGTTGGATAGACATCCAACGGCCACTGCTGCTAGAACCGTGTGTTGACTATAATAAGTTGACAAAGCCTTGCATACGCGTCAACTTATTTTTTTAGGGGACGCGTCACTTAGTAGGCCCACAAGTGTGTGGTAGAGAACTTATAGCCCATTTGCGTTTTGTAAGAATGTACAACCCATTTTTGAATTCTAATGGAATTTATAACAGCCCATTTACAGTTTGTTAAAAGTACAGCCCATTTTCTAGCTAGGACAACGATTAATAATTTCAACCAACCGTTGAAGAAAGAATTCAATAAAATTTCCCACATTTTGATGGGATCCGAAATATTTTTATCCCGAAATTTCTAGTCAGATAAAATATAAATTTGTATTACGCAAAAATCCAACGAAACATTGCGCGCGCAACAATAAAAAATAAAGATTTTCAAAATCCATAAATAATATTTTATAAACTAAGTTCGTGTTTGGTGCATTTTTTATAGTTAGTGCCCAGTTTTTATAGTTACATCTCATTTATTATTTTTAAAGCCCATTTTCCTGTTAAGCCTAATGCATCCCTCCTAGGAAAGATTTGCAGCCAGTGAGCGGAGAATAACAAGTTGACCTTGCACAGGTATTCCTCAAAAAGACGTATAGCTGGGCTAGCCATTTTCATCTTGAAAAATTAGTATCTGGGCTGGATATTTGGCCTGGGCTAGACGGGTCACAGCCCGCCCAGTTAATACCATGCTCTCCTCTGAACAACAACGAAATCATCGCCAAGAAAAACTCTATAGTGCTCACGCCTCAAAAACACAAATACTGCTCGAGCTGCTTGGTCCCAGCTGTCGGCCGCACCTTGTGCAATTCTCTCGTTTATATTGACTACATAGGTTGACAATGGTGTGGGACCGTGATGTCAGGAAACCAGGAGAAAGCAAAAAAATATAGTTGTACATAATAAGGAGGCACTTGCGTACGTGCGGCTATGGCCCTAGTGGGTCCCTAGTGTCATCCAGTCAAAATAAAGTCATCTTCTGAATCCTCATGTTCGTTGACGATGTCAACAATGCTCGGCGCCACGCGAGCGCAACAACTCGAAGGGCAACGGAGAGGGCCTCGCGGGCCCTATGGATGGTCTGATACAACGCCTGCTGCTCATTCAGGAAGCCAGGATCATCGGACACCTATGAGCACCTTTGAGAAACTGAGACAACATGAAACGGTAAGGCCGCGCTTGGGAGCTCTGGTTTATTTCAAACCTGTATTAACATACAAGTGTAATTTACTCGTCATCGGAAACAACGTGTAAAATACAGGCGTAATGAAACCGAGGACCCGAGGTCTGTAAGTAAAACCGGCAGGTTACGCGTGTAATTTGAGAGACCAGTGTATATTTTACGAGCACTGCTATATGGACGACATTACCAGACGATACATGCACGACGTGCGTATCATGCCATCCATGGGCAAGGCTGAAACAACAGCTAACAGCTGGATTAACAATCGTCCGAGTGTCGTTCAGCGTTTTTATCGTGTGTGAAGTACTTCCGATATTTTAGTAGTCGAAATCGACCAACCAAGTGCCTTCGCCTGAGACCATCTGCTTTAATTTACAAGCGTCAGTTTTACAAGCGGTTTTGGTTGGAAAACGACGATCCAATCATGGCCTAATATCATGAGTTGGTCGGAAGATCATATGGTTTCACGTCTAACCTACCCGACTTGTCGTATAGGCTATGAATGAAACATCAGACGATGAACTTCTTAAGCACGAAAACAACATAAGAGGATGATCTTCTTAACAAGCAAATCACTGGCATTAGATCGACATGCAAAACAATACGAAGCATTATTCTCAGGAGGCACGGTGAACAGCTCGTGATGCCGCATGCCACAACATTCCAAGCTCAACTTTGCAATCAAACACAAGGCCTGGCATTACATAGACAATATTCAGAACAAACTCTTAACACAGGAATATCTCAGCAGAGTAACTATTTACTTCTAAACTGAAAACAGGAATAGGAAAAAACACTCGACGCTGCTCACAGCAAGGGCGTCCCACTCAAAAATATCAAATGCATGTCTTCTGGCTAACATCAATGAGCAAATTTTGACAAGGTTTTCCAATTCCAATATATTAAACTAACGTCTTCTTGCTAACATCAATGATTAAACTTTGACAAGCTTTTCCCATTCAAAATATGTAATGCCTATGATTGTGGAGTCATGTCGTAGCTTCTTGTACTTGTTTGGGCACTTTTTTCCCAGGGCACTCCACGTGTTGTTAAATTGCCAATGCTCTCTGCAGACTAGTCATGTCACTGGTGTCTAATAATACTCTGTAAAGCTTCTCGATCATTCCTTCTGTAATGTAGCGCAATCAGTGACTGCTTCTTTCTGCAAAGTGGAACGACCAACTGGACCCAGTAATGCAACAGTTTGCCTTGGACACATTGGTTCATTTTGTGCAGTTCAACTAAAATCGAAGTCGGAATAAAACCGAGCTTTAATTTTGATATCCCTGTAAGCAACAATAGGTATAAGGGAAACAATTACTGAGAAATAAAGGTTGATCACTTGTACTCCCAGAAGAAAAGCATCTACTGATCTACTTTATCTTAATGGGAAACAAAGCAAGAGAGTAGCAATTCTCCATCGCAGTGATTCATTCATATTGGTGAGACATTATCTTAACAATGCCTTGTTTCAACATGTATAAAGAACGACAAAGCAGAAAAGTACCATTCCTAAAACAATGCAACTGATTCATTTTAACAGAGACATTATCTTAACAATACCTTGGTTAAACATGTAGAAAGAACTACAAAGCAGGATAGTACCATTCCTAACAATTGTTGCAGTTTTGAACTAAGATTCAGTAGTTAATTAATTCTAAGAGTGGCATTGCTTAATTTTACCAGCGGCATTAGATTAACGAAAAGCTTAAACAGTTCCAGGGGAGAGGGGTCGCAACAACAGTATGTGCTTCCATCTACTTATAAAGGGGGTGATGCAGAGTTTGTTGTAACAAAGCAACAAGCATCATGTCAGGTTGGTCCCATTTTGTTCACTACTTAATGGGAAAAGACAGCAATACAATAGCTTCAATTCAACATTTATTTAAAACAGTACCAATACAAGTAGCAGAACATCTCAAAGCACCTTTGCACAATCATGTGGATGAAGGCACATACCGACCTTTCATGAGAAGACCAGGATAAAATACTGAATCTGCCAACACGAATAGGAAATCCAATCTCGTTTTGTGCGGTTGCACTGAAATCAAGCAAAGTGTTTCACGTGGCGAAAGCAAAATGTCATAATAGCAACAAGTTGAATAGATATCCCTGTTTAAACAGAGGCAAAAAAGGAATCAATTACTGGCTAATAAAGGAGGATGAAACAAACAGTGACAGAAAGAAGCGTCTAACTTATCTTGGATGGAAAACAAAGTAGGATAGTAGCTTCAATTCAACATTTATTTAAAACAGTACCAATACAAGTAGCACAACATCTCAAAGCACACTGCACAATCATGTGGATGGAAGCATGTGCTGACCTTTCATGACACGAACATGATCAAATACGAATCTACCAATACGAATAGGAAATCCAATCTAATTTTGTGCAGTTGCACTCAAATCAAGAAAAGTTGCTGGTGCGACATTTAAGTTCGTTATAGCAACAAGTTGAATAGATAACCTTGTTTTAACAGAGGCAAAAAGGAAACAATTACTGGCCAACAAAGGAGGATGAAACAAACGACAACAAAAAGAAGCATCTAACTTCTCTTGATGGAAAAAAAGTAGGACAGTAGCATTTCTAAAACGGTTGCATTGATTCATATTAACAGAGACATTCTCTTAAAACAACATTCGTTAAAACGTAATTTACTTCTAGCAGTGTCATTGCTTCAATTTTCCAGCGGCATTCTTAGATTAACAACAGCAAAATAGTTGTATGGGACATGGGACATGCCAGCAACATGTGTGTCCACACGTATAAATGGGTGATGCAGAGTATGTTGCCAAGCAGCATATCTGCGTTGGTCCCATATTTGTTCTCTTTCAACCTTTTTCCTATGTGAGGGCAGCAAATCTAGTCCTACGCAAACTACCCGACCCCCCAGTTTCTTTCCTTTTTCAACAAACAGATCGGTTCCTTACATATGTGTGTACTGGGTTACCCCCTTTTTCCCTTTTCAACCTACAAAGCGGCTGGATAGCCAGTCTATACTACTTTTCGCCCCTCCTTTCCTCATTGAACCACATCCTAGATTCTTGCTCCAGCCCACCGCACCCTTCTTTCCTCTTTGAACCAAGACCAAGATTCGACTACAGATCGAAAAAGATCCACATGCAGCTAGAGCAACGACGGTTTCAAAGAAACTTATACCTTAGGGTCGCGGGATGTGGCAAGGCGCATGGGAGGCGGATCTGCCCATACTACGTCTGACAGCAAGGAAGAAGGGTCGGTGGTCCTCCCTTACAAAGCGCTGGGTGAAAGAGAACAACGCAGCCGACAGTGGATTGCCTCCCTTGCCGAAGGCGATAGAGTGAACGCTGCACCTCCTCCCTTCCGGTCGACGGGATCTGAGCGCCTCCTTCACCCGGTGTGAGGGGAGAGAGAGAGACAAGAGGCCAACGCAGTCTTGTTTAGATCTGGTGAAGGGAGGGTGAGAGACTGTGAATATAGCAAACCCTAGCAAATGAATGTCGAGCCTCCAGCGTGTAACATATATGTAGTGCGGCAAGCGTGTGGAGAGTGCAAACCCTAGCGAACAAGCGCTGAGGCTCCCGCTTATATATATACTACTGTAGTACGGACTGAGCTCCGGTGCCTTCACTGCACCTGCTTTTGGCTGTATGACAGGTGAGCCAGCCACATTTTGGGCCCACCTGTCATAAACCCAAAGGCAGGTGTACTAAGTCAATGAAGCTGCGTCCATATAGTACTCTCGTGTATACGACTAATATATAGTGGAGTGGTTTTCTTATTCTCTCCATAACAATCATTTTAAATTGTGTAAGTACGAAACGAAACTCTTTATTTAATGTACAGTGAAGAAAACTAGTACTACTACTTCCGATGAGCTAACGATCCACGCCCACGCGTCCTGGTCGCACTTCCTGTCCTTCACGTGTGGTACACTACCCTCCCTTAAGTGAACAACCACACATGCGCCAAATTATCGGAAACGTGTGAGAGTGTGTACAAATAAAGAATTTTAATTTCAATTATCGGAAAGGTTTGAGAGTATTACAAAGTTTGACTTTAGTCAAACTAATATGCGGAGGCTACTATGTCCATCCGGGTTTTTAGTCCACACCATTTTTTAAATCAAAGTTAATAGCTGGACAAATAAAATTACAGGGGAGCTGGAGACAAAGTTGTGAGAAGGCTTAGAAATCAATACAAAACTTATGCTCTTAGTACCAACGTCGATCCTTCTTCAAGGAAACATTTGGTTCATAGCCAATTGTGTGATAAAGTTGCACCAACGTGAAAGACGATTGCGTCTCCAACGCAACCAAGGTGAACTGACGAAGGATATCATCTTTGTGGGTAACAAGCAAAGAGCACTGATGGAAGACAGCTTGTTTTTGATTGAAAATCGACCAGCTTCACCAGCCGACGCAACCATGAGGCGCAACCATGAGCATCGATAGGTCATCGTGGTGATGCATCATCCATTTGGCATCAAGTTTGGGTGAGGCACCTATGAAGTTCGACAAATCCTCACTGTGGTCTGTTTCTTCTCAGTAATCAAGCTCGAGGAAGGAAGAACCACGTGGCAGAGGACAGTGAGGCGGAACAACAATGGCCATCCAATTTTGTGCAGTTCCACTAAAATTGAGGAAGACATGCCCGGGTATGGAGACACGCATCGCTATTTCCAAAAATATAAAAAAGGGTTAGCAATGAAATCTCAATTGTCAATAAGAATTAATGAAAAGTACACCAACAAATACAAGCATCATAATTATCTTGATGGGAACTAAACCAGGATACCCGAGAAAAAAAGCATTTCTTCATTTAACCAATGATAGTACTACCACCATATGGACAATGACCGCACAACCACCATGTACTTTTTGTCGAAACAACATGTATACCTCCACCGAGGCATAAATCAGGACAACTTTTCGAGTGGCATTTCCTCTATAATAGTACTAGTAGGTGATGTTGGACCAGCCGACGAACCCTAGCTACTATGCATGGGGAGCTAGGGAGTAGTCGTTGAGGGAGTCCTGGATTAGGGGCTGTCCGGATGGCCGGACTATGACCTTTGGTCGGACTCCTGGACTATGAAGATACAAGATTGAAGACTTCGTCCCGTGTCCGGATGGGACTTTCCTTGGCGTGGAACGCAATCTTGGCGATACGGATATGTAGATCTCCTTCCATTGTAACCGACTTTGTGTAACCCTAACCCTCTCCGGTGTCTATATACACCGGAGGGTTTTAATCCGTAGGACGAACAACAATCATACCATAGGCTAGCTTCTAGGGTTTAGCCTCTCTGATCTCGTGGTAGATCTACTCTTGTACTACCCATATCATCAATATTAATCAAGCAGGAGTAGGGTTTTACCTCCATCGAGAGGGCCCGAACCTGGTAAAAACATTGTGTCCCTTGTCTCCTGTTACCATCTGCCTAGACGCACGATTCGGGACCCCCTACCGAGATCCGCCGGTTTGACACCGACATTGGTGCTTTCATTGAGAGTTCCTCGTGTAGTCACCCTTAGGCCCGATGGCTCCTTCGATCATCAACAACGCGCGTCCAGGTGAGACTTTTCTCCTGGACAGATCTTCATATTCGGCGGCTTTGCACTGCGGGCCAATTAAGCAGCCATCCGGAGCTGATTGAAAGCTACGCCCCTGGCGTCGAGTTAGATTTGGAAGTTTGAACTACACGGCCGGCGTCGCGGAGACTTGATCTTGACGGGTGCGAGCCACAACCAATCGCGCCCGCCTTTGTCGCGATTAGCGCGATCTAGCTCTGCCGCGAACGGTGTCACGGAGGCGCACGATGTCGCTCCGACCCTTAGCTCGGGCCGATCGCGCTTATCGAGGGCGGGTGGCTGGACACGCCTCGGGGCTGCAATCTCTCGGCGATCGAGGCGAACACCATACCTGTCGCTGCGGCTCGCGACTCGAGTGCGGACTCCTTTCCGGACTCGAACCTCCAGCGCCCCCTTAATCGAATCTGATTGGCGCCGATAATGGAGTTCACCGCCGCGGATGTCTTTCAGCACTCGCCCTTTGGCGACATTCTGAATTCACTAAAGTCTCTCTCTCTTTATCAGGAGAGCCCTGGACGGACTATGGTCGGCAAGGTTGGGACGCGGACGATGAAGAAATTCAAAGCCCACCCACCACCCACTTCGTAGCCACTGTCGATGATTTAACCGACATGCTTGACTTCGACTCCGAAGACATCGACGGTATGGACGACGATCAGGAGACGAACAAGAACCAGCGCCTACTGGGCACTGGAAGGCCACCTCGTCATATGATATATACATGGTGGACACACCAAAAGAAGGGAACGGTGATGGAACAACGGAGGATGACCCTCAAGAAACAGCCTAAGCGCCGCGTCGTCGTGGCGCCGCTCTAAATCCGCCCACAGCAAAAGCGGCGATTCGGCACGGAGACAATAACACCGGATAGTGCGAAGACAACCCCTCGGCAGGATTCAGCACGGGAGGATGGAGAAGCCAACCCTCATGAGAGGGCGGCAGACAGAGAGGTAGAGGACGATAATTACATGCCTCCCTCCGAAGACGAGGCAAGCCTCGACGATGACGAATTTGTCGTGCCTGAGGATCCCGTTGAACAAGAGCGTTTCAAATGCAGGCTCATGGCCACGGCGAGCAGCCTCAAGAAAAAACAGCAACAACTTAGAGTTGACCAAGACTTGCTAGCCGACAGATGGACAGATGTCCTTGCGGCCGAAGAGTATGAACTCGAACGCCCCTCCAAGAGCTACCCAAAACGCAGGCTGCTACCTCGATTAGAGGAGGAAGCACCTAGACCTACATCACCAGCGCATGATACGGCCGACCAGCCACCCCGTGGCCGCGACAGAGAGGCCTCTCGGCCCTCCACTCAAGCCGCACCCCGGCGCTGCTCAAAGAATACCAAGGCACGGGGAAATGTGCCAGACCTGCGAGATATATTGGAGGACAGGGCAAGGCAAACAAGATCGATCTATGGATCGGCGTGGCGCCCGACGACGTGGCGATAACCGTCATGCGGACATGGTAAATCCGGCGGGCCAAACCACGAAGACAAAGCTCATTTGAGCTACGTCGTGATATAGCCCATCTGAGGCGCCAAGACACCCACTATGCTTCACGGATGAAGTAATGGATCATCAAATCCCCGAGGGTTTCAAACCCGTAAACATCGAATCATACGATGGCACAACAGACCCCGCGGTATGGATCGAGGACTATCTCCTTCATATCCACATGGCCCGCGGTGATGATCTACACGCCATCAAATACCTCCCACTCAAGCTTAAAGGACCAGCTCGGCATTGGCTTAACAGCTTGCCAGCAGAATCAATTGGTTGTTGGGAGGACCTGGAAGCCACATTCCTCGACAACTTCCAGGTCACCTATGTGCGACCACCAGACGCCGATGACCTAAGCCACATAATCCAGCAGCCAGAGGAATCAGCCAGGCAATTCTGGACATGGTTCCTAATGAAGAAAAACCAAATAGTCGACTGTCCGGACGCAGAGGCCCTTGCAGCCTTCAAGCATAACATCCGCGACGAGTGGCTTGCCCAGCACCTAGGACAGGAAAAGCCAAAATCCATGGCATCCCTCACGACACTCATGACCCGCTTTTGCGCGGGAGAAGACAGCTGGCTAGCTCATAGTAACAACATGACCAAGATCCCTGGTAATTCGGATACCAAGGACATCATGGGCAGGTCGCGTCGCAACAAGCAAAAGCGCCGCATTAACAACGACAATGATGAGGATACGACAGTTAATGCTGGATTCAGAGGCTCTAAACCCGGTCAGCGGAAAAAGCCATTCAAAAGAAATACTCCAGGCCCGTCCAATTTGGACCAAATACTCGATCGCTCGTGCCAGATACACGGCACCCTCGAAAAACCAGCCAACCACACCAACAGGGATTGTTGGGTGTTCAAGCAGGCAGGCAAGTTAAACGCCGAAAACAATGACAAGGGGCTGCATAGCGATGACGAGGAGGATCCCTGGCCGCCGAACAATAGGGGACATAAGGGTTTCCCCCCACAAGTGCGGAAGGTGAACATGATATACGGAACCCACATACCCAAAAGGGAGCGGAAGCGTGCACTCGAGGACGTATATGCGTTGGAGCCAGTCGCCCCAAAGTTCAACCCATGGTCCTCCTGCCCGATCACTTTTGATCGAAGGGACCACCCCACTAGCATCCGCCATGGAGGATTCGCCGCATTGGTTTTAGACCCAATCATCGACGAATTTCACCTAACTAGAGTCCTTATGGATGGCGGCAGCAGCCTGAACCTGCTTTATCAGGATACAGTGCGAAAAATGGGCATAGATCCCTCAAGGATCAAACCCACAAAGACGACCTTTAAAGGCGTCATACCAGGTGTGGAGGCCAACTGTACAGGCTCAGTTACACTGGATGTGGTCTTCGGATCCCGTATAATTTCGGCGAGGAGTTAATCTTGACATAGTCCCGTTCCGCGATGGCTATCACGCCTTTGCTTTCGGACAAACCGCATTGCAAAGTTCAATGCGGTGCCGCACTCGCATACCTCAAGCTCAAGATGTCAGGCCCTCGAGTCATTACGGTCAATGGAAACACGAACACTCTCTCCGGACGGAGGAGCATCTGGCGGCCCTCGCGGCGGAAGTACAAAGCAACTGTCAAGGCAATTCTCTAATCCGGCCATTAAGCGTCCGGACACCGTCAAAGCGCGCCAAGTAACCTACAACAAGACCTCCCGCACGTTACGAGCACACGTAGCAATGCGGCCCTAACCTAGCCCTCGCGAAATTGCGAAACCAGATCTGGCGTACATAACTATGCTCTGAAATACCATGGGCATAGGGGAGAACACGACCTCGGCACGCCCAAAATACGGCTCAACCGCACAAGGGGCTCCCGATTTGGTCATTATTTTTCTTTCTTACTTTCGGGACTCCACTTTCCGGAAGGCCTGTCCGGCAGCATAATCACCGAACACACGATGCAACAGCCAGGGAGGCAGAAAGCTACGTCGAGTGTCCAGGTGGTCTCTATAACGAGCAGTATACTTGTTTCACATATAATCCCGCAGCTCGCCCCTGGAGGGGGGACATGTTAAATAGTCCCATCTCTTGCTTATCGCACTATTTGTATCGTTCTGCTTTTACCGCAGACTTTTCGAATAAACAATGTATAGCTTTTGTCTATTATTGCATTACCTCTTATATATATAAAAATATGTTCAGTTATGACATTATGCAACCGTACACTTTGGTACGTCCAATACACCAGGGGCTTACGCACCCCAGAATATGGTGTGAGAAGTCCAAACACTCTCATGAGTGCGACACCCCGAACTTATAGCATTATATGCATTGGCTCCGAATCATGTCTTGGGTCAATAGTTGGGTTTGCCCGGCTTCCATGTTTTGGTACCTGACGTTCCGTTATATCGGCTAAGGTAGCACTGGGAGAACCACTGCGATTGTGCCCCGGTTGAGCCGGGCTGAGCACCTCAGTGGAGAAAGCTAAAACTGACTGTCATGATAGGGCGAGATTTGGTCGCTGTTCGAGAGGTTTTAGAGTCCCTAAAGAATTATGCCGCTTAGAGCGAGGAGTCGGCTTTGTCCGGCCTATGCGTGAATAGCGCCCCGAACTCGTTCTTCCAAATACTAGGGGCTTTGCCGAAATTTAAAATTATAGAATTCTATGGCTAAGTGAGAGTGTTCAAGCATTATAGTCTGATTGCCTTGTTCGTTGTGTTGAGCGCCTCCCTCGAAGGACCCAATAATGGGAAAAAGAGCGCTCAAGTTTATCCCGAATACCCCAGCACTAGCGGCATGGGGGCAGAAGCCGACGACTCGCCATCTCTCAATTTTGAAAAACGGCCGCACAGAAGGTAATATTGTAAATTCAAAAGCGTATCTTAGTGTAACGCCCCCGATGCGGCTATATCTCCCACGTGTCGAGGCACGACTTAGAGGCATAACCGCATTGAAAGCAATGTCGCAAGTGAGGTAATCTTCACACAACCCATGTAATAAATAAGGAAAGGGATACATAGTTGGCTTACGATTAGCCACTTCACACAAAGACATAAATAAACATCCATCATCTGAGTACACTCAAGGTCCGACTACGGAACCAAAATAAAAGAAGATACCCCAAATGCTACACAGATCCCGGTCGTCCCAACTGGGCACCACTACGATCATCGGGAAAAGACACATAGTAACGACCACGTTCCTCGTCGAACTCCCACTTGAGCTCGGTTCGTCACCTGACCGCATCGTCCGGAACCTGCATCTGTTTTGGTAGAATCTGTGAGTCACGGGACTCAGCAATCTCACACCCGAGATCAAGACTATTTAAGCTAATAGGAAGGACAGGGTTGTAAAGAGGAGCTGCTGCAAGAGACTAGCATATATGGTGGCTACATTCGCAAAAGAGAGCGAGAAGGGGAGCAAAGCACGGTCGTGAAGCTAGTAGCGATCAAGAGGTGATCTGAACTACTTCGTCGGACATAACTCCAACACCGTGTTCACTTCCGGACTCCGCCGAGAAGAGACCATCACGGTTACACACGCGGTTGATGTGTATTTTATTTGAGGTCAACTTCGGGTTTTCTACAACCGGACATTAACAAATTCCCATCTACCTCATAACTGTGGGCACGGCTTTCGAAAGATATTACCCTGCAGGGGTGTCCCAACTTAGCCCATTATAAGCTCTCACGGTCAGCGAAGGATATTCCTTCTACCGGAAGACCGAACAATCTCGGAATCCCGGACTACAAGACATTTCGACAGCAATAAAACAAGACCAGCAAAGCCACCCGATTGTGCCGACAAATCCCGATAGGAGCTGCACATATCTCGTTCTCGAGGCACATCCGGATGAGACAGACTACGAGTAAAACCAAGCCTCGAGTTTCCCGTGGTGGCCCAGTGGCGTTTCGGTTCGGGCCAGCACTCGAAGGAGCACCGGTCCGGGGTTAAAATAAAGATGACCCTCGGGCTCGCGAAAACCCGGGGAAAAAGGCTTAAGCGGCAAATGGTAAAACCAAAGTTGGGCCTTCTTTGGGCGAGTCTTATTCAAAGCGAACTGTCAAGGGGGTCCCATAAATCACCCAACCGTGTAAGGAACACAAAATCAAGGAACATAACACCGGTATGACGGAAACTAGGGTGGCAAGAGTGGAACAAAACACCAGGCATAAGGCCGAGCCTTCCACCCTTTACCATGTATATAGATTGTAACATCCCAAATTTCCTATTTGGAATGTTTTACAATTATAGCTAAGTATCCTATGCATCCTGTTTGAATTTGAATGCCATTTGAAGTTTTCAGGGAATTTTGAGTTTTGAATTTGAATTTCAAACTTTGGCATGTGGGAATCATTTCAAAAACTAAGCCTGATAAATACTTGATCAAAAGTATGAGAGGAGCAAACATGACACTCCAAAAATATCAGAGGAAACAATGCCAAAAGATTTGGATTCAAATCTGAATTTTATTTGAATTTGGAAAAAATAGATTTTTATAAAGTTTGGATTTTGCCTTTGGAAAAAATGTTCAAATGAAAGGGAATATTCCCCTGATCATTTTGGTATATATATACCCTATATAAAATATTTATAGATATTGTTTTATTTCTGTTTTTGTTTTATTTAAAAAAATAAAGTTTTAAAAGAAAAAAAAACCCCTCGGGCGCCAGCTAGGCCACCCCAGGCCCAGCCAGCGCCGCAGCCCCGCGCCTGGCCCAAGCCAGCCGGCCCACTGGCCAACAGGCCAGCCCAGCGCCCGACCGGCCTCGCCCCTCGCCCGAATTCCCTAGGCCTCGGCCACCCGCTCGCCTCGCCTCTCCCTCTCTCTCTCTGACCCGTGGGCCCCGCCCCATCTTCTTCCCCCCTCGCCCACGCAACGCAGCTCGCCGGAGATCGCCGGATCCCGAAGGATCCGGGATCCCCGATCGCCCCGATCGACCCCCGAAGACGCCCGAGGCCCTGGCTATAAAAGCCGAGCCCCTCCGCACCCCATTCCCCCCCTAGCCTCGCCGGAGCCCTCTCCCTCTCTCTCCCGGCACGCCGAGCCCAGCTCTCCCGCCGCCAAAGTCGCCGTCGCCACCCTAGTCCACCCCGACCCCCAACGACGCCACCAGACCACTCACCGACCTCCCCCGCACCCGCACGGCGACTCCCTCGAGCTCACCGACGCCCGGAAGCCCCGACGCACTCTCGCCGCCGCCGCCGCCGTCGCCGGACTCCGGTACGTCGTCGGGATCACCCTCCCCCGTCCGATCTAAATCAACGGCCACGATTAGAACCCCGAAGGGGTAAGTTTTTATTAGAAAAACCGGCCGGTTCGTCCGGTTTATTAGTTAGGGTTTTAGTCAATTAGCCGGCCCGTTTTTAGTTTTAACCCGAGGCCCGTTAGGCTATTTAACGCACAGGGCACAGTTTAGGCCCATTAGGCCTTTTTCTTTTATTTTGATTTTCTGTTTTAGCAGAATAGTTTCTGTTTTCAAAAATTCATATCTTTTATTCTGTTTAATATTTTTGAGTGATTCTTTTTTTGTTGGATTGCAAATTTTATGTAGTTTCTGTAGAATATATATTTAGCTATGTTAAAAATAATTAAAAATGCTTTAATTTAGTTTTAGTCAGAATAGTAAATCTGCTATAACTTGAGTTAGAAAAATTATTTTTGCATGATTCCTTTTGCCCCAACTTTATTTTGACATTGCCAAACCCTAGAAATTAACTTGGGTATTTTAGGATTAATAAATAATTAGTTTTAAGCAGAATCCTATTAATCCTAATTAATTAGCTAGATGCTGTTTTCCTAATATTTTAATTAGTAAATGAATTTATTTTTAACTTGTGATTAGTTATTCTATGTTAGTTTCTGTCACTCTAGTAGATGAACTTTTATTTATAATTAATAAAAGTTTTAATTTATTTTCTTAATAGAAATTGGATTAGGCCTAATATGAGTTTTATAATAGCTTTTAAATTAATTCTTTTTGCTCCTAGTTGCTTAGTGAAACCTTTTCTGTTAAGTTAACTTAAAACCATGATTAGGTTATATTAAGGAATTTTGTTATATAAAAACTATTTTAGCTATTGTTTGGAGTAGGGAAAACTTTGAGTGGTTTTTTTATTTGAGTTTTCTTTTGGATTTGGTTTTGATTGTTTTGTTGTGTTATGTTACTTTTGTTATGTTGTGTTAGGTGATCCTATTGCTTTATGCTTATTGTGTTATTGTTTGTCTCGGTAGAGTTTCCGGAGTGCGAAGCTTGCTACTACGACTCTTTAGCTTACGAGGATCATCAGCAAGGCAAGTTTTGATCATGTTATTTCTATACCTATGTTTTTGTGCATTAGTAGTTGTCACCACCCCACCATGCATGCAGTAGTGAAATCTTGAAGTCATTAAACTTGAGTAGTATCATGTGGTAGGATGAACCAATCCCCTTGTTACCATGACCCCGGGACGTAGTAGTTATTTTGCTATGCTCGTAGACGGGATTTGGGATGAGTGAAATTCATAAGCAAGATGTGAGAGTCAATGATGATGACAACCCCATGAACTACAATGATCAAGATGGACTTCGGAAAATCACTACTGGGTGGAGGACGGTTGACGGGCACCCTGGAGCACCAGTGGTGGCGGGATGCATGGAGAAGCGCCATGACATCCTGCGGAAAGCTTCACCCAGCCACAAAGAGAAGGATGGATGCCCCATGACGGAAGCTTACGTGCAGCCGCAAGCCATTATGGGCTCTGGCTGGGTTGACCCTAGTAGTGACGCTGGCTGGGCGGTACTACGAGAAGTAGACGAACGGTAGGATTGGATGGGTACGGCAGTAGCCGAAGAACTCTTTGGAAGACCTGTTTCATTAGTCCGTCTTCAAACACCATGAAGTGCGAAGACTTTAAAGGACGGAATGATTCTTCTGGGAAAGTCGCAACCCTCTGCAGAGTTAAAGATCTAATCGATTAGCCGTGTCCCCGATTCTGTACATTTGAGCCTCTGGAACTTGGAAGTATTCGGATATTTCAACACTAAAACTAATGAATTAATTTGAGGGGTTTTATGACTTAATAATTGGGAGCGAGATATTGGTTGGCGGAACCATCTCAATAACTACCAACAATTGTAGTAATTTGCAAGCAAGTCCACTGTAGTAGGATAAAATCTGCTTTTCGCAAAATGATGAAACTTAGAGCTCCACAGCCAAAAATGCATATAGAGTTAGTAACTTTATTATTGTTATTCTTCATGACTTGCCAGCTTATTCCAAAAGCTGACCTACATGGCTGCAACGTATTATGTTGCGTAGATATATTCGATCGAGAGTGAGGCTACGCTCCGCGCTTAGCGATTGCCCTTTGAGTCGGATGGACTCGCTTATCTTGACGCTCAGCAGTGTTATTAGTTTATTTCTCATGAGTTGGCCTTGAGCCAATTCATTCCCTTGTAATAAAGACTCTATATGAGAATCGTTTAATGATATTCAGGTGTGATTGAACTTTGATTACTTTATCGATGTACTGTGAGTACCAGCATGATCTTGGGATGGTACAGACACAGAGATTTGACCGATTTTGGGTCAGGTCGCTACATAGATGCATTAATTATAGCAGATATATATTGTGATATCCCCAACAAGTCACCATGTTCCAAAAAGGAACAACAACTCCATGTTCCAACAAGGAACAAACTTCATCTTCACCTGCAACTAGCAACGCTATAAGAGGGGCTGAGCAAAACGGTAACATAGCCAATCAACGGTTTGCTAGGAAAAGGATGGTTAGGGGCTAACATGGCAATATGGGTGGCATGATATAGCAAGTGGTAGGCATCGCAGCATAGGCATAGCAAAAGAGCGAGCAACTAGCATAGCAAAGATAGAAGTGATTTCGAGAGTATGGTCATCTTGCCTGCAATGTTCTCGAGTTGTCGAAAGCTTGATCCTCGAAAGCGTTCTCAACAGGTTCCTCGTTCACGTACTCGTCTCCCGGCTCTACCCAAAGCAACAACACAAACAAAGGAACCACAATAAATCACGGTGCAATGCACAATCAACATGATGCAAAACATGACACGATATGCGAGATGTGATATGCAATGCGTATGTGCGCTCCGGAAGGAAAATGATGAACCAGGCATCAACTTGGCAACCCAAGTATGCCACTGGAAAGATGAGATGATTTCGGTTGAAATCGATATAAAGATCACCGGAATCGGATGCACGGTTTGCAAATGACAAGCAAAACAAGAATGGCACAAATCTGCCATTAACAGCATGATGCCACTTAGCAAGCAACAATAAATTAAGCTACTGCACCCAAACGTATCAACAAAGCACATGGCAGTTATCTACACAAGATGCTTGACAAAAGATGAGCACTGAGCTACGGCTAGTTCACATCATAACAGGTTCAAACAAGCATGGCAAAAGTGCACAAAATACCAGGCTGGACATGGCAAAAACAGCATCAGGTTGCAATGTTGAGAGCAACAAAACTACATGCTAAAGGAACTTAAAATAGCAAAACAAGGCATGGCATGAATCTACTCAAAGCATAGAACAAAAGTCCCTTACTGACCATAAGCCAAAAAGGATCAGAAAATATAGTAACACCCATGTCAATATTGAAAGTTTCGTTAACAGATTCAGCAACATGGCATGTCCAAAACTGATAACAAGTAGGCATGTTTGAGAGCTCGATGCACTCACTACAGAGCCTTATATGAAAATCTAAGCATACATACATCAAGAAGACATGGCATAGAAGACATACATGGCAATAACAATAACATAGCATACATGGATCAACCACAACAACCTAGGCAAAATTGAATAACATGTAAACAATCTGCCAGGAAACATTTGATAGCAAAAGTAGAGCTAGATTGACTCAAGCTATGGCACTCCATAATTGCAAACAAAGGCATGGATGGATAGATCAAGACATGTTTAACAAAACATCCTTACTGAAGTATCTCAAAATATGCATGGATCTCTCGGTATCATCAAGTTAACATGGCATCAAAATATCGGCTAAACAGGGCTGAAAACAGCAACATCAGGACACCTACTTTGCATTCTTGTGCTAGTCACCACATAGATCAAAAAAATACATGGCATACACCCCTGGAAAGATGGCATGGCATATTACAAAACACATGTAGGACTCCAATTCATAGGGTGCACACATCAATCATAGCAAAAATAACAAAAGTGCAAGTTCTGTTAAGAAACAGAAACTAACATCACATAGCCCTCTTCTAACAGCATTTCGGGCATCAATATGAGCTCAAATGAAAATGATGCAATGAGATGAAATGATCTACTCTTCGAGGCGAACATTTTGATATATTATACGCGCAAAATGGAGCTACAGATGCAAAGTTATACTACGTTGAAAATGACACAAAATAACATAGGATGCAAAGGACTTAGAAGAAATGAGGAGGGGGGAAGAAGTCAACGGGATCGGGATCCGGATCGGGACCCGGCCCGATCGGCGACGGCGGGAAAAATGCTCGGAATCATGAGACGAACACGTATGCAAATGCGATGCACATGATGACATGATAAAAAATGCATGACATGGACAAAATGCAAAAAGGAGAAAACCCAACCACGGAGGGAATATCATATCACAATGCCGAAAATGGCAAGAGTTGGAGTTACAATTATGGAAAGTTACTTCCGGGGTGTTACACTTAGCGCATATGAAACAAGTTTTCATCGTACAGGATTACAAATGCGAGTTTACTCAAAAATTACATCTTTGGAGCACTCATCCGCTATACGGCGGGCACCCTTCAGGACGCCCTCATAATACATCTCGGGCTTGCGATGTTCCTTGCCCGTGGTGGTCCGTCCGTCACAAGCTTCTCAGCGTCCATCTTGCCCAGTGCACTTTAGCACGGGTAAGGCCCTCGGGCACCTTCGATGCATCTGGAGCGCTTGATGGCTTCAAGCCTTGGGCGAGCATCCACCAGCCCCTTACCAGCCAGTAGCTTCCGGGCATGGCTTCCCGAGCCACAACCGGACTCACGAGACCCTTCATGGCCTGTTCGGCCACCTTATGGAGCTCGACCAGCTGCTTCAGCTGGTCGCTCAAGGGCACCGGGTGTCCGGCCTCAGCATACTGAGACCAGAAAACCTTCTCCGTCGAGCTTCCCTCCTCGGCTCGGTAGAATGCGACTGTGTCAGGCACACTCCGGGGAAGATCTACGAATGCTCCTGGAGAGCTCCGGACTCGGGTAAGTAACAAGTAATTAACTTTCGCGTGCTGGCTTTGCATAAAGAATGCCTTACTCGCCGCTATCTTCTTCATCGCCTCAATTTCCTGGAGGGCTTTTTGGGCCTCGGCCTTGGCAGATTTGGCGCTCTCAAGCGCCGAGGCGAGCTCGGACTCTCGGGTCTTCGAGTCACGCTCCAAACTCTCGTGTTTTTCCACGAGAGCCTGGAGCTCTTGCTGCACCGCCGTCACCCGTGCCTCCTGCTTCTCTCGCTCGGTGCGCTCCACGGCCGCATTGTTTTCGGCCTTGGACAACGCTTCCTTCAGGTTTGCCACCTCGTTCGTGGCCCCTGCATACCCACGCTGATCCTGTCATTTTTTTGCAACCACATCTTTTTTATATATACTTACATAAGGTATTACTTACCTTCCTTGTCCTCGAGCTGCTTCCTGGCAAGGCCGAGCTCGTCCTCGGACCGCTCGAGGCTCTGCTTCAATACATTGACCTCCGCAGTCAGTGCGACAGAGGTCAGCAGCACAGCCTGCATTCCCATATTGACACACTTATGTTAGACTCCTGCGGATATCTTTTTGACCCTCAGTTCGGCTTTTCTTTTCGAACACCAAACTGAGCATCAGGGGCTACTGTCTATGCGGTAATATTTTTACATATCTCAAAATACGTACCTCAAAACCTGTTAGGAGGCTGGCACAGGCTTCAGCCAGCCCGCTCTTGGCGGACTGAACCTTCTGGATCACCGCACTCATAATAGTGCGGTGCTCCTCGTCGATGGAGGCGCCGTTAAGCACCTCCAGCAGATTATCCGGTGCCTCTGGTTGGACGGAGGTCACCGGTGTCATAGGCTTGCCCTTCTTAGTAGGGGGCCGCCTGCCGGATGCCGGAACCGTTGAAGGTTCCAGTGCGGTGTCCGGCCTAGGGCTAGACTTAGAACCCTTAGGGGTTTTATCCCCTTTGCGCCTGGAGTCCGGGAGGTTGCCTTGCGGCGCCTCTAGGACCATCTCCTCCTGGCTTGGACCCTTTTGGGACACCACCTCGGCGTCATCCGCGGCGCGAGGAGAGGAGGTGGTCGGAAGTGAAGTGCTGTTCACATCCGACGAACCTAGGGAACCACTCGATGAAGCGTCGAGCCTGGCCTTTGGCGGACTGCATGATTATATCCGACGTCAGAAGGTACTGTGCAACAAAGGAACGCCATGAGTTATTCTGGTATCCAGAAACTTACGATTTCGCCAGGGGCTTGGCCCTGGATGGCCACTCCTCTTCGCCGTCGTCGGTGTTGGTGGAGTAGTCCGGAGGAAGGGTCCTTCCCTTCTTGGACCCTCCGGCCCCCCAAGTTGGGGCGGCCTTCCTTTTCTTCTCTCCCCCCGCTGGGGGAGATACCTGTCTTTCCTCCTCCTCGTCTTCACAGGAGGAGTCCGCCTCGGAGTCATCGGACGATGAGTCCTACACCACCTGGCGCCGGGAACTCCTTCGAGTTCCCGTGGCCTTCTTCTTGGCCTTCTTCTCCGGCACCACGTAAGGTGCCGGAACCAGCAGCCCCGTCAAGCGGGCATCCGCTGGGTCTTCTGGCAAGGGAGCCGGACAGTCAATCTGCCCGGACGTCCTCTGCCAATCCTGTCAAAGGTAAGGGAGTTTAGATCCCGCATAGAGTCAAACTATGAAAACAAGTGTCCCGTGAAGGGCAAAATAACTTACCGCGTTGGCTTGATGCTGCGTGCTGAATCCGCGATCCTCGGTAGCAGATGTGGGGGCCTCGGCACCCTTGAACAACACCTTCCAGGCATCTTCGTACGTAGTATCGAAGAGCCTGCTCAGGGTTTGGTGCTGTGCCGGATCAAACTCCCACAAGCTGAAAGCTCGTTGTTGACACGGGAGGATCCGGCGGATGAGCATGACCTGGATTACATTGACGAGTTTGAGCTTCTTGCTCACCAGATTTTGGACGTAGGATTGGAGTCCGGACAACTCCTCCGAATTACCCCACGACAAGTCCGTCTCTTTCTAGGAGGTGAGCCGTGTAGGGAAGCTAGATCGGAATTCGGGGGCCGCTGCCCATTCAGGGTCACGCGGCTCGGTGATGTAGAACCACCCCGATTGCCACCCCTTTATGGTCTCCACGAAGGAGCCCTCGAGCCATGTAACGTTGGGCATCTTGCCCACCATGGCGCCTCCGCACTCCGCTTGTTGGCCGCCCACTACCTTCGGCTTGACATTGAAGGTCTTCAGCCATAAACTGAAGTGGGGCTGGATGCAGAGGAAGGCCTCGCACACGACGATAAACATCGAGATATTGAGGATGAAGTTTGGGGCCAGATCGTTGAAATCCAGGCCGTAGTAGAACATGAGTCCCCAGACAAATGGGTGAAGTGGGAAACCTAGCCCGCGGAGGAAGTGGGTGATAAACACCACCCTCTCATGGGGCCTGGGGGTGGGGATGAGCTGCCCCTTGTCGGGAAGCCGGTGCGCGATGTCATTAGACAAGTATCCATCCTTCCTCAGCTTCTTGATATGTCCCTCCGTGATGAAGGAAACCATCCACTTGCCTCCCGCTCCGGACATGGCTGGAGAAGGTTGAGGTGGGATGTGCGGACTTGGGCGCTGGAGCTCGAGTGCGCGAAAATGGATAAGCAAAGGAGGAAGAAGGCGTAGATGGAAAAGGTGGATCCTTATCCCCTTATATGGGCGGACGAAACTATGCGCCCCCACCCGCCTGGTAAAACTCGCTTATCTCCCAAGCGCCATAAATTAATGGCACGGTTGGGTTACCCACGTCCGTATTGATGAGAATCCCGGAATAAGGGGACACGATCTCTGCTTTAACAAGACGTGCCAAGGAAACCGCCTCGCTAAGTGCGCTGAGGTGGGACAGTAAAAACGATTCGAATGAAGACTTGGCCGTGGTGTGATGACATGCTGCGAAATACGCCAGCAGATTAGATTTGTGTAAATATTGTTCCCTCTACGGTGGTATGTGGAAATTATTTTGCAGAGCCGGAGACTATCCTTGTGTTCAAAATCTTCTATGAAGTATTCGAGGAGGAACCCGCCTTGCAATGCGAAGACAAACTGCGCGCCGGACTAAATCGTCATTGAAGCCTGGTTCGAGGGCTCTTGTGGGAGTCCTGGATTAGGGGTGTCCGGATGGCCGGACTATGACCTTTGGCCGGACTCCTGGACTATGAAGATACAAGATTGAAGACTTCATCCCGTGTCCGGATGGGACATTCCTTGGCGTGGAAGGCAAGCTTGGCGATAAGGATATGTAGATCTCCTTCCATTGTAACCGACTCTGTGTAACCCTAACCCTCTCCGGTGTCTATATAATCCGGAGGGTTTTAGCCCGTAGGACGAACAACAATCATACCATAGGCTAGCTTCTAGGGTTTAGCCTCTCTGATCTCGTGGTAGATCTACTCTTGTACGACCCATATCATCAATATTAATCAAGCAGGAGTAGGGTTTTACCTCCATCGAGAGGGCCCGAACCTGGGTAAAAACATTGTGTCCCTTGTCTCCTGTTACCATCCGCCTAGATGCACAGTTCGGGACTCCCTACCCGAGATCCGCCGGTTTTGACACCGACAGTCGTATAGAAGAAAACCTGCACGCAACGACGTGGGGAGCTGGACCAGTACAAGAAGTTATACCTCAGGTGGGCGATATGTCCTTTAGGCGGGCAGGGGGGATCTGCCCACACGACGACAGCGAACAAGGGCGCGGAGGATCTTCTTCCGCGCCAGCGCCGGCTCCGAGAGGATGGTGCGCATCGGCTTCCTCCGTCGCCGACAGCGACAACGTCAACGCTGCACCTCCTCACCTCCTGCAGCGGACGGGATTCGGCCGGATCTGTGACCACCGGTGAGGAGAGAGATAGAGTGGACACTGTCATCTTGTTTTGATATGGAGAGGGTGAGAGAGCGAGATGCGAGAAACTCTATCAAACAAGAGGCTATAATGGAGTAAAAAAAATCTCTCCATAGCAGTGGTTTTAAATAGAATAGCATATTCCCAGAAAAAAGAAACGAAAACTGGTAGACAATTTTTTAAGGGTCTGTCTAGGACACATCTAGATGTGACATAGTTATGTCACATCTAAGTTGATGTCCACTCTGTTTGTGGTCTATTTTTTTGTCCTAGTTTTTTTGTTTCTTGTTGCTACATTATATACTTGTGGGAGCTTAGATGTGATATCCTTAAATAACATCTAGATGTGAATTAGGCAAACTGATTTTCTAACGTACCAAGAAAGAAAACTTGATCAAAAACACGCCCCCGCTTCCAGGTCGCGAGAATCGTCGCGCACACACACATAGACACATGCATATCCGTGTTTACGTAAAATTCCATTTCCATCTCCATCTCCAATCATATTTGTCCAACTGGCACATTATTTACGTTGTTAATTATATACGCATCAATATTAACGTACATCATCTCTTGTTTGCGCATGTCCGGACCGCTGCCACGGCCGGTCCTGACCAACCCAACCCTCTTCATCACCTGCGTGCTTCCCGCCCAAACGGTCGATGGCGCATTCATGCCCGCCGAGGGGACCACGACCTCTCAATGGCGCCCGGCATTGAAGCGGCGCGCCGGCCGAGAGCGCCGCCGCGCCGCTTCGGTGCACGCGCTGCTCCGCGTTCAAAGGTCGCAATAGCCGGCTACAACATGCATGTAAAAAGTTCTTGGGAGTCCGTGCTACAGCTAGCTGTCCTCCCCCAACTCGTCAATCTCTTCCAGTAGTGCTAGTACTCCATGGCGCGATCCATCGACAAGCAGGCGGGAAAGTTATCGTATACTCGATTTGCGGTGAGTCGCATGTCAAGCGACCGTGTGCGGCCGAGCCGTGGAGGAGGGTGAGACACGAACACGACAGACGTGATTTAAGCATTGGTTTTGCTCGATGGCGCGATCCAACGAAACGAAACGTTGGTGTCTCTCCGTTTCCATTTTTTCTCCGGAGAAACGGAAACTTTCCACTCCATTTTCATTCCTATTCCAAGGTTGCCCCGTTACAACATTCCATCAAACACAAAGGAAAACTAACACGCATGCTGATGCATCTCAATGATTCACAGATCATAGCCAATATTTACTTCACAACTAAAGAAAAAAGTTGTGAGAGCGTGTACGAAAGAAAAACTACTGATGGGGTCACTACGACTTAAACCCTAAACATGATTTAATTTCCTGGCCAGGTAGAACCTGTCGAAGGAAACACGGCTGGCACCCTCGGATCATACGATGCTTTTGTGCAGTTCCACTAAAATCGACCTGAGCATCCCTGATGGCAAAGATATTGAAGAAGTGTGATTAGAATAATAGTACTGGCACTAGTTCATGAGACATAAACTCATCACAAGTAGAAGCCGGTAGAAGTAGAGAAAGATCGACATGGAGATGGAGCTACGGCAGTGGAGCAAGCCGGCTCCAAAAGGAAGATGGACTACCTGGGACGTCGGTTGTAGCTAGAAGGGCGGTTGGGACGCGGCATCGGCCCATACCGCGGTGACCCCCGAGTGGGACGCACCGACTATGGGTTTTATCCCTCGCCGATGTCGACCGCGTCTACGCAGAACATTGTTCCCTTCCCCCAGCTACGGGATCAGGCCCGTCATTCTATGTTTGTGAAGAGAGCAACCTAAGCAAGCAGGCTTGTAGCTTAGGCTCCTGCTAGTGTATATATAGTGGTTTTATTTTTCTCTCCATATCAACCATTTTATATTGCGTACGTGTCATTCAAGAGTGAAATGATGGTTGCTTCTTCCGACTAACTTACTGTGTGATTTGACTGCTCCTTAGTGGCCCCTACACGTACTCCCCCTATGTGTATGCAACAGTCACACGTACACATGGATGCAAAAACGCGCGCGACGCCCTAATGCATGCATGTCCGAGCACACGACGGAACACGGTCACGCTCAAGTGCTCAACCTACACGTGCATCGGTGCATGCACACACATACTCAGTCAGGGTGAGCTAGTGACCGTATAAACACCAGAATATATATATATATATATATATATATATATATATATATATTGAGCGCAATGAGCTTATTATGAAGTCCACTGACCGTATTTTTACAAATATACAGTGATAGACAGTGTATTTATCCCGTTTGAAATTAAGCCATATTAACCGGAGAGGAGGCAGTATGGACTAGCATTACTTTGCCGTGTCCCGTCAACTTGCCGAATGAGGAGAAGGTTGCATGACGGGAGAAGCTTGCGCGCGGTGGCTCGCAGGACAAGGAGAAACTTTTGACTAATGCAAGCTCTCCCTCGCTCCGGCGGTGGACGTGCAACAGTTAATTCGGTGCCAGATTGCCAGAAGCACTATACTACTAGTGCTATTATTGTTCGACTTCCCGAATAGGCGAACAACCAAGCACAAAGTTTACTAGTACTAGTACTACTACTATAGTCTATAAAGGTATGTACTATACTAGTACTAGGAACCGGATGGAGGAGCGTCTGCATGGAACACTCGCCACAATTCTCGCTTAATTCTGGCTCATATCCTGTTACAAATAGTAGCGCTCGGTAATATTTCCTCTTTTTTTGTTATTCAGCATGTAAACAGGTCAGCAAACCTTGCGGCACATCATCGTGCGAACCGTGCTTGCTGCACTTTGAATGTGGCCGAGAGCTGGCTTGATGAAACACCTCGCTTCCTACTTCTTTTGCGGGCTACCTCGCTTCCTAGTGACCAGTGTCTTGGCTGATCGTCCTAAGAATGCTTATATATGAATAAAGCTCCCTCATTTACCCGCAAAAAAGATTAAGCCATATTAACCGGAAAGGAGAGAGTATGGACTAGCACTACTTTTTGGTGTGTCCCGTCAACTCGCAGAATGAGGAGAAGCTTGCAGGACAAGGTGAAGCTCGCCTACGCCTTTTGACTAATGCAACCTACCCTCGGTGGACATGCATCCGTCCATTCGGTGTCAGATTGTCAGAGGCATACACTGTAGTACCCAACATGCGGAGTACCATCATTGTTCGACTTCACAAAGAGGCTAAGAGCCAAGCGTAGTAGTACGAGTAGTACTACTACTAGAACCGCATGGTGGAGCGTCTGTACTCTTATTTTTTTATCTCTGATAAAGTACACGTTTATTCCGGAGAAGGGCGGAAAACGGCAGCCCAACATGTAATGAATGATATCGATCAACCAACCATGATCGAATATATCTTGGCCTCCGTGCGAGCCCGTCCGTGTGTTCTCGCTCCTTGTCTCTCTCAAGGAACGGCGGGTTGGCTCTTTGCCATCAATTGAGATCAGTTTGCTCACACTCCTGTCCTACATGTCAGTGATATGCCAAGAGGAGGTGCGTTGACCGACTGGCCTTACGCGTACTTGGTTTTGCACCTTCATACTACTCCTCCCTCCATCACAGTTTACAGGGCGCGCTTCATTATGATGCATTTCTCTCAATGCATTTCCACCACCAGAGAGACTTTAGACGCGTTTGGTTTAATGCTCAATTAATTAGGGCGTGGTAACCACAATCAAGTCCACAATTTTCTCTCCATGCATGTGTGTACCCGGGGTGGAAGCACTGCATGCATGTGTGTACGCATTATTCCCTCTAGTAATAGACGCCGTGCTATAACTACCAATGCTATTTTTCAGGCCGATCGCTAGTCGCCTTGGTCCCACATATTTTTTTCTTTTTTCTGAAGCGTGCTGTATAAACAGTGATGTATGGAGTAGTATGAACGGATTCAAAGAAGAGCGTATTGATGGTTGCTTCTTCAGAGCAACTTATAGTGGGAAATGTGAGGCTTATGATTTGACTGCTCATTACTCACTATTAATGCGGCGCAACGACCGGGCTGAGTCTCCCATGCGGTTGTGCACTACCCCCTCGGTTCTTAAATATACTCCGGAGTATTTGTCTTTCTAGAGATTTCAACGGGTGACTACTCAAATATTTGTCTTTTTAGATATTTCAAATGGACTGGCACATACGGATGTATATAGACATATTTTAGAGTGTAGATTCACTCATTTTCCTCCACATGTAGTCACTTGTTGAAATCTCTAGAAAGACGAATAGAATATTTAGGAATGGAGGGAGTACACATATGAAGCAAAATGAGAGAATCTACACTCTAAAATATGCCCGTTTGAAAAGACAAATATTTAGGAACGAAGGAGTATAATTTTGTGCATGGCACATGGACCCGGATGATGAAGAGGCTTCTGGCAATGCTATCAAGCTTCCATCATTTGTTTACATAATTGACGTACTATACAAATAATTTTCTAGCGACATGAAATTGTACAATGGTGTGAGCTTTCAGCTTTTGTTTCGCGTGTCTTGCCATCGATGCTCTTTCGGAAACAATAAAAAACAAACTTCCTTGCTAATGCATGTCAATTATTAGCAGATCAGAGCTAATAATTACATCACAACTGAAGACAGAGTTGTGAGAAGGTGTTACATTAAAATTGATCCATGCTTTCATTGGCAGCAACGTCCCCCCAGCTCTGTCTAAATCAGCAAGGCATGTTGGGAAAAAAGTAGCTGTCTAGAGCATGCAACATTCCGATCATTTTGTGCAGTTCCACTAAAATAGAGCCGAGCGTCCCTGTTCCAAAGATATTAAGTGTGATTACGGTAATAGAGGACTGCTGATGAAACAATAAACACACAAATAGAAGCCGGTCACCTTTGCTGTCTCTCTTAAGACTAACTAGTTGGAGAAGATTAGGCTTGGAGTTGGATGAGGAGGACAGAGCAAAACCAATCTCCCTTTGTGTAGTCGCACTGAAATGTAGAGACGTTGCCCGTGTGACATTTTAGTACAATTGCACAAAACACTCTTAAGAAAAAAGTGATTTGTGCATTTCACCAAAAGGTCGCAATAGCAACAAGGTGAAATGGATAGCCCTATTTGCAAAAAAGAGGTATAAAGGAAACAATTACTGGCCAATAACAGTTGATGACACATGCAACGACAAAAAAGAAGCATATTCCTTGTCCTAAGGGAAGATAACAACACGGTTGTGTTTGTCTAAAACGGTGTGAGGACAAGAATATAATATGGAAAGTACACCGGACGAGCTACGTTTTGGGCAAAGAACTATGGAAGATCCACATGCAGCGACGTGGGAAGACGGGCAGTGGAGCAAGGCCAGAGGGGATACCTGGAGGTCGTCGGGATGTAACTAGGTGAGCGGCGGCGGGCGGAATCTGCGAGCAGGTGGCATAGGCCCTGCCATGCCAGAGCTTGGTTAGAGAGAACGGCGTGTACCGCAGATCGGGACGTGCTGCCTCGGCGCCGTCGAACGGAGAAACGATGCACTTCCTCCCTTTCTCCCGGCGGATGGATGCGATCAGTGACGGAGAGAGAGAGAGAGAGAGAGAGAGAGAGAGAGAGAGAGAGAGAGAGAGAGAGAGAGCCACCGCACTCCCTTTCCCCCGGCGGACGGGATGCGGCCGGATCAGTGACCAACGGTGAGAGAGAGAGAGGCCACCGCAGCCTTGTGTGAGATACTCTGAAGAGCGACAAACCAGGCAGGCAGGCTCCATTGTATATAGTGAGCGGACTACCTTTTTCTCCATAAAAATCGTTTTATATTCTGTGTACGTGCCATTGAGCGCTATAACTTTATTTAAAAATAACGCGGCAACGCGTCAAGTCGAACTTTGTTTCGTGCATGCGTGGTACACGACCTCCTAGGTAAACAACCGCTACAGCGCTCAAATTAGCACGGGGCTGCCATTTCAGAAAGAAATGAGCTCCACCGTGTACCCGCGCGGGTGTAGCTGGGCACAAAGCGTGAGTACGTGCACGGTGCACCTATTCTCTTCTTGTATACATACACCACCTACGTGGGGTTGTGTGAAAGAGATACAAACCTAGAGAGATATAGTGTGTGGGTTCTTGAGAGTTTTTTTTGGGGGAGGGGGTCAATCAAAAAATGTAACATATGCAATGTGTGTGAAATAGAGTCCTAGATATAACATATATATAGAGGGGGTGATCCACGAGAAGAGAGTGGAGGTATCATCGGCTTGAGGTGTCCATAGAATCAAAGAGAGGGATGATGTGTGTGTGTGTGTGTGCACGCGCGATCGATAAAGAGTGCCATCGAATTTGTGTGTGCCCACGTCAAAGATATAGAGTGGTTGGCCTACTGGAACGTGAGAGGGGACATGTGCAGTTTGTCTCTGTGGCATGGATACCTACCTGCAGCGCTCGACTATCGGTGTCTGGGGGGAAGAGGGAGGCCTAATTAACTATAGAGGTACAATGGCTGGTATATGTGTGGAGGAGGAGAGAGGCCTACCTCATGTATTAAGGAGATCGATCTGCCTCATGTATTAAGGGAGGTCGATCAACATCCATGCATATGTGCAGGAGAGGAATAAGGTTGGGAGAGAGACAGAGCTAGATTGTTGGAGGGGGTGGTAGTGGAGTTGCTTCTAACAAATGGTGGGATAGGCTTGCTAGACAAACGGAAGGCACACCCGCAATATCAATAAGAGAGGAGATGGCTGCTTGTTGTCTGTGCACATGCGTGTGAGAGACGGGTCAGGAGGCATGCACGAATGATGAGGGGGGATGATGTGGCTGTGGTAAGCAGACGTAACTACATAGGAAGATCAATCGCCTTTTGTTAGAGAAAGGAGAGACATAACTTGTGAGGTACGCCGATCGATGGGGGTAGTTAAAGTCGATCTAGGTATATGTTGGGAGATCGATCGGTATACATGCATGTGTGTGTTAGAAGCAAATGAGGCACGAGGAGAAGGATAGAGAGAGATGCATGTAGGAGGTGGTACGAGAGGCATACTATATCGAGGGGGAGGAGTGTGTAGTACGAGAACGATGAAAAGAGTGGTGGGAGTGAGGCATGGACGGTGAAAAGAGAAGAGGGAAGCTTGTGTTTGTGCTAGGCACACCTGGCTAGAGAGGCATATCGATCGATGTGTGCCAGAAAGAAGGAGCTGGGGGGCCTACACACACCGTGGGTGAACGACCTAAAGTGAAAAGACGAATTTGCGCGATGGAGCTAGAGAATGCTGAGGGAGGGTGAGAGGGATGCAGGCGTGTGCATGCACAAGAGAAAGTTAGTGCTAGCTACAAAGATAAGAGGGTTGTGTGGGTGTAAAAGACGAATAGAGATCATATATACTTCATTATAAATAGCGAATACGGATATTTGAAGAATTTATCATAGTGTTTTAAACCGACGCATGTGTGAATATATATAACGGTGATACACATGGTGTGGTTATGAACATGTTATACTACATTTAATATATTTTATCTCTACTCTTATAAAAAAACCGAGTTGTAGATGATGGTGTGCCTGCCATCCTGCATTATAGGCTGTCCGATTTATATCTGGCGGATAGCAAGGAAACTATGATGGTTGAAGTTGGCAACAATCATGATTGTAGATTCTTATTGAAATAGAGAAACGAATTCAAATTTAGTTCGAATTGCAGCGGTAGTATAGACATTTGGAATGCACTAAAATGTTGGTATGAGTAGGTTACATGCATTATACAGCAAGCGAACAAATTTAATCAGACATAACATGGATTCATACTCCCTCCTTCCATCTATATAGGGTGTAATGAGATTTTTAAGACCGCCTTTGACTATTGACAAGATTAATAGTACATGACATGCATAATGTGAAAATTATATCATTGAAAGAACCTTTCATGCATTTAATTTAACGGTGTGCTTTGTGTAAGTTGCATGTCATATATCATTGCTCTAATATTTGGTCAAAGTTAGCATCGAAAAACGCATTAGGCCCTATATAGATGGAAGGAGGGAGTAGCTTTGAATAGCATTTGTATAGTAAAACGGGGCAAGACTCTCTCTTTGTGTGGTGTGAATAGTTTTATTTTTTTCGTTTTCTTTTTGGTTGAGGGAAGTGCGAATTTATTTGGTACGTACAAGTACAATATTACTACATGTTAGGCCTTTCCCTAAAATTCAACCCGTGTCTTGTTATATCCCGAAAATTCAGATATCGTGCTCTCAAAACTGGCGCCTTCACAACCCGCGCCTTGCTATCCCGAAATTAAAACGCGCGCGAAAACTCCCTCCAGCTGCCAAATCACGACACGCGAAATCCCCCTTCTAACCCTGAGCCGAAAGGGCCGCTAGTTCAAATTGGTGGGGGGTACTTTTGTAACACACCCTACATTTTGAACAAGCACGTCCCTAAGTCATGCTTCACCCCCTTCCATCGCCCCCTTTTCGCCATTTGAAATCCCAGGCCGCCATAACCTCTCCGCTCCAGACGCGAAACCCCACCCTCCTCCGTCCGCCACATCACCGCTGCCCAGCCTGAGCCTCTTCCCCGATGACTCGTCCACCGCAACAGCTCGACGTCCCTTGTCCACATCCCCGGATGAGGATCTGTCGTCCATCTCGCCGTCCCGCCGGTTCAGCCGCCCCGTCCTCCACCTCCAAGGAGCTGTTCCATCCCCACAACGCTGCCTTAACCTGCTCCACCGGAACCGCAGCATCCTCACCGACTCTTCGGACGAAGCTGAGGCCTACTCGGTGCCACCAAAGAGGTTGTACACTCATCACATCACACCTTCTCCTTAACTTGACCTCTCGGCGCCGACGGTGCTCCATTCCGCACCCCCATGGAGCGGCTACCTTGAAGCCGGCGCCGCGGGCGACATCTCCACGACGGCTCTCTCCCAGTGAGAGGCCCCTTCGGCGGCGGCGTCCATACCAGGCGGATCTGCTGCTGCTGCTCCGGCTCTCGCTCGCTTGCTCGCGCTGCTGCTGCTGCTCCGGTTCTCACTCGATCGCTCGCTCGCCCAGCTGCTGCTGTTGCTCTCCCCCTCGCTCGTGCTGCTGCTCTGCTCCGATTAAGCCACACTTCAGTTGACTGAATCGACTTTTGGGTCAGCCGATTTTCAGGGGTTGGGGGGCTCGCCGGAGTTAAGGAAGAACCACCCGCAGCGGGGACGGGGGCTCACCGGAGAGGTACCCAACTATCTATCTTAGGGTTCAGGGTGGTGGTGGTGGTGGGGGGGGGGGGGGGCGGGGGGCCTAGAGGGCTGGCCAGGGCGGCGAGTTGTTTCGGGGCGGCGAGGTGGCGCTGGGGCCGACGATTCGGCCGGTGGTGGCTGGCGGCTCAGTGGGGGTGCAGGTTGAAGATGAACTGCAGGCCCTCCCTAAACTACATGTCAAGTGCCTCTCTGCTACCATTGCATTCAGTTTCAACAGTAGCATTCATATTCCACAGTAAATTTCAGTTTCAACAGTTAAGTTCAGAGTCAACAGCTTTTACCTCATCCGTTGTAGTCAGGTGGTTTTTGGTGATGTTAATTTTACATCCATTTTACATCATCTATTGGAGATGCTATTAGAATCCCACTTGAGATTGATGATGTCTGTCTTGTGCTGCTTCAGCCTTGACGTCTTACGGCTCACCGGAGCTGCTCCAACGACAGAACGATCCATCACAACAGACCAGTGCCCTGGATGCCATCTACAGATTCCTCAGATCTTCCTCCACACCTCCGACAGCCACCTCTGCCTCAACTGCTTCAGCGACCAACCCAATGATGCTGAGGTCGACACGGCTACAGCAAAGAGGTTGTACACTTGTTGCATCACTTATTACTATACATTCACGCCGATCCATTAGGGCTATTTTGGTTCAACGGAAAACGCCGATCCACTAGTTGTTACCATCACTCTAAATTTAGGCATGCTCTCCTTACATAATCTCACCATATTTTTTCGATGCATGTTAGATATTGTACACAGTCATGCTGAACATGTAGAGAAAAGAGAAGAGTTTTGTGCGGCAATACAATGTCATGCGACATCGCCCATGGTGGGTTCAATGGCAAACCCTCCCCACCCCTCTCCGCATTGTAATCCAAAGGAAGATATCTGTTCGAGGCGGATTCGACGCCACGACCACTCCTATTTACCCCCCAAGGTGTTTGCTCTACCTTGGCACGATGATGTTAGTCATATCATGCATATGTTGCCTTGCGGTGCCTACTTTTTACATCATATGTCATCTGCTTAGTTTAGACATGTTCTGTAATGCCTCCTGTTTAGTTTCTATATCATATATGGGAATTATGCAGTCTCATGTCTTTTAGCCAGCCATAATATATTTGAAATGTGCAATGCCATCCTGTTTAACCAGGCATCATATATTTGAATGATATCTTGCCCATCCTTTTCTTCATTATATTTCCATTTGTTGACAATGTTTGTACATTAAACTACTCTTCCTGTGAATCAGCCATTTGGGTGGGAGATGGAAAAATCTGGAGTGAAAACAAGGCCTTCAGAGCAGCATATGCTACCTGTCAAGCAGATCTCTTGTTGGGTCCCGATAGCTCCTCGTAGATGGATTCAGAGATGATGACCAGTCCTATTCCCCACCGAGGTGTATGCTCTAACTTGGCACGGTTATACTGCTCATATCATGCATACAGTGTCTTGCATTGCATAGTTTAGACATCATATACACAATATTCAACACCATGTTCTTAGTTCAGACATCATATGGAATGCCCTCTGTTTAGCATATAAATCACATATGTGAATTAAATGATGCAATCCTGATTACTTAGATAACATGTAGGTGAATTATGTCATGCGATCCTGTTTAGTTATTCATCATATCTTTGAATTATGTTATGCTATGCTATCAAGTTTAGATAGACATCATATATGTGAAATTATGTCATGCTATCCGTTTTAGTTAAACAATATACATGTCAACTATTTCATGCCCTGTTTTTTCCACACTATCTATTGCATCTGTCTCTCATACAATTTCTGTACATTCAACTATGTTTCCTGTTTATCAGCCATTTGAATTGGAGCGGTGATGCCAAGATTCAGCGGACTAAAAACACGGTCTTCAAATAAAACAGTGCTACCTCTTGGTGGAGATAGCAACCCGTTGTACATGCACAAGAACCAGCCCTACCACACATAACCCAAACTCTCGAGATTGTACCCCATCATGCGATGGACAGAGAACCAGCTTCACCCAATCTAACCCCAACCCCAGCCGATAGTAACCCAGTTCCTCGTTGACACAACACCATCTCCACCACAGAGCTCCCAAACAAGAGCAGTTAGTAAGGCAGCTCCAGCTCCCAAAGGGCCAAGATTATCATGGCAAACCCCAACTCCACCAGCTAGTACGCCTATTCCTGTGGAGGAAGCACAACCAGCTAGTCGTAGTTTAGCATCTATCGCATTTGATGTTGTTAAATTGTATGTGCGTATCTTCCCATCTTGGAAATATTATATCAAGATGAAGGAAAATGCCATTGCAGTGTGTTTGTCCAGGAGTTATGTGTAAGTAATGTTATTCATGGCAATTACTTTGCTTCGTCCCATACATCCTACCTCCATGATGGTTATAATACATCAAATTTTCCCATTTTCTCTATAGAGAAGGACCGATTTGGAAACTCAGGATGAGGTAACCTGTGCTAATACCTCTGCTATCTTCAAGAATGCTTGGTGGCGATCGAATTACTCAAGAAAACGTATTTCACCGCAAAGAAACTCATCAAATTCCCTTACGCTCTCCTCGAGACACATTTATCGGACGATGACGGGAATGCCTTGTTCTCATCTTGGTCCCGAACCAAGAATGTGGTAAGGTCTATGAGCTCATTTTCTATTTTTAAGTATTATATTCTTGCGTCTTCTTGTACTGCTCATGTAGAACAAGTGCCTAAACCTGAAGAACAACTGTTCTAATTTAAGATTCCATTGCTATCATAGTTCAAAAAAGCGCTAGGCGTTAATTGTGCGTTTTGCCACCGCCTTGCGCTTTACTAACCAAAGCGCATGCTTATGCGCAGTTATGCACAGATTAAACGTAGTTATGTGCAATGCGTTTTGCCAACGCCTAGAGCCTAGGCGTGCTTAAGCGCTCGCTTAGGCGCGCCTTTTTTAACTATGATTGCTTTGCTCTTGTATCACTTTATTTACTCATACAAACTTATTTTTAAATTGAAGGATCCAATCGAAACTCCAATGGCACAACAGGTATGTTCACGCATGTTTCTTTAACAGGTTTGCTCTTATCAATAGCTCTGTTGATTTCAATTTCAATTGTGTATACAGTTGACTTTCATATCATGCACATTACTAGCATCACAACAGAGCCAATAGTGTTGTTGTACATGTAGACCCGTGGTACCCATCTGAAATCTTGTTGTGCCGTGTAGTTTCCCGCGCTTTGTATTCTTTCACTGCTGCTTCGTTTTGAACTGATATGATTTGAACCGTGTCTCTATTTTGATTTGGCAAGACAATGCAGTGACCATAGGACATAGATATATGTTTGTTTGATGCTTTTATTATGTACTAGTACTTGGCAATAGAAGACTTGGTAGTTTAAGCCTGTCCACCTTACTAATGAACTGGTTCACCAAATGAGTTTCATATACTAGTACATGCTAAACTTGTTATGTGTCCGCTTGTTTCTTCTTTTAGAATGCCGATGTAATATTGGGGAAGAGTGCCTTATTAAGCAATGGTAAAGGAAGTAATGCAGATAAGGTTCAGGATAGTGACACATCCTTGTTTGTCTCCAACAAAGCTGATAAAACAGCTAAGGAAGACTATCTTGAAGACAATGAGACAACCCCAAAGTCCTGTCTTGGTTTAGTGTTCGAAGTTATCGCCACTACCGCTTGCACAAGCTATTCAAACTCACTTTCTGAATCGGTTCGGTTTCTTGAGTCTCAACAACAAGATGAAAGACATCGATCAGCTGTGTTATGCGAAGAAGCGGAAGGATCATGGAAGTCCCCGAGCATTCAGATGCATACTTTCGGTGCAACAAAGAAGCGTTGGAGGATTTTAGCGCCAAACAGACAAAGCTAATCAGCTTGCTAAGCTTATTGCCGCATGGTGGATACCTAGGATAACATTTCTTGAGCTCTTCTGAAGTTGTTTCAGTTATGCTCTTGTTTTGCTGCCCCGTTTATTTGCACTGGTGGCCAATTTTGACGGCCAGTGTATGTAATGTGCTGGTTTGTTCCCTATATTTGCACTGGTGGCGAACTTTGATGCCCAGTGGATGTAATATGTGTAATAGCGGTAATAGGCTAGCGTTAATTGATTGCTTATTTATTTCCTTATTGTCTTGTTTAGTTGTTTGCTTGTAGTCACTGCAGTTTTTTTTTTGTTTTTTTCTAGTGGCCACAATAGCCTATTTTTGGTAACTAGGCCAAAATAATCATGGCAACACACGAACTATTGTAACCATGGGCCTCCTCCAGGTCGTATGATCCATGGGCCTTCGTCCGGCCGTAGGATCCATTGGCCTTCTATACGTGCCGTAGGATCCATCAGCCTTCTATACGGGCCTTAGGGTCCATGGGCCTTCTACCGGCCGTAGGGTCCATGGGCCTTCTACGGGCCGTACGATCCATGGGCCTTCTACGGTCCATACTATCCATGGGCCTCATACGGGCCGTAGGATCCATGGGCCTTCTACGGGGCGTATTATCATTTCGCCAATCATGGGTCAGATTATTCATGGACCATAACGGGCCGTTAATAGGCCGATTTGATAACTCTACAAAACAGCCCAACGGGTTTTTTGACATGAAACGCCTAACGATAACGCTCCGCAAACGGGCCAATCAGAACGACGGGCTGAATTTAGCCCACAAGCAAAAATGACAAGAACGGGCCGTATGTAATCGAATCTTGCAAATGAGCCTAAGAATCAATGGGCCCCGAGAAGGCCGAAGATAACTTGGGCTAGAAACGACCCAATGGAATAACGGGCCGTTAATGGGTATAAAGTGATACATTTGTTCATTACGGGCCGCTTCACCACGGGCCATTAATGGGCCAAGAGTTACAAAGGTCCTCATATGGGCCGAAGAAGTCATGGGCCACACATGGGCCGGAAGTTAAACGGGCTGAATCATATTGGACGCCCGGATGACGCCATCGGGCCTAATTGGGATAGGGCGAACGGGCCCTAGGTTAGCGGGCTGTAAATGGGCTATATGCGAACGCACCGCTAACGAAGCTTTCGTGGGCCGCCCGCCACCTTTTGACCAAGTCAAACTGGCCGGCCTTTTCACATGAATGGGCCTCTGTTGGGCCGTGCCACATATCGCCGTATCATAGGCGCCTTCGGTCCAATCAGCGGATGACATCAGTCGCAGCGGTGAGCCGACACGTGTTTCCTCCAGCCAATGATGATTTTACACGTGGAAAATCCCCATTGGTCGGGGCTGTTAACGGGTTATCGGATCCAAAACCCGACTCGATAGCTTAACATCGTTCCGTTATGGTGGATGCCACGTGTCGGTCACCCTTGACGAAAGCACTTCTGCGACGTGCAATTTATCGTCATGGAAATGGACACTTCCATGATGATAATTTTGCTAATGTCATGGAACACTTCTACGACAGCACAGGTATGACTATCTAGATTCTGTCATAAATTTGTCATGGATGTACATGCATGATAAAAAACGCGACCTACTACGACAAACACGTATCATCACGGAAGTGTATTTTTTTGTAGTGAAGAGCGGGCAACTACACCATGGACGAAGACATCTTGCTATGCAATACATGGTTGCAAGTGTCTAGGCATGCCACCGTTGGAGGGGACCAAAGTAGAGATGCATATTGGATCCGGATGAAAGAGCACTTTGATTTACAGAATGAAAGTGGAATTGACCACACGGAAAGATCACTTCGCTCCTGGTGGTCGACAATCAACAGAGATTGTCAAAGGTGGGCGGCCACACTTAAGGCGGTTGACACGTTAAACCCAAGTGGCACTAATGATAGAGATAGGTTAAGTGCCTTTTATTTTCATGATTCTTTCATGTTCATGCTTCTTCTTTGGTCTTTCAAGTGCTAACTTGTTCTTTTGTTTGTAGCTCACTATTGCACAAAACTTATTTCAAGGAGAGGAGAAGAAGACCAAGAAAGGGAAGATCAAGAAAGGGAGACCATTTACCTTGCCCCATTGCTTTGATGCGTTGAAGGATGATGAGAAATGGAAGCCCTACACCAAACTCGGTTGCCTACTCCAAGCCAAAAAGACCATATGGAGGCAAGAAAGACAGAAAAGAAAAGAAGACGAGGAAAGGAGATGATGAGCTAAAAAATGCTATGGAAACTATTGTGAACACAAGAAAAGAAGCGAACGAGGTGAGGAAGATGGCAAGGAACCAAGACGAGGCGACCGAGGAGAAGAGGTTCGCGGCCAAGGAGAGGAGGGTGGTGGTCGAGGAGAGGAAGGTGGCATTGGAGGAGTAGAAATTGTCCATGGAGGAGTGAACTAGATTGTTGGAATGGGAGAAGTACTTGTTCTTCATGGACACATCTACCCTCGATGAGAAGCAAAAGGAGTATGTCAATCTTGCCCGTGAAGAAGTCTTGGTCCAAAAAAGAGCCATGGCCATGGGAGGCATGGGAGGCATGGGTCGCATGGGTGGCATGGGTAGCATGGGAGGCATGGCTTGAAGGAAATATGCCCTAGAGGCAATAATAAAGTTGTTATTTATATTTCCTTATATCATGATAAATGTTTATTATTCATGCTAGAATTGTATTAACCGAAAACTTAGTACATGTGTGAATACATAGACAAAACTGAATGTCCCTAGTATGCCTCTACTTGACTAGCTCCTTAATCAAAGATGGTTAAGTTTCTTGAGCATAGACATGTGTTGTCATTTTATGAACGCGATCACATCATTAGAGAATGATGTGATGGACAAGATCCATCTGTTAGCTTAGCATTGTGATTGTTTAAGTTTTATTGCTATTGCTTTCTTCACGACTTATACATATTCCTCTGACTATGAGATTATGCAACTTCCGAATACCGGAGGAACAACTTGTGTTCTATCAAACGTCACAACATAATTGGGTGATAATAAAGATGCTCTAGAGGTGTCTCCGAAGGTGCTTGTTGGGTTGGCGTAGATCAAGATTAGGATTTGTCACTATGTGTATCGGAGAGGTATCTTTGGGCCCTCTCGGTAATGCACATCACTATAAGCCTTGCAAGCAATGTGACTAATGAGTTAGTTGTGGGATGATGCATTACGGAACGAGTAAAGAGAATTGCCGGTAACGAGATTGAATTAGGTATGCTGATACCGATGATCTAATCTCGGGTAAGTAACATACCGATGACAAAGGGAATGACGTATGTTGTTATGCGGTTTGACCGATAAAGATCTTCGTAGAATATGTAGGAGCCAATATGTGTTGGGGAACATAGTAATTTCAAAAAAATTCCTACACACACGCAAGATCATGGTGATGCATAGCAACGAGAGGGGAGAGTGTTGTCCATGTACCCTCGTAGACCGAAAGAGGAAGCATTATGACAACGCGGTTAATGTATTCGTACGTCTTCACGATCGACCGATCCTAGTACCGAACGTACGACACCTCCGCGATCTACACACGTTCAGCTCGGGGACTTCCCATGAACTCACAACCCAGTAGAGCTTCGAGGGAGAGCTTCGTCAGCACGATGGCGTGATGACGGTGATGATGAAGTACCGGCGTAGGGCTTCGCCTAAGCACTACGATGATATGACTGTCGGTGTCAAAACCGGCGGATCTCGGGTAGGGGGTCCCGACCTGTGCATCTAAGGCTAATGGTAACAAGAGGCAAGGGACACGATGTTTTACCCAGGTTCGGGCCCTCTCGATGGAGGTAAAACCCTACTTCCTGCTTGATTGATCTTGATGATATGAGTATTACAAGAGTTGATCTACCAAGAGATCGTAGAGGCTAAACCCTAGGAGCCAGCCTATGATGATTATTATTGTCCCTATATGGACCAAACCCTTCGGTTTATATAGACACCGGAGAGGGCTAGGGTTTACACAGAGTCGGTTACAAAGAAGGAGATCTAATATCCGGATCGCCCAGCTTGTCTTCCACACAAAGGAGAGCCCCATCCGGACACGGGACGAAGTCTTGAGTCTTGTATCTTCACGGTCCATTAGTCCGGCCAATGTATATTGTCCTGCTGTCCGGATACCCCCTAATCCAGGATTCCCTCAGTAGCCCCTGAACCAGGCTTCAATGACGATGAGTCCGGCGCGCAGTTTGTCTTTGGCATTGCAAGGCGGGTTCCATCTCCGAATACTCCAAAGTAATTACCGAACACTTAAATCGTACCCGGATCTACAAGATGATCTTCACATACCACCGTAGAGAGAATGAGATCCCACAAATTTTATCCGCTGACAACTTCAGACAACGTGCCATGACACTACGGTCGAGTCATTATTCGAACCATTTTCCCACAACCAGCCACAACTCATATTGTGAGGCGGTTTCCTTGGCACGTCTTGTCAAAGCAGAGGTCATGTCCCCTCATTACGGGATTCTCATCAATATAGGTATGGGTAACCCAACCACGCCATCAACCGTGCAGCTTGGGAAATAAGCGATCTTCAACGGGCAAGTGGGGAGGCGCACCGCTTTCGTCGCCTCTATAAAGGGATAAGGATTCCCCATTTTCACCCACGCCTCCTTCCTCCTCCGCGTATCCATTCTCGCACCCTCGAGCTCCAGCGCCCTAGTCCACACCTTCCCAGCACAGACAAACATGTCCGGAGCAGGAGGCAAGTGGGTGGCCTCCACCGTGAAGGAGGAGCATATTACGAAGCTCCGGGCGGCCGGATACTTGGCCGCAGATATCACGCATCGGCTGCCGGACATAGGGCAGATTATTCCGACTCCGGGACCCCACGAGAGGGTCGTGTTCCTTGCCCACTTCGTCCGTGGACTGGGATTTCCACTTCATCCCTTTGTCCGTGGGCTTATGTTTTACTATGGGCTGGACTTCCATGATCTAGACCCAAACTTCGTCCTCAACATCTCGGCGTTTATCGTCGTGTGCGAGGCCTTCCTCCGCATCAAGCCCCACTTCGGCTTGTGGCTACAAATCTTCTGCGTGAAGCCGAAGATCGTGAGCAGCCAGCAAGCGGAGTGCGGAGGCGCCATGGTGGGCAGGAGACCGTGAAAGGGTGGCATTCAGGGTGGTTTTACATCACCGAGCCACGCGACGCCAACTAGGCGGCGACCCCCGAATTCTGATCCGGAATCCCCATGCGGCTCACCTCCTGGGAAAAGAAGGGCCTAGCTTGGGGCGAGCCCGCGGAGCTGACAGGACTTCAAAACTTCAAAACCTTGTCAACATGGTCCAGGTCATGCTCGTCCGCCGAATTCTTCCATGCCAAAGATGGGCTTTTAATCTGTGGGAGTTCGTTCCGGCCGAACACCAGACACTTCAAGAGCTCTACGACATGACACACAAGGACGCATGGAAGGTGCTGTTCAAGGCCTCCGAAATACCTCCTCCCACATCCGAGGACCGCGGACTTCACGCCACGCCCCCCCCCCCTCCCCCGTCCGGTGAGTTTTCTAACCATCACCAGATGTAGTTTTCCCTGCATCCTCATGGGAGGATTTTAAGTCATCGTGCGTACTTAATCAAGAGTACGTGGAGACAGCGGAGTGGATTGATTGTCCGGCTCCACTGCCCGAAGGTCCAGCGACCGCTCTCCTGACGGAGATGCTAGTCCCCGTGCCCTACAAGGCGCCGGAAAAGAAGGCTGAAAAGAAGGCCCCGGGGACCAGGAAGGGTCTCCGGTGTAAGGTTGTACCGGACGCCTCGTCTGAAGACGATGAGGCAAACTCCTCCCACGAAGGGGAGGAGGAAAAGGAAAGGGCCGCCCCATCCGGAGAGGCCAAAGGGCCTAAGAGGGCGGCCCAGGGGACCAGGAAGGGTCCCCAACGCAAGGCCGTCCTAAGCTCGTCGTCCGAGGACGACGAGGCAGATTCCCCCCGCGGAGGCGGGGGGAAACACGAGGAAATTCCGCCTCCCCGCACCGAGGAGGAGAAGAAAAGGAAAGCCGCCCTGCAGGGGGAGGCCAGGATGGCCAAGAAGGAAAAGGCATCCCTTCCGGATTACTCTGCCATGGCTGCTTACAGCGAGGAGGACCGGCTGCCCAGGGGGAAGCCCCTAGTAAGATCGTAAGTATCCGCACTCTGTTATACTTTAGTGCGACTTCGCTTCATAGTTTGTTATAACGCCGAACACGTATGTGCAGTCCGGCTAGGTCCCATCCCGAGGTATCTTCTTCGGATGGGTCTTTGAGTGATTCAACAATGAATTCGCTCCCGATGACCACTTCCCTCGGCCCGTGGATGACACGGAGGTGTTGTCCCAAAGGGTCCCAGAGCAAGGGGAGGTGATTCTGGCGATGCCCCAAGGAGAAAATCCAGATGCCGGACATACGGGGCGTAAAATCCCCTCAGATTATGCCGACGAGAGCCGCAGCAAGTTAGGCTCTCGGCTGGACACTATACCTGAACCTCCAAGGGTTCCGGATTCGGGCAGGCAGCCCCTCGCTAAGGAGGGCGGGCCGGCCGTGACGATGACTTCCGTTGCGCTAGAGGCGCCGGACAGTCTGCTGGAAGTGCTTCGCGGAGCTTCCATGGATGAAGAGCACCGTACTTTTATGAGTGCGGTGATTCAGAAGGTTCGGTCTGCCAAGAGCGGATTGACCGAAGCCTGCACCAGCCTCCTGACAGGCTTTGAGGTAAGTAATTAAAAGTGTTAGAAATTATCACCCAATAGACAGTAGCCCCTGATACTCGGTTTGGTGTTTGGAAAGAAAATCCAAACGGAGGATCAAATTTAATCCGCAGGAGTCTAATATTAGTTGTCTATGTGAATAAGCAGGCGGTGCTGCTTGCCGCTGCTGCCCGCACAGCGGAGGTCTCCGGACTCAAACGGGACCTGGAGCAGGCCCAAGGAGAGCTCAGCCTTACGAAGAGGCAGCTCGAAGAGAACAAAGGTGAGTTATACCTCGTTCACATAAAGAATAGAAAAAATTGGTGATGCTAAAAAAGAGGCGCCATGATTTTGTAATAGGGGCCGCGACCGAAGTGGCGTCCCTGAAGGAAGCGCTATCCGAGGCTGAAAACAAGGCGGCTATGGAGCGCATTGAGCGTGAAAAGCAGAATGCTAGGGTGGGCGAGGTAGAGCAAAAGCTCCAGGAGCTCGGCAAGAAGTTCGAGTCCTTGGAGCGTGACTTCAAGACGAAGAAGTCTGAGCTTGCGAAGGCCCTTTTGAGCATGGAAGACGCCAAGGCCGAAGCCAAAAAGGCCCAGCAGGAAATCCAGGCGGCCAAGAAGATAACGGCGGGTAAGACATTTTTTATGCAAAGCAAGCATGTGGAGGAGACGTTTCTTTTACTTACTCGAATTCGGAGCTCTCCAGTGTTGGAAATATGCCCTAGAAGCAATAATAAAATGGTTATTATTATATTTCCTTGTTCATGATAATTGTCTATTTTTCATGCTATAATTGTATTAACTGGAAACCATAATACATGTGTGAATACATAGACCACAACATGTCCCTAGTGAGCCTCTAGTTGACTAGCTCGTTGATCAATAGATGGTTATGGTTTCCTGACCATGGACATTGGATGTCATTGATAACGGGATCACATCATTAGGAGAATGATGTGATGGCATTTTTGAAATGTCGCGGAACATATGAGATGTTCCAAGGACTGAAATTGGGATTTCAGGCTTGTGCCCACGTCAAGAGGTATGAGACCTCTGACAAGTTTCTTAAGCCTGCAAACTAAGGGAGAAAAGCTCAATCGTTGAGCATGTGGTCAGATTGTCTGAGTACTACAATCACTTGAATCGAGTGAGAGTTAATCTTCCAGATGAGATAGTGATGGTTCTCCATAGTCACTGCCACCAAGCTATTAGAGCTTCGTGATGAACTATAACATATCGTGGATAGACATGATGATCTCTGATCAATTCGCGACGCTTGACACCGCCGAAAGTAGAAATCGAGTAGGAGCATCAATTGTTGATGGTTAGTAAAACCACTAGTTTCAAGAAGGCCAAGGGCAAGAAGGGATACTTCATGAAACGGCAAATCAGTTGCTGCTCCAGTGAAGAAACCCAAGGTTGAACCCAAAACCCGAGACTTAGTGCTTCTGTAATGAGGGGAACGAGCACTGAAGCAGAACCACCCTAGATACTTGGTAGATGAGAAGGCTGGGAAGGTCGATAGAAGTATATTGGATATACATTATATTAATGTGTACTCTACTAGTACTCCTAGTAGCACCAGGGTATTATATACCGGTTCGGTTGCTAAGTGTTAGTAACTCGAAATAAAAAGCTATGGAATAAATGGAGACTAGCTAAAGGTGAGACGACGATATATGTTGGAAGTGTTTCCAAGGTTGATGTGATCAAGCATCGCATGCTCCTCTACCATCGAGATTGGTGTTAAACCTAAATAATTGTTATTTGGTGTTTGCGCTGAGCATAGACATGATTGGATTATGTTTATCGCAATACGGTTATTCATTTAAGGAGAATAATGGTTACTCTGTTTATTTGAATAATACCTTCAATGGTCTTGCACCTAAAATGAATGGTTTATTGAATCCCAATCGTAGTGATACACATGTTCATGCCAAAAGATATAAGATAGTAATGATAGTACCACATACTTGTGGCACTGCCATTTGAGTCATATGGTACAAAACACATGAAGAAGCTCCATGTTGATGGATCTTTGGACTCACTCATTTTTGAAAAGATTGAGACATGCAAACCATGTCTATTGGTAGATATGCATGAAGAAACTCCATACAGATGGATCATTTGGACTCACTTGATTTTGAATCACTTGAGACATGCAAATCATACCACATGGGCAAGATGACCGAAAGGCCTCGTTTTCAGTAAGATGGAACAAGAAAGCAACCTGTTGGAAGTAATACATTTTGATGTGTGCAGTCCAATGAGTGCCGAGGCACGCAGTGGATACCGTTATGCTCTTACTTCACATATGATTTGAGTAGATTCTAAGTACATTTACTTGATGAAACACAAGTCTGAATTATTGAAAGGTTTAAGTAATTTCAGAGTGAAGCTGAAGATCGTCGTGACAAGAGGATAAAATGTCTATGATATAATCATAGAGATGAATATCTGGGTTACATGTTTGGCACACAATTAAGACTTTGTGGAAATTGTTTCACTACTAATACCTCTTGGAACACTATAGTGTGATGGTGTGTCCGAACATCATAGCTGCACCATATTGGATATGGTGCATACCATGATGTCTCTTATTGAATTACCACTATCGTTTATGGGTTAGGCATTAGAGACAACCGCATTCACTTTAAATAGGGCACCACGCAATTCCGTTGAGATGACACCGTATGAACTATGGTTTAGAGAAACCTAAGCTGTCGTTTCTTAAAAGTTTGGGGATGCGACGCTTATGTGAAAAAGGTTTCAGGCTGATAAGCTCGAACCCAAAACGGATAAATGCATCTTCATAGGACACCCAAAACAGTTGGACATACCTCCCATTTCATATACGGAAGCAAAAGTGATTGTTTCTAGAAACGGGTCCTTTATCGAGGAAAAGTTTCTCTCGAAAGAATTGAGTGAGAGGATGGTGGAGACTTGATGAGGTTATTGAACCGTCACTTCAACTAGTGTGTAGCAGGGCACAGGAAGTTGTTCCTGTGGCACCTACACCAATTGAAGTGGAAGCTTATGATAGTGACCATGAAACTTCGGATCAAGTCACTACCAAACCTCGTAGGTCGACAAGGATGCATACTACTTCAGAGTGGTACGTAATCCTGTCTTGGAAGTCATGTTGCTAGACAACAGTGAACCTACGAGTTATGGAGAAGCGATGGTGGGCCCGGATTCCGACGAATGGCTCGAGCCCATAAAATCCGAGAGAGGATCCATGTATGAAAACAAAGTTTAGACTTTGGAAGAACTACTTGATGGTCGTAAGGCTGTTGGGTACAGATGGATTCTAAGAGGGAAGACAGACAATGATGGTATGTGTCACCATTAAGAAAGCTCGGCTTGTTGCTAAGATGTTTCCGACAAGTTCAAGGAGTTGACTACGATGATACTTTCTCACTCGTAGCGATGCTAAGAGTCTGTTGGAATTATATTAGCAATTCATCGCATTATTTATGAAATCTTGCGATAGGATGTCAAAACATTATTTCCTCGATAGTTTTCTTGAGGAAAGGTTGTATGTGATACAACCGTAAGGTTTGTCAATCCTAAAAGATGCTAACAAGTATGCAAAGCTCCAGAATCCTTCTAAGGACCGGAGTAAGCATCTCGAGTTGGAATATACACTTTGATGAGATGATCAAAGATTTTGGGTTTATACAAAGTTTATGAGAAACTTGTATTTCCAAAGAAGTGAGTGGGAGCACTATATAATTTCTGATGAGTATATGTTGTTGACATATTGTTGATCAGAAATGATGTAGAGTTTCTGGAAAGCATATAGGGTTACTTGAAAAGAGTTTTTCAATGGAAAACCTGGATTAAGCTACTTGAACATTGAGCATCAAGATCTATAAGGATAGATCAAAATTGCTTAATAGTACTTTCAAATGAACACATACCATGACAAGATTTTGAAGGAGTTCAGAATAGATCGGCAAAGAAGGAGTTCTTGGCTGTGTTATAAGGTGTGAGTATTGAGTAAGACTCAAGACCTGACCACGGCAAAATATATAGAAAGGACGAAGGTCGTCCCCTATGCTTAGATGTAGGCTCCATAGTACGCTATGCTGTGTACCGCACCTGAAGTGTGCCTTGCCATGAGTCAGTCAAGGGGTACAAGTGTGATCCAGGAATGGATCATAGAACAGCGGTCAAGGTTATCCGTAGTAACTAGTTGACTAAGGAATTTTCTCAATTATGGAGGTGGTAAAAGAGTTCGTCGTAAAGGGTTACGCCGATGCAAACTTTGACACTAATCTGGATGACTCTGAGTAGTGAACCGGATTCAGATAGTAGAGTTGTTATTTGAATAGTTCCAAATGGCGCGTGATAGCTGCATATAGGAGATGACATAGAGATTTGTAAAGCACACACGGGTCTGAAAGATTCAGACCCATTGACTAATAACCTCTCTCACAAGCGAGATATGATCAAACCCAATGGGTGTTGGATTCATTACAATCACATAGTGATGTGAACTAGATTATTGACTCTAGTGCAACTGGGAGACTGTTGGAAATATGCTCTAGAGGCAATAATAAAATGGTTATTATTATATTTCCTTGTTCATGATAATTGTCTATTGTTCATGCTATAATTTTATTAACTGGAAACCGTAATACATGTGTGAATACATAGACCACAACATGTCCCTAGTGAGCCTCTAGTTGACTAGCTCGTTGATCAATAGATGGTTATGGTTTCCTGACCATGGACATTGGATGTTGATAACGGGATCACATCATTAGGAGAATGATGTGATGGACAAGACCGAATCCTAAGCATAGCACAAGATCGTGTAGTTCGTTTGCTAAAGCATTTCTAATGTCAAGTATCATTTCCTTAGACCATGAGATTGTGCAACTCCCCGATACCGTAGGAATGCTTTGGGTGTACCAAACGTCACAACGTAACTGGGTGGCTATAAAGGTGCACTACAGGTATCTCTGAAAGTGTCAGTTGGGTTGACACGGATCGAGATTGGGATTTGTCACTCCGTATGACGGAGAGGTATCTCGGGGCCCACTCGGTATTGCATCATCATAATGAGCTCAATGTGACTAAGTAGTTAGTCACGGGATCATGCATTACAGAACGAGTAAAGTGACTTGCCGGTAACGAGATTAAACGAGGTATTGGGATACCGACGATCGAATCTCGGGCAAGTAACATACCGATTGACAAAGGGTGAATACGGGATTGATCGAATCCCCGACATCGTGGTTCATCCGATGAGATCATCGTGGAACATGTGGGAGCCAATATGGGTATCCAGATCCCGCTATTGGTTATTGGCCGGAGTGGTGTCTCGGTCATGTCTGCATGGTTCCCGAACCCGTAGGGTCTACACACTTAAGGTTCGGTGACGCTAGAGTTGTTATGGGAAATAGTATGTGGTTACCGAAGGTAGTTCGGAGTCCCGGATGAGATCCCGGACGTCACGAGGAGTTCCGGAATGGTCCGGCGGTGAAGATCGATATATTGGACGAAGGGTATTGGAGTCCTAAGTGTTCCGGGGTACTGTGCTATGGCCAAGATGACCAAAGGTGTTTCGGGAGCCCCGCAAGTGTTGGAGGGCCTCATGGGCCAAAGGGAAGGGCAAACCAGCCCACTAAGGGTGGTTCGCCCCCACACCCTTTCCCACGCTACTTGGGAGGTGGGCGCCCACCTGGCTTGGGAGGTAATCCTCCACCTGCTTGGCTTGGGGGCAAGTCTCCTAGGATTTTCCCTCACGGAGATCCAATCTGCTTGGCGCGCCCCTAGGAAACCCTAGGCGCCTCCACCTCTCCCTTGCCCCTATATATAGTGGAGGGTGGGAGGCAGCCGCATTCTCTCCCGGGCGCAGCCCTCTCCTCCTCCAACACCTCCTCCTCCTCCATAGTGCTTGGCGAAGCCCTGCTGGAGAACCACAAGCTCCGCCACCACCACGCCGTCGTGCTGTCGGAGTTCTCCCTCAACTTCTCCTCTCGCCTTGCTGGATCAAGAAGGAGGAGACGTCCCCGGGCTGTACGTGTGTTGAACACGGAGGCGCCGTCCGTTCGGCGCTAGATCGGATCTTCCGCGATTTGAATCGCCACGAGTACGACTCCATCAACCGTGTTCTTGTAACGCTTCCGCTTAGCGATCTTCAAGGGTATGAAGATGCACTCCCTCTCTCTCTCTCTCTCGTTGCTAGAATCTCCATAGATTGATCTTGGTGATGCGTAGAAAATTTTAAATTTCTGCTACGTTCCCCAACATCCAAGGGCGTTCGTAGATCTGCCACGCATCATAGCGGATGCTGCGGAGTTCTACCGTGCCGAAGAGGGGAGATCAACGGAGAAGCTGTTCTGGTCCCAATATGCTGGAGCTGAACACCCGATGCCTCTGAGTGACCAATTGAAGCAGTTGGTTGAACTCCACAGGGCGGCCGAAGTGGCTATGAAAGATTTCATAGTCCGGATGTGGCCTGGTGAGCCTCTGCCCGACAGTTACTTCGGTCTGATAAAGCGGATGGTAAATGCATGTCCGCGGCTTGAAGTGATCAAGTGATCCGTTTGCGTTGAGGGTGCCCGTCGGGCCTTTGCCCGTGCGAAGGTGCATTGGGGCAAGCTTGATGTGGAGAAGCTGGTGAAGGATGGACTGCCGGAGGGCAAGGCGCATCGCTCCCCCGAGAAATATTATGATGGCGTTATGAAAGGCGCTCGCCTCGTGGCTGATGAATGTGCCAAGGACACGATCTTTGAGTGAATGTACTCTTGTCGTGTTTGTAATATAAAAACAAAGTTGTTTGCACTATATAGCGCTTTGTTGATTTTAAATATTACCTTCTGTGCGGCTGTTTATAAAATTCTAAAAGTAGGCCAGTCGTCGGCTTCCGCCCCCACGTAACTAGTACTGGGGTGTTCGTGGAAAACCCAAAACACTCTTTATCCAAAATTTTGGTCCGTGAAGGAGGTGTTTGGCGCAGCGAACAAGGCAATCAGACTATACGGCTTTATAACTCTCACTTAGCCATAGAAGTCTATAATTTTAAATTGCGGCAAAGCCCCTAGAATATGGAAAGCCGAACTGGGGCGCTATACACACCTAAATCGGACGAGGACGATTCCTCGCCTAAAGCGGAAAAAATCTTTATGGATTTTGAGACCTCTCGAACAGCGACCAGCACTCGCTGCATCATGACGGTCAGTTTTCGGCTTTCTCTACTGACGTGCTCGTCCGGAAGAACCGGGACACAATCATAGTAGTTCTCCCTGCGCTACCTTAGCAGATATAACGGAACGTAAGGTACCAAAACAAGGGAGCCGGGCGAACCCAACTATTGACCCAAGACATGATTCGGAGCTGATGCATATAGTGCTATAAGTTCGGGGTGCCGCACTGTTGAAAGTGTTCGGACTTATCTTGCCGTATTATGGGGCGCCATAAGAAGCCCCTGGCAAACTGAACGTACCAAGATGTACGGATTCAATATTAAATAAACATTTATAAGAAAAAAAATGTGAGGATAAGAATAATAAGCTGACGCTATATATTGTTTCCCATTGTAAGAAAATACGTCCGGGCGTATGTGTACAATTGATGCGTTAAGCAAAATGAAAATAGGACTATTTGACATGTCATATCCAAGGGCGGGCCGCATATAGGTATATAAAACAGGTATAACAATCATTAACAGATACCACTTGCATATTCCCTTTGTGCGCAAAGGCTTTTACCTCCTTGGTTCTCCCTCCTGTGAGGAGTCCGGTGATCTGGCTCTCTGAAGAGGCTGCCCGAATGTAGGGTCCTGAAAGATGAAGGGGGTTATTAAAGTATGTTGCGGCTGAACCGCACTGTTGACCGCATCACTATTGTGCCTCCGCCTATGCCCATGGTATTTTGAGTGCGTAATTGTGTACGCGCGGCACGAATGCTGCCTTAATGGGGCTGGAGCGGAGGCTGGACTGGGGCTGGAGCGGAGGCTGGACTGCTAGTCGCGCTCTTGGCGTGCTTGGCGATCCTGCTGCAGGGTACTCCGGACTCGCTTAATGGTGTTCAGGGTCGTTGTCGCCGGATTGGTGGTTTGCCGGAGAAGGCTGCTTTGTACTTCTGCCGCGAGGGCTGCAGTATTCTCTTCTGTACGGAGAGAGCGTTCCGTGTTTCCGTTGACTGTTATAACCCCGCGAGGTCCTGGCATCGTGAGCTTGAGGTATGCATAGTGTGGTACCGCATTGAATCGAGCGAATGCGGTTCGTCCGGCAAAGTGCGTGATAGCCATCGCGAAAGGGACGGCGTCGAAGATTAACTCTCGCCGGAAGTTATCTGGGATCCAAGACCACTTCAAGAAGTTATTGAGCCCGCATAACGGGCCTCTACTCTGGAATTACCTTTGAAAGTGGTTTTGGTGGGCTTGATCCTTGAAGGGTCGATGCCCATTTTGCGTACTGTGTCCTGATAAAGCAGGTTCAGGCTGCTGCCGCCGTCCATAAGGACTCGCATGAGGTGGAATCCGTCGATGATTGGGTCTAGGACCAATGCGGCTGAACCGCCATGACGGATGCTGGTAGGGTGATCCCTACGATCGAAAGCGATCGGACAGGCCGACCATGGGTTGAACTTTGGGGTGACTGGCTCCATCGCATAGACGTCCCGTAGTGATCGTTTTCATTCCCGTTTGGGAATGTGGGTGGCATAGATCATATTGACCGTTTTCACCTGGGGAGGAAATTTCTTCTGTCCCCCCGTGTTCGGACGCCGGGGCTCATCGTCATCATCGTTGTGCAGCCCCTTGTCCTTGTTCTCGGCATTTATTTTGCCGGCCTGTTTAAACACCCAGCAGTCCCTGTTAGTGTGGTTTGCTAGCTTATCCGGGGTGCCGTGAATTTGGCATGAACGATCAAGTATGCGGTCCAGACTGGACGGTCCCTGATTGTTTCTTTTGAACGCCTTTTTCTACTGACCGGATTTTGAGCCACTGAATCTGGCGTTGATTGCCGTGTCTTCAGTGTTGTCGCCATTGTTCCGACGCTTGTGTCTGTTGCGTCGTGGCTTGCCGTTGTTGTTGCGGACATTTGAAGTGCCGGAGTTTATTGGCGTTGTGCTGCTGTGAGCCAACCAGCTATCCTCGCCCGCGCAAAAGTGGGTCATGAGTGTCGTGAGGGCCGCCATGGATTTTTGTTTTTCCTGGCCGAGGTGTCGGGCAAGCCACTCGTCGCGGATATTATGCTTAAAGGCCGCCAGGGCTTCGGCGTCCGGACAGTCAACAATTTGGTTCTTTTTAGTTAGGAACCGAGTCCAGAATTTTCTGGCTGACTCTCCAGGTTGTTGGGTAATGTGGCTCAAGTCATCGGCATCCGGTGGTTGCACGTACGTGCCCTGGAAGTTGTCGAGGAACCCGTCCTCCAGGTTTTCCCAACTGCCAATGGAATTTTCCGGCCGTGGCAATGAAGTGGGTGGTAGGTATGCAACAAATTCCCTCGTCGCCTGCTTCCCACTCGAGCCGGACATAGTTCGGCCAAGAGTCTCCTGACAAAGAGAGAGACTTTAATGATTTCAGCATGTCGCCAAAGGGCGAGTGCTGGAAGATATCCGCAGCGGTGAACTCCATTACGGGAGCCCAGCCAGAATTGGCGGGTGTCGGTGTCAAAACCGGCGGATCTCGGGTATGGGGTCCCGAACTGTGTGTCTAGGCGGATGGTAACAGGAGACAAGGGACACGATGTTTTTACCCAGGTTCGGGCCCTCTCGATGGAGGTAAAACCCTACCCCTGCTTGATAATATTGATGATATGGGTAGTACAAGAGTAGATCTACCACGAGATCAGAGAAGCTAAACCCTAGAAGCTAGCCTATGGTATGATTGTTGTTCGTCCTATGGACTAAAACCCTCCGGTTTATATAGGCACCAAGAGGGTTAGGGTTACACGAGTCGGTTACAATGGTAGGAGATCTACATATCCAGACGCCAAGCTTGCCTTCCACGCCAAGGAAAGTCCCATCCGGACATGGGACGAAGTCTTCAATCTTGTATCTTCATAGTCCAGATTCCGCCAAAGGTCATAGTCCGCCGTCCGACACCCCTAATCCAGACTCCTCAAGAGTCTCCCTGAACCAGGCTTCAATGACGACGAGTCCGCGCAGATATTGTCTTCGCATTGCAAGGCGGGTTCCTCCTCCGAATACTTCATAGAAGATTTTGAACACAAGGATAATGTCCGGCTCTGCAAAATAAGTTCCACATACCACCGTAGAGAGAATACTTTTTACACAAACTCAATCTGCTGACGTATCCCGTAGCGTGACATCACACCACGGCCAAGCCTTTATTCGAATCGTTTTCACTATCCTACCTCAGCGTGTTTAGCGAGGCGGTTTCCTTGGCACGTCTTGTCAAAGCAGAGGTCTTGTCCCCTTATTCCGGGATTCTCATCAATATGGGCGTGGGTAACCCAATCATGCCCGTTAGCATGCCTCCTCTATCGAAGGCGAGTCCCGAACGCTCACGGGGAGGGCTTCTGGTATTCAACCTCTTTATAAAGAGACCAAGGCCCCGCTCCTTTTTCCCAGTCTCAATCGAATCTGCCCTCGCCGAAGTTCCAACACCCAAAACTCCAGATTCAGCGCCGACCTTCGATGATGTCCGCCCACCTCCAAGGCCGTGGATGCCTCCTCCGCACGGAAGAAGACGCCTAAAGCTAAGAGATGCCAGGTATCTAACCGGCGAAATCTCGCATAGGCTGCCTGCCCAAGGGCAGGTTATTCCCACTCCCAAGCCCGGTGAAAGCGTGGTGTTCGCATCTCACTTCCTTCACGGGCTAATCTTCCCGACGGACCCCTTCATGAGGGGGCTCATGTTTTATTACGGGCTGGAATTTCACGACTTGGATCCGGAGTCCATCCTCCACATCTCATCGTTCATCGTCGTATGCGAAGCCTTACTCCGCATTACCCCTCACTTCGGATTGTGGCTCAAGCCCTTCAAGGTGGAGCCGAAGATGATCAAGGGGCAACAGGCAGAGTGCGGAGGGGCTGTTATAAGCAAGAATGCTGATGATCCATGGCCCGAGGGCTCTTTTCAAGAGGAGCTCGGTCTATGGCAACAAGAGTGGTTTTATATCACAGCTCCTAGGGGCACCAAATGGGTGGCGCCACCTGCCTTTCGCCGGGTCCTCCACCGCTGCTGGCGCCATGGGTTAATAAGGGGCTTGACTGGGGCCGCCCAAGGACGTGCCCTTGTTGCAGGGTCAGATTCGAGACCTCCTAGAGAGGAGATCAATCTGTAGTAGTAGCGTGAGGTCATGCTGATTCGTCGATCCTGCCCTACAAACGCCGCCCCTCCGCCTGTGGGAGTTCAACCGAGGGACCACGAGCCTCCAACATTTTATGGGCGCAACGCCTGTGGAGGTGTACAAATTGTTCTTCGATGACAAGCAATGTGTCCGGACTTGACCGAGGACGCAGGTCCGAGCTGCAATCGCTTGGATACTCAAGTAAGTAGTCCTGCACTGGACACGCCATCCGTATTTTTATCATAAACTTGCCCTTAAAAGAGATGTCCCTTAAACAGAGTGGATAGCGAAAGCAAACTGATCAGGTGTCCGCCCCCTCCCCGAGACCACGCCGGATCCCGTGTTAACCAAGATGTTGGAGGCTGCGCCTTTGGAAGAAGGCTAAGGGGGAACAAGGAAGCTACGCCTCCGCCAAGGAGGTTATCAAGAAAGGAGGGATCGAGAATCCTCCATCCAAGGGGAGAAGAGGACCGCCTCAAGATCCGGAGACCAAGGCCTCAAAGTGGGGAATAAATTCGCCAGAGGGTCCTCGCGCCGAGATGCCCCGGCCGCACTATTTTCCCAAGGAGATCAGCCCTCCAGCGAGCCGTAAGTAGAGAGGGGAGTTTTAAAATAAGAGACATCCCTGTTTTATTTTTGAAGATGACCAAAATTTTACCTTGTAGTTCGGATCTCAGCCCTTCTCAGCAGAACTCGTCTTCAGGGGATCTTCGTCCGGAAACGATGGAGAGCGAAACGCCTCCCCCTGCCGTACCGCCTAGCGAGGCGGACGATCCTAAAGTGTCGTCGCGGAGGGTTTTTCCGAATCCGGCAGGGGCAGAGGGCGGTCGTAGGGCTCCCCGAAGCCCTCCGTGTCCGGCCTTCGAAAAAGGCCAGCAGACGAGTCCGGCACCTCCTCGTGCACGGTCGGAGGAGTTGAAGGATCTGCTTGGGCGAGTGTCTATCTCAGAGGATCACCGTGCATTGATGGGTACGGTGATTGAAAAGATTTCGTCCGTGGAAAGCGGGTTGTACGAGGCCGCCAGGAGTTTACTGACGGGTTTTGAGGTACGTGCAATGATGTACCTTTTGACGGTTCCGCATATATAAGATGCGCCCTGTGTAGATAGTAGCCCCGAGACTCGTGCATTGTCAAAATGACAGCAGTGCTGAGGATCATAATCCCAGCTATAATATGTCGCCCTTCCTATGTAGGTGGCGGAGCGTCCGGTGGCTAGCCGGACTAATGAATTTGCCGAACTAAAGCGGCAACTTGACGTGGCGGATGCCGACATCGCACTTGTCAACAAGCGGCTTGACGAGTCACAAGGTATGCAGTTTCTCCGCGGACACCTGGTAAGGGAGCATGATGCCCGTGCCTTACAACATGTATGCTTGATGCAGATGGTGCCGCTGCCATGGAGAACCTTCGGGCGGAGCTTGCCCGAGCCAAGGAGCAGGCCAGAAAAAGTGATGCGGCTGCCTTGAAGGCGGCCGCAGAGCTAAAAGTCGAACAGGCTGCTCACTACTGAAGCAAGAAGGAGATGGCCGAGATGGCCGTGGAGTTGAAGAATGCTACCGACCGCTGCGAGCTTCTTGAAAAAGAAGGTCGAGCGGAGCAAGAGGACCTGAAGAAGGCCACCACCGAGGCCAAGGATGCTCGCTCTGCGATGAGAGCTATGAAGGAGGAGCTACGCCAGGGCGGGAGATATCGCGGCCGAAAGCCCTTTCGCTGCGGAGGAAGTTCGCGGATCCTAAATATGCTCGCTTGGACCAGTTGTGGAGTTCGGAGGATGCTTATCTCGACTTGGCGGCGAAAAGCATGGGACGCGTCAACACTTCGGAGATCAAAAGGATCACGAGATGGAAGAGCTTTTTTGGTCGCAGTTCCATAATCCAGAGCGTCCACTTCCATTAACCGATCCTTTGGCCGAATGGGCGGAGCTGAACAGATTGTCCGGGCTTGCCATGAAGGCTGTCGTGACTCATTTGTGGCCGAAAGGGCCCGAGCCGAAGAGTTATTTTGGCTTGGTGCAGCAGTTCCTTGGTGCGGAGCCGCATATCAAAGCAATGAGGCGGTCAGCATGCATAGAGGGTGCGTGGATGGCTCTTGCCTGTGTCAAGACATACTGGGTGGAGATGAGGGCCACCGATGTTGCATCCCAAGATTCGGACGGAAGCCGAGTACCGCCGAGCACTATTTTCGTGAAGTTCTGCAGGCGCTGCTTAATAGAGACGCAGTGCTCAAGGATGTTATGTTCAATAACATGTATTATTGTGAAACAATGTTTCGATGGAATATGAAAGCTTTTTATACTTGTGCCTTCAAGAATTAAAATACCTCATGTGCGGCCGTTAATGTATATGTGTATATAACCCGAAAGATGGCAGTCTTTGGCTTCAAATTTCACGCATATAATGCGGGGGTGTTTGCAGAAAGCGCATTTTCACACTTGACTCAACGTCTTGGTCCTACAAAGGAGGTGATAGCGCAGCAAACTAGGCAACTGGACTATAATGCTTTATCACTTTCACTAAGCCATAGGAGTTCGACAGTGGGGCTACTATATAGCCCCTAGGGGCACCGCTCACCCCAATTCGGGCGCCAGATGTGCTCGACCGAAACGCCCTTCGTCAATGCGGAGGAATTCTAAAGATTCCAGCGGGTCATCGAGTGGTTGACCAGTCTCACGCTATATCACGACACCGTTTTCGCTTTCATCGAGGTGCTTGCTCGGCGAACCGGGCACAATCGCGCAGAGTTCTCCGGTGCCGCATTAGCCGATAGAACGGAACGTAAGGCATCAAAACACAGGGAGCCGGGCAAACCCAACATTTGACCAAAGACATGATTCAGAGCTGATGCATATAAGGCCTAACTCGAGACGCCGAACACTCCCTAAGGTATTCGATCTTTATGAAAATGGGCCAAACAACGCCCTTGGTAATAAGCCCCTGGTGTCCAGGTACGCGCAAAATTCTGACGTGGCTTATGCCAAAACGCCAGCCTCCTCCTTGGTTATAGCAAGAAACAGGGGAATGTGTATCAACAAGAGACAGTAAAAAGGTTTACGAGGGTCTTAATCTGAAAAGAATCCTTGCAACGGGTCCCTACCGCACGCCTCGCTACCGTGTCTCCGCGTGCTATATCCTCGGACGGTGTTGTGTTGGGGAACGCTGCAGAAAATTAAAATTTTCTACGGTTTCACCAAGATCTATCTATGAGTTCATCTAAGCAACGAGTTACGAGAGAGTTTGCATCTACATACCACTTGTAGATGAAGTACGGAAGCATTCGAGGGAGTGGTGATGATGAAGACGCTCCCAACGTGATTCCGATCACCGATGACCAAGTGCTGAACGGACAGCACCTCCGCTGCTCAACACACGACGGGACGACGGCGATCCTTCTGCCTTGATCCAGCAAGGAGGAAGGAGAGGTTGAGGAAGATCACTCCAATGGCAGCACGACGGCGTGATGCGATGGAGGGACTGTTCTCCCAGGGCTTCGCCAAGCTCACGCGGAGGAGGAGAGGTGTTGGGGAGGAGGGAGGGCTGCGCCTTCAATGGTGTGTGCAGCCTCCCCCACCCCTCTATTTATAGGGGAAAGGAGGAGGGGGGCCCCCTAGATGCATCTAGAGGGGGGCGGCGGCCAAGGGAGGGGGCTTGCCCCCAAGGGGCGCCTCCTTAGGGTTCCCTCAACCCTAGGCGCATGGGCCAAGGGAGGGTGCGCCCAGCCCACCAGGGGCTGGCTGCCTCCCACGCAGCCCAAGCGGCCCCCAAAGGGGTGGCTCCTCCGTGGTCCTCCGAACCCTTCCGGGACCTCCATAAAACCGATATGACCAAACTTTTCCTGTCCGCTTGACGACTTCCCATATATAAATCTTTACCTCCGACCATTCCGAACTCCTCGTGACGTCCGGATCTCATCCGGACTCAACAACATTCGTAATCACATACAAGTCTTCCTATTAACCCTAGCGCCACCGAACCTTATGTGTAGACCCTACGGGTTCGGAGACATGTAGACATGACCGAGACGCCTCCGTCAATAACCAACAGCGGATCTGGATACCCATGTTGGTTCCTACACGCCTCGATGTTGTCATCGGATGAACCACGATGTCGAGGGTTCAAGCAACCCGTATGCTATTCCCTTTGTCGACGGTATTTTACTTGCCCGAGACTCGATCGCTTCAGGTATCCCAATACCTCGCTTAGTCTCGCTACCGCAAGTCACTTTACTCGCATCAGAATGCATGATCCCGTGACCATACACTTGATCACTTTGAGCTCATTATGATGATGCATTACCGAGTGGGCCCAGTGATACCTCTCCGCCATACGGAGTGACAAATCCCGCCTCGATCCGTGTCAACCCAACAGACACTTTCGAGATACCTGTAATGCACCTTTATAGTCACCCAGCTTACGCCAGACGCTTGGTACACCCAAAGCATTCCTACGGTATCCGGAGTTACACGATCTCACGGTCTAAGGAAGAGATACTTGACATTGGAAAAGCTCTAGCAAAACGAACTACACGATCTTTGTGCTATGCTTAGGATTGTCTTGTCCATCACGCCATTCTCCTAATGACGTGATCCCGCTTGTCAATGACATCCGATGTCCATAGTCGAAACCATGACTATCTGTCACCAACGAGCTAGTCAACTAGAGGCTTACTAGGACGTATTGTGGTCTATGTATTCACACGTATCACGATTTCCGATGATACAGCTTATAGCATGAATAAAAGACAATTATCATGAACAAGGAAATATAATAATAATGCTTTTATTATTGCCTCTAGGGCATATTTCCAACAGTCTCCCACTTGCACTAGAGTCAATAATCTAGTTTACATTGTGATGAATCGAACACCCATAGAGTTCTCGTGTTGATCATGTTTTGCCCATGAAGAGGTTTAGTCAACGGATCTGCGACATTCAGATCCGTATGCACTTTACAAATTTCTATGTCTCCATCCCGAACATTTTCACGGATGGAGTTGAAGCGACGCTTGATGTGCCTGGTCTTCTTGTGAAACCTGGGCCCTTGGCAAGTGCAATAGCTCCAAAGGTTGTCACAGAAGAGTTTGATCGGCCCCGACGCATTGGGTATGACTCCTAGGTCGGTGATGAACTCCTTCACCCAAATTGCTTCATGCGCTGCCTCCGAGGCTGCCATGTACTCCGCTCACATGTAGATCCCGCCACGACGCTTCGCTTGCAGCTGCACCAGCCATCGCTCCACCATTCAACATATACACGATCCGGTTTGTGACTTAGAGTCATCCAGATCTGTGTCGAAGCTTAGCGCCGACGTAACCTTTACGACGAGCTCTTCGTCACCTCCATAAACGAGAAACATGTCCTTTGTCCTTTTCAGTACTTCAGATATTCTTGACCGCTGTCCAGTTGTTCCTTGCGGGATTACTTTGGTACCTTCCTACCAAACTTACGGCAAGGTTTACATCAGGTCCGTACACAAGATGGCATACATAATAGATCCTATGGCTGAGGCATAGGGATGACACTCATCTCTTCTTTATCTTTTGCCGTGGTCGGGCATTGAGCTGAGCTCAATCTCACACCTTGCAACACAGCAAGAACCCTTCTTGACTGATCCATTTTGAACTTCTTCAAAATCTTATCAAGGTATGTGCTTTGTGAAAGACCTATGAGGCGCCTCGATCTATCTCTATAGATCTTGATGCCTAATATATAAGCAGCTTCTCCAAGGTCCTTCATTGAAAAACACTTATTCAAGTAGGCCTTAATGTTGTCCAAGAATTCTATATCATTTCCCATCAAAAGTATGTCATCTACATATAATATGAGAAATGCTACAGAGCTCCCACTCACTTTCTTGTAAACGCAGGCTTCTCCATAAGTCTCAAGATAAACCCAAACGCTTTGATCATCTCATCAAAGCGAATGTTCCAACTCCGAGATGCTTGCACCAGCCCATAAATGGATCGCTGAGCTTGCATACTTTGTCAAGATTCTTAGGATCGACAAAACCCTCCGGTTGCATCATATACAGCTCTTCCTTAAGATAACCGTTAAGGAACGCTGTTTTGACGCCCATCTGCCATATCTCATAATCATAGTATGCGGCAATTGCTAACATGATTCGGACGGACTTAAGCTTCGCCACGGAGAGAAAGTCTCATCGTAGTCAATCCCTTGAACTTGCCGATAACCCTTAGCGACAAGTCGAGCTTTATAGATGGTGACATTACCATCCGCGTCCGCCTTCTTCTTAAAGATCCATTTGTTTTCTATCGCCGCCGATCATCGGGCAAGTCACCAAAGTCCACACTTTGTTTTCATACATGGATTCTATCTCGACTTCATGGCTTCTAGCCATTTGTTGGAATCTGGGCCCGCCATCGCTTCTTCATAGTTCAAGGTTCATTGTTGTTCAACAACATGATTTCCAAGACAGGTTGCTGCATTCACTCAGTGCGGAACGTGTCCTAGTGGACCTACGGGTTCAGAGCAACTTGATCCAAGTACCTTGATCATCATCATGAATTTCCTCTTCATTGGTGTAGGCATCACAGAACATTTTCCGAGATGCACTACTATCTTGTTCAAGAGGTAGTACTTCATCGAAGTTCTACTTTCCTCCCACTTACTTCTTTCGAGAGAAACTCTTTTCCGTAAAGGTTCCGTTTTTGGCAACAAAGATCTTGCCCTCGGATCTTAAGTAGAAGGTATACCCAATGGTTTCTTTAGGGTATCCTATGAAGACGCATTTTTCCGACTTGGGTTCGAGCTTTTCAGTTGAAGTTTCTTGACATAAGCATCGATCCCCAAACTTTTAGAAACGATAGCTTAGGTTTCTTCCCAAACCATAATTCATACGGTGTCGCCTCAACGGACTTAGACGGTGCCCTATTTAAAGTGAATGTAGCTGTCTCTAGAGCGATCCCCAAAATGATAGCGGTAAATCAGTAAGAGACATCATAGACCGCACCATATCCAATAGAGTGCGACACGACGCTCGACACACCGCTATTACCGAGGTGTTCCAGCGCGTTAGTTGTGAAACGATTCCACATTTTCTTAAGTGTGTACCAAATTCGTGACTTAAATATTCTCCTCCACGATCTGATCGTAAGAATTTTATCTTTCGTCACGTTGATTCTCTACTTCATTCTGAAATTCCTTGAACTTTTCAAAGGTCTCAGACTTGTGTTTCATCAAGTAGACATACCCATATCTACTCAAGTCATCTGTGAGAGTGAGAACATAACGATATCCTCCATGAGCCTCAACGCCATTGGACCGCATACATCGGTATGTATGATTTCCAACAAGTTGGTTGCTCGCCCATTGTTCCGAGAACGGAGTCTTGGTCATCTTGCCCATGAGGCATGGTTCGCATGTGTCAAATGATTCATAATCTAAAGACTCCAAAAGTCCATCAAGATGGAGCTTCTTCATGCGCTTGACACCAATGTGACCAAGGCGGCAAGTGCCACAAGTATGTGGGACTATCGTTATCAACTTTACATCTTTTGGTATTCACGCTATAAACATGTGTAATACTACGCCGAGATTCATTAAGAATAAACCATCGACCATCGGAGCATGACCATAAAACATATCTCTCATATAAATAGAACAACCATTATTCTCGGATTTAAATGAGTAGCCATCTCGCATTAAACGAGATCCGATACAATATTCATGCTCAAACTTGGCACCAAATAACAATTATTAAGGTTCATAACTAATCCCGTAGGTAAATGAAGAGGTAGCGTGTCGACGGCGATCACATCGACTGAACCATTCCCGACGCAAGATCGTCACCTCGCCCTTCGCCAGCTTCCGCTTATTCCGCAGCTCTGCCAGAGTTACAAATATGAGCAACGGCACCGTATCAAATACCTGTGAGTTACTACGAGTAATCGGTAAAGTACACATCAATTACATGTATATCAAATATACCTTTGGTGTTGCCGGCCTTCTTGTCCGCTAAGTATTTGGGGCAGTTCCGCTCCAAAGGACTCCCTCCCTTGCAATAAAAGCACTCAGCCTCGGTTTGGGTCCATTCTTTGACTTCTTCCCGCAACTTGTTTATCGGGCGCTGCAACCTCCTTGCCGTCCTTCTTGAAGTTCTTCTTACCCTTGCCCTTCTTGAACTTAGTGGTCTTATTGACCATCAACACTTGATGTTCTTTCTTGATTTCAACCTCGGCTGACTTCAGATAGAGAACACTTCAGAATGGTCTTTACCATCCCCGCATGTTGTAGTTCATCACAAAGCTCTTGTAGCTTGGTGGGAGCGATCGAGGATTCTCAAATGACCGCCTCATCGTGGAGGTTAATATTCAGCTGGGTCATACGGTTGTGCAACCCACATCTTCGTAATATGCTCACCGATGTAACTGTTTTCCTCCATCTTACAACTATAGAACTTGTCGGAGATGTCATATCTCTCGACCGAGCGTGAGCTTGGAAAACAAGTTTCAGCTCCTCTAACATCTCATATGCTCCGTGATGCTCAAAACGCTTTTGGAGCCCCGGTTCTAAGTCTGTAAAGCATGCCGCACCGAACGAGGGAGTAATCATCAAGACGAGACTGCCAAGCATTCATAATGTCTTGGTTCTCTCGACGGAGCGCCACCTAGCGGTCCTTCTAGGACATATTGTTTCTGGCAGCTATGAGGATGATCTCAAGTTCCGACCCAGTCCGATAGTTGCTGCCGCCATCTTTCAGCTTGGTTTTCTAGGAACGCTGAAGTTCAAGTTGACATGAGCGCTGGCCATTTGATCTACAAGACATATCATTCAAAAGTTTTAGACTAAGTTCATGATAATTAAGTTCATCTAATCAAATTATTTAAATGAACTCCCACCAGATTAGACATCCTCTAGTCATCTAAGTGTTACACGATCCAAGTCGACTAGGCCGTGTCCGATCATCACGTGAGACGGACTAGTCTCGCCGGTGAACATTCTCATGTTGATCGATCTTCCATACGACTCGTGTTCGACCTTTCGGTCTCCGTGTTCCGAGGCCATGTCTGTACATGCTAGGCTCGCTAAGTAAACCCTAAGTGTTTTCGCAGTAAATCTGTCTTACACCCGCTGTATGTGAACGTAAGAATCCATCACACCCGATCATCACGTGGTGCTTAGAAGCGACTTAACTTTGGCAACGGTGCACGCTTAGGGAAACACTTCTTGAAATTGTTGTAAGGGATCATCTTATTTACTACCGTCGTCTAAGTAAACAAGATGTATAAACATAATAAACATCACATGCAATTATATAGTAGTGACATGATATGGCCAATATCATAAAGCTCCATTGATCTCCATCTTCGAGGCTCCATGATCATCTTGTCACCGCATGACACCATGATCTCCATCATCATGATCTCCATCATTGTGCCTCCATGAAGTTGTCACGCCAACGACTACTTCTACTTCTATGGCTAACGCGCTTAGCAATAAAGTAAAGTAAGTTACATGATGCTTCTTCAATGACACGCAGGTCATACAAAATAAAGACAACTCCTATGGCTCCTGCCGTTGTCATACTCATCGACATGCAAGTCGTGATTCCTATTACAAGAACATGATCTCATACATCACAATATGTCATTCATCATTCATCACAACTTGGCCATATCACATCACATGACAATTGCTGCAAAAACAAGTTAGACGCCCTCTAATTGTTGTTGCATCTTTACGTGGCTGCAATTGGGTTCTAGCAAGAACGCTTTTCTTACCTACAAATAACCACAACGTGATCTTGTCAACTTCTATTTACCCTTCATAAGGACCCTTTTCATCGAATCCGCCCAACTAAAGTAGGAGAGACAGACACCCGCCAGCCACCTTATGCAACTAGTGCATGTTAGTCGGTGGAACCGGTCTCACGAAGCGCACGTAAGGTTGGTCCGGCCGCTTCATCCCACAATACCGCTGGAAGCAAGATAAGACTAGTAGCGCAAGTAAATTGACAAGATCCACGCCCACAACTAAATTGTGTTCTACTCGTGCAATAGAGAACTACGATAGACCTAGCTCATGATGCCACTGTTGGGGAACGCTGCAGAAAATTAAAATTTTCTACGGTTTCACCAAGATCTATCTATGAGTTCATCTAAGCAACGAGTTACGAGAGAGAGTTTGCATCTACATACCACTTGTAGATCGAAGTACGGAAGCGCTCGAGGGAGTGGTGATGATGAAGACGCTCCCAACGTGATTCCGATCACCGATGACCAAGTGCTGAACGGACAGCACCTCCGCGCTCAACACACGTGACGGATTTACGCGCCTCCTTCTGCCTTGATCCAGCAAGGAGGAAGGAGAGGTTGAGGAAGATCACTCCAATGGCAGCACGACGGCGTGATGCGATGGAGGGACTGTTCTCCCGCAGGCTTCGCCAAGCTCACGCGGAGGAGGAGAGGTGTTGGGAGGGAGGGCTGCGCTTCAATGGTGTGTGCAGCCTCCCTCACCCCTCTATTTATAGGGAAAGGAGGAGGGGACGGCCCCTCTAGATGCATCTAGAGGGGGGCGGCGGCCAAGGGAGGGGGCTTGCCCCTGCAAGGGGGCGCCTTAGGGTTCCCTCAACCCTAGGCGCATGGGCCAAGGGAGGGGTGCCCAGCCCACCAGGGGCTGGCTGCCTCCCACGCAGCCCAAGTGGCCCCCAAAGGGGTGGCCTCTCCGTGGTCCTCCGAACCTTCCGTGGACCTCCATAAAACCGATATGACCAAACTTTTCCTGTCCGCTTGACGACTTCCCATATATAAATCTTTACCTCCGACCATTCCGAACTCCTCGTGACGTCCGGATCTCATCCGGACTCAACAACATTCGTAATCACATACAAGTCTTCCTATTAACCCTAGCGCCACCGAACCTTATGTGTAGACCCTACGGGTTCGGAGACATGTAGACATGACCGAGACGCTCTCCGTCAATAACCAACAGCGGATCTGGATACCCATGTTGGTTCCTACACGCCCTCGATGTTGTCATCGGATGAACCACGATGTCGAGGGTTCAAGCAACCCCAGATGCTATTCCCTTTGTCGACGGTATGTTACTTGCCCGAGACTCGATCGTCGGTATCCCAATACCTCGCTTAGTCTCGCATCGCAAGTCACTTTACTCATACAGAATGCATGATCCCGTGACCGCACACTTGATCACTTTGAGCTCATTATGATGATGCATTACCGAGTGGGCCCAGTGATACCTCTCCGTCATACGGAGTGACAAATCCTCGCCTCGATCCGTGTCAACCCAACAGACACTTTCGGAGATACCTGTAATGCACCTTTATAGTCACCCAGCTTACGCCAGACGCTTGGTACACCCAAAGCATTCCTACGGTATCCGGAGTTACACGATCTCACGGTCTAAGGAAGAGATACTTGACATTGGAAAAGCTCTAGCAAAACGAACTACACGATCTTTGTGCTATGCTTAGGATTGTCTTGTCCATCACGCCATTCTCCTAATGACGTGATCCCGCTGTCAATGACATCCGATGTCCATAGTCGAAAACCATGACTATCCGTCGACCAACGAGCTAGTCAACTAGAGGCTTACTAGGACGTATTGTGGTCTATGTATTCACACGTATCACGATTTCCGGATGATACAGCTTATAGCATGAATAAAAGACAATTATCATGAACAAGGAAATATAATAATAATGCTTTTATTATTGCCTCTAGGGCATATTTCCAACAGTCTCCCACTTGCACTAGAGTCAATAATCTAGTTTACATTGTGATGAATCAACACCCATAGAGTTCTCGTGTTGATCATGTTTTGCCCATGAAGAGAAAGTTTAGTCAACGGATCATGACATTCAGATCCGTATGCACTTTACAAATTTCTATGTCTCCATCCTGAACATTTTCACGGATGGAGTTGAAGCGACGCTGATGTGCCTGGTCTTCTTGTGAAACCTGGGCTCCTTGGCAAGTGCAATAGCTCCAAGTGTTGTCACAGAAGAGTTTGATCGGCCCCGACGCATTGGGTATGACTCCTAGGTCGGTGATGAACTCCTTCACCCAAATTGCTTCATGTGCTGCCTCCGAGGCTGCCATGTACTCCGCTTCACATGTAGATCCCGCCACGACGCTTCGCTTGCAGCTGCACCAGCCATCGCTTCCACCATTCAACATATACACGATCCGGTTTGTGACTTAGAGTCATCCAGATCTGTGTCAAAGCTTAGCGCCGACGTAACCTCTTTACGACGAGCCTTCGTCACCTCCATAAACGAGAAACATGTCCTTTGTCCTTTCGTGTACTTCAGATATTCTTGACCGCTGTCCGTTGTTCCTTGCCGGGATTACTTTGGTACCTTCCTACCAAACTTACGGCAAGGTTTACATCAGGTCCGTACACAAGATGGCATACATAATAGATCCTATGGCTGAGGCATAGGGATGACACTCATCTCTTCTTTATCTTTTGTCGTGGTCGGGCATTGAGCTGAGCTCAATCTCACACCTTGCAACACAGCAAGAACCCTTCTTGACTGATCCATTTTGAACTTCTTCAAAATCTTATCAAGGTATGTGCTTTGTGAAAGACCTATGAGGCGCCTCGATCTATCTCTATAGATCTTGATGCCTAATATATAAGCAGCTTCTCCAAGGTCCTTCATTGAAAAACACTTATTCAAGTAGGCCTTAATGTTGTCCAAGAATTCTATATCATTTCCCATCAAAAGTATGTCATCTACATATAGTATGAGAAATGCTACAGAGCTCCCACTCACTTTCTTGTAAACGCAGCTTCTCCATAAGTCTCAAGATAAACCCAAACGCTTTGATCATCTCATCAAAGCGAATGTTCCAACTCCGAGATGCTTGCACCAGCCCATAAATGGATCGCTGGAGCTTGCATACTTTGTCAAGATTCTTAGGATCGACAAAACCCTCCGGTTGCATCATATACAGCTCTTCCTTAAGATAACCGCTAAGGAACGCTGTTTTGACGTCCATCTGCCATATCTCATAATCATAGTATGCGCAATTGCTAACATGATTTGGACGGACTTAAGCTTCGCCACGGAGAGAAAGTCTCATCGTAGTCAATCCCTTGAACTTGCCGATAACCCTTAGCGACAAGTCGAGCTTTATAGATGGTGACATTACCATCCGCCATCCGCCTTCCTCTTAAAGATCCATTTGTTTTCTATCGTCACGATCATCGGGCAAGTCACCAAAGTCCACACTTTGTTTTCATACATGGATTCTATCTCGACTTCATGGCTTCTAGCCATTTGTTGGAATCTGGGCCCGCCATCGCTTCTTCATAGTTCAAGGTTCATTGTTGTCTAACAACATGATTTCCAAGACAGGTTGCCGCACCACTGGTGCGGAACGTGTCCTAGTGGACCTACGAAGTTCAGAGCAACTTGATCCAAGTACCTTGATCATCATCATGAATTTCCTCTTCGCTGGTGTAGGCATCACAGAACATTTTCCGAGATGCACTACTATCTTGTTCAAGAGGTAGTACTTCATCGAAGTTCTACTTTCCTCCCACTTACTTCTTTCGAGAGAAACTCTTTTCCGTAAAGGTTCCGTTTTGGCAACAAAGATCTTGCCTCGGATCTTAAGTAGAAGGTATACCCAATGGTTTCTTTAGGTATCCTATGAAGACGATTTTTCCGACTTGGGTTCGAGCTTTTCAGTTGAAGTTTCTTGACATAAGCATCGATCCCCAAACTTTTAGAAACGATAGCTTAGGTTTCTTCCCAAACCATAATTCATACGGTGTCGCCTCAACGGACTTAGACGGTGCCCTATTTAAAGTGAATGTAGCTGTCTCTAGAGCGATCCCCAAAATGATAGCGTAAATCAGTAAGAGACATCATAGACCGCACTATATCCAATAGAGTGCGACACGACGCTCGACACACCGCTTACGCTGAGGTGTTCCAGCGGCGTTAGTTGTGAAACGATTCCACATTTTCTTAAGTGTGTACCAAATTCGTGACTTAAATATTCTCCTCCACGATCTGATCGTAAGAATTTTATCTTCGTCACGTTGATTCTCTACTTCATTCTGAAATTCCTTGAACTTTTCAAAGGTCTCAGACTTGTGTTTCATCAAGTAGACATACCCATATCTACTCAAGTCATCTCGTGAGAGTGAGAACATAACGATATCCTCCGCGAGCCTCAACGCCATTGGACCGCATACATCGGTATGTATGATTTCCAACAAGTTGGTTGCTCGCCCATTGTTCCGAGAACGGAGTCTTGGTCATCTTGCCCATGAGGCATGGTTCGCATGTGTCAAATGATTCATAATCTAAAGACTCCAAAGTCCATCAAGATGGAGCTTCTTCATGCGCTTGACACCAATGTGACCAAGGTGGCAAAGTGCCACAAGTATGTGGGACTATCGTTATCAACTTTACATCTTTTGGTATTCACGCTATAAACATGTGTAATACTACGCCGAGATTCATTAAGAATAAACCATTGACCATCGGAGCATGACCATAAAACATATCTCTCATATAAATAGAACAACCATTATTCTCGGATTTAAATGAGTAGCCATCTCGCATTAAACGAGATCCAGATACAATATTCATGCTCAAACTTGGCACCAAATAACAATTATTAAGGTTCATAACTAATCCTGTAGGTAAATGAAGAGGTAGCGTGTCGACGGCGATCACATCGACTGAACCATTCCCGACGCCAAGATCGTCACCTCGCCCTTCGCCAGCTTCGCTTATTCCGCAGCTCCTGCCGTGAGTTACAAATATGAGCAACGACACCGTATCAAATACCTGTGAGTTACTACGAGTATCGGCAAAGTACACATCAATTACATGTATATCAAATATACCTTTGGTGTTGCCGCCTTCTTGTCCGCTAAGTATTTGGGGCAGTTCCGCTTCAAAGGACCCCTCCCTTGCAATAAAAGCACTCAGTCTCGGTTTGGGTCCATTCTTTGACTTCTTCCCGCAACTTGTTTACCGGGCGCTGCAACCTCCTTGCCGCCCTTCTTGAAGTTCTTCTTACCCTTGCCCTTCTTGAACTTAGTGGTCTTATTGACCATCAACACTTGATGTTCTTTCTTGATCTCAACCTCGGCTGACTTCAAAGATAGAGAACACTTCAGAATGGTCTTTACCATCCCCTGCATGTTGTAGTTCATCACAAAGCTCTTGTAGCTTGGTGGGAGCGATCGAGGATTCTGTCAATGACCGCCTCATCGTGGAGGTTAATATTCAGTTGGGTCATACGGTTGTGCAACCTGCATATCTTCGTAATATGCTCACCGATGTAACTGTTTTCCTCCATCTTACAACTATAGAACTTGTCGGAGATGTCATATCTCTCGACCCGGCGTGAGCTTGGAAAACAAGTTTCAGCTCCTCGAACATCTCATATGCTCCGTGATGCTCAAAACGCTTTTGGAGCCCCGTTCTAAGTCTGTAAAGCATGCCGCACCGAACGAGGGAGTAATCATCAAGACGAGACTGCCAAGCATTCATAATGTCTTGGTTCTCTCGACGGAGCGCCACCTAGCGGTCCTTCTAGGACATATTGTTTCCTGGCAGCTATGAGGATGATCTCAAGTTCCGACCCAGTCCGTATAGTTGCTGCCGCCATCTTTCAGCTTGGTTTTCTAGGAACGCGTTGAAGTTCAAGTTGACATGAGCGCTGGCCATTTGATCTACAAGACATATCATTCAAAAGTTTTAGACTAAGTTCATGATAATTAAGTTCATCTAATCAAATTATTTAAATGAACTCCCACCAGATTAGACATCCTCTAGTCATCTAAGTGTTACACGATCCAAGTCGACTAGGCCGTGTCCGATCATCACGTGAGACGGACTAGTCTCGCCGGTGAACATTCTCATGTTGATCGATCTTCCATACGACTCGTGTTCGACCTTTCGGTCTCCGTGTTCCGAGGCCATGTCTGTACATGCTAGGCTCGCCAAGTAAACCCTAAGTGTTTTCAGCGTGTAAATCTGTCTTACACCCGCTGTATGTGAACGTAAGAATCCATCACACCCGATCATCACGTGGTGCTTAGAAGCGACTTAACTTTGGCAACGGTGCACGCTTAGGGAAACACTTCTTGAAATTGTTGTAAGGGATCATCTTATTTACTACCGTCGCTCTAAGTAAACAAGATGTAAACATAATAAACATCACATGCAATTATATAGTAGTGACATGATATGGCCAATATCATAAAGCTCCATTGATCTCCATCTTCGAGGCTCCATGATCATCTTGTCACCGCATGACACCATGATCTCCATCATCATGATCTCCATCATTGTGCCTCCATGAAGTTGTCACGCCAATGACTACTTCTACTTCTATGGCTAACGCGCTTAGCAATAAAGTAAAGTAAGTTACATGGCGCTCTTCAATGACACGCAGGTCATACAAAATAAAGACAACTCCTATGGCTCCTGCCGTTGTCATACTCATCGACATGCAAGTCGTGATTCCTATTACAAGAACATGATCTCATACATCACAATATGTCATTCATCATTCATCACAACTTGGCCATATCACATCACATGACAATTGCTGCAAAAACAAGTTAGACGCCCTCTAATTGTTGTTGCATCTTTACGTGGCTGCAATTGGGTTCTAGCAAGAACGCTTTTCTTACCTACGAATAACCACAACGTGATCTTGTCAACTTCTATTTACCCTTCATAAGGACCCTTTTCATCGAATCCGCCCAACTAAAGTAGGAGAGACAGACACCGCCAGCCACCTTATGCAACTAGTGCATGTTAGTCGGTGGAACCGGTCTCATGTAAGCGCACGTAAGGTTGGTCCGGCCGCTTCATCCCACAATACCATGGAAGCAAGATAAGACTAGTAGCGGCAAGTAAATTGACAAGATCCACGCCCACAACTAAATTGTGTTCTACTCTGCAATAGAGAACTACGATAGACCTAGCTCATGATGCCACCGTTGGGGAACGCTGCAGAAAATTAAAATTTTCTACGGTTTCACCAAGATCTATCTATGAGTTCATCTAAGCAACGAGTTACGAGAGAGTTTGCATCTACATACCACTTGTAGATGAAGTACGGAAGCGCTCGAGGAGTGGTGATGATGAAGACGCTCCCAACGTGATTCCGATCACCGGCGACCAAGTGCTGAACGGACAGCACCTCCGTGTTCAACACACGACGGGATTTACGCGCCTCCTTCTGCCTTGATCCAGCAATGAGGAAGGAGAGGTTGAGGAAGATCACTCCAATGGCAGCACGACGGCGTGATGCAGATGGAGGGACTGTTCTCCGGCAGGCTTCGCCAAGCTCACGCGGAGGAGGAGAGGTGTTGGAGAGGGAGGGCTGCGCCTCAATGGTGTGTGCAGCCTCCCTCACCCCCTATTTATAGGGGAAAGGAGGAGGGGACGGCCCCTCTAGATGCATCTAGAGGGGGCGGCGGTTAGGGAGGGGGCTTGCCCCCAAGCAAGGGGGCGCCTTAGGGTTCCCCTCAACCCTAGGCGCATGGGCCAAGGGAGGTGCGCCCAGCCCACCAGGGCTGGCTGCCTCCCACGCAGCCCAAGCTGCCCCCAAAAGGGTGGCTCCCCCGTGGTCCTCCTGAACCTTCCGTGGACCTCCATAAAACCGATATGACCCAAACTTTTCCGTGTCCGCTTGACGACTTCCCATATATAAATCTTTACCTCCGACCATTCCGAACTCCTCGTGACGTCCGGGATCTCATCCGGACTCAACAACATTCGT